>CM072535.1:25166007-25673507 GCA_036898165.1 Silybum marianum
GGATTACTTCAGAGATTTTCAACAACGGTGGTACTTTCTACGCCGACAAAAAAGAGGTTCCTAAGATGAGAATGTTTTAAATATATAAATATAAATAAAAATATATAAATCCTAACATAATTTATACATTTTTGTAGAACAAATGCTTCACAATCTAACACCATGGGCGCAAGCCAAGATCCAAAGAAGGATGGGTAAGTCTACAAGATGGAACGTACACGGCATTGTAGATGGTTGGTATGAGGTTCGAGATGGTCATAGGGATGCAAAAGTCGATATGCGTACAAATGAATGTACATGTAAAAAATGGCAACTATCTGGGTTACCTTGCGGTCATGCCATCACCGTTGCGAGACATCTCAGATATACAGATTGTAGCCATTTGGCTTCAGCCTTCTTTTATGCCTCAGTATACCGGGAAACATATGAAGACGTAATTCTTCCTGTTGGACCTACTTCAACATGGTTGTCTCCAGATACCCCTCTACCACCAGTCTATCCACCCCTAATAACAAGTAACCTAGTGGGCAGACCCAGTAACAATGATCGAAGGCCATCTCGCGGTGAAGTTCGGATACAGAGAAAGTGTAGTAGGTGTGGCCAAACCGGTCATAATCGTACAAACTGTCCAACTACTGCTGCATCAAGCGAGCCTACAAGAAGGCCTGCAGGTAGCCAAATAAGGCAGTCTCAGTCATCAACATCGTTGGAACCACATGGAACTTTGGACTATAATAGTATTGACCTTAATATTGATTTTTAGCTGCCAAAGTTTGTTCCTGATTTTTAGTTGATTGTTTCAAGTGTTTGTTAACTATTATAATGTTTTTCAATAAAGTTAACGTTATTGCAAACTTTTTATTATAATGTTTACTTGTTTTATAAAGTTATCGTTAGCTAAACAATAATTTGATATATTAAGGATAGTGCAAACATCTTAAAAAACATCTTAAACAATGGAAAATGTTACAGTGCAAACATCTTAAAACAAACATTAAACTAGGAGACATTTAGTGAGGATAGATGTCTTGGCATTGGATGATAAATTGAGCCTTTTCGTTGATCTTGTCCTCAAGAACGTCGTATGCTTCTTTGATTTCCTTTACCAACATCTCCTCCGTACTAATTGTTTGCTCTAGGACTGCAAGCTCTGCTTTACTTTCGTTAATCACCGCCTCTTTTTGAAGTTGTATTTCCCTGTTTTTATTCCATTTCTCCCCAAGCGCTACGATCTCCCGGTTCGCCTCGTTAACCGCTGCCTTCAATTTCGTCGGCATTACTTGTGATGCCGGAGGGTTTGGGTCAGGGTATAAAAACCTGGAAGAAAACATTTGTGGTTCATTGTATGGAGATGTCTCTGTGTAGTTATAGATTGCGTCTTCCCAATCGGCACGCTCTTCATCGGTTATTGGTTCGTCGACAAAAGTTCTCCCATGCATTGCCCACTCCTCTTCTGTTGCGGGAAAATGCCAGGTACACCTATACATTCCATCATTCAATTGTCATAAGGGTGCAGATCGAGAACTTCCAGTCTTGGAAGCTGATTTCTTCTTGCCAGATCGGTTGTTTCCAGACATGGTTTGTTGAAGGTTAGCTAAATTTACGAAGTGTTATAAAAGGAATGAAATGGTAGATAACAAAGTTGTGTGTTGGAACTTCTCAAGGACCATTTATTTATAGTGGCGAAGTTTTAAAAAAATACCCGCTAGCACCTGAACTTTAAAAAACTGCCACATTTAGTCCCCAAAACTCTGGTACTACGCCATGGCGTACTTGCCTTGGCGTACCTGATGGAAGCTCGTCTGAAAAGGTAGTCAAGATTCGGCTGAAAAGTTATGACAGATTCGTCTGAAAAAGTAGTCAAGATTCGCCTGAAAAAGTTATGACAGATTCGTCTAAAAAAGTAGTCAAGATTCGGCTGAAAAGTTATGACAGATTCGTCTGAAAAAGTAGTCAGGATTCTCCTGAAAAGTATTGACAGATGTTTGTCACGGCTATCGTGACCAATACGTCTAACTATCTCGTGACGAATATCGCAACTATAAATACGTGGTATGTTGAAGAAATAACTTGCAATCTCTAACTTACTACATTTAACCAATGTCTGGAAACCGCCGCTACGGCAAGAGATCGGTTGATGAGTCTGGACCTTCTTCAGGCTCAGCTAATAAAAAACAGCTGAATGATGGAAGGTTCAGGCTTAGATGGAAAGCGCCTGAAACGGACGAGGAGTGGAGACAGATTGGAAAAACTAGGGCCCATCATGCAATAACAGATGATGAAGAGCTAGAATACGATGCCGCATGGCGAAACTATAGGCGTTCACATAACGGAGATACCCCGCCAACCTATGACGAGAGCCTTTTATTCAACCGAGACTCAAACCCTCCGGCAACTCAAGTCATGCCTTCAAAGCTCAAGGCATCGTGTAAAGAGGCAGACAAAGAAATTGAAAGGTTAGTAGAGTTATGGAAAAATAACCGGAAGATTCAACTAGAAAAACATGCGCTATTTGATGAAACAAAACACAAACTAAAAGTCCTACAACATGAATTACGTCTAGATGATGCGGAGATTAATGACATCAAATAAACCTACACATAGCTAGAGACAGAAATCAACAAGAAGGCTGATTGGATCATCTCTTGTCAAAATATTTATCCGCACTAGATTTTCGGTTTAAATTATTGTTTTGTAGTATTTAAATGTATGTTGCGATTATTGTTTGTAATATTGTATTTTTGGTTTAAAAATTTATAAAACAAAATATTAAAGTGTTCTTTAATAATTAATTAGTATAAAAAAAGTTTATTAACAAAGTTTATATAAAATAATTTATAAGAAATTATTAAAACGAAATCCTTAAGGTTCAAATAATTAATTATATAAAAAAAGTTTATTTAAAAAAAAATTAATTCTCGCCATGGCGTAGTAAAGTCCAGGGGCGAAAATGTCATTTTTTATGCTTACTAAATAACCTTCCAAGTCCAGGGACCATTTTTGCCAATTTTTCAAACTGACCACTTCGTCGTGGCGTAGTAAGGTCCAGGGGCCATTTTGTAATTTTTAATTCTTAATCAAAACCCTTCCAAGTCCAGGGGCCATTTTTGCCAACTTTTCAAAATGGCGACTACGCCATGGCGTAGTATACTACAGGGACCAAATTGTCATTTTTCAAACTATCTTGCCAATTTTCCAAAGTTGAGGGACTGACTACGCCATGGCGTAGTCCATATTTGGCGTAGTCAGGGACTTTTTTGCAAAAAATGGCGAAAATATGGACTACGCCATGGCATAGTCCAATTTGGCGTACTAAATGGCTATATTCGCAATTTCATGTCCCAGAATGGCCATTTCAGCAAAATTCTCAAAAAGAGTAGATAAACATTAAATGTTAAGCTAATAGAATAAAAGACGATACAAAATTATTGATATTGATTGTTATATAAATAAATAAAAATGTTTAGTAATTAATGTGTGGAGTTTAAAAAATAAAAGAGACATTCATTTAATGATATGTTTTTATTCTAAATTAATTCATAGATCGAATAAAAATAGTAAATAATATTTCGAACTTTCTCAAAAAGCAATATCATATTATGAAAAAATAAAAACGGAATTTTTTTAAACTTATAAATAAACAGCGTATAAGTTAGATAAAAAAATATAGAAGTAAAAAAAGATACTTTTAGATCGTTACAAACCAAATCTATGAAAATTAAATAAAATTCGCCCAAACACATTATGTTTTAAGTTTTTATTCTCAATTGACCGTGTTATCTAAATTGGCAAAACTCCAAAATCTGTCAAAAATCAAATATAAAATTTCAAATCGTCCTTCAACTTGCTCAATGTTTGTCCAAAATTCCAACAATTATTCGTGGCATTGTTTAACTTTTTTTCCAACTTGCTCAATATATTTTTTTTAATGTAGAACAAATGATTTTGTTTTAATTCATAGAGTTAATTACACATTAATCCCTTGTGAATGCCTTAATTTTTTTTGTCCCTTGAAATCATAAAGTACGCTGGTGGTCCAAAAATCGTGTTTCGGAGCGTAAACTGGTCTCTCCCGCTAACACCATTAGACGAGGCTCCGTTAACTCAATCATGTGCCTCTCAATTTAGGGGCATTTTCGTCCTTTTAACCTCTCCCGCCTCTCATCTTCATCTTAAAACATTCATACCCAAATGAGGAACATTCAAGAAAAACCTAGATAAACACAAATGAGGAACATTCAAACACAAATCCAATATTGTAAGAACATCAACAACTTATATAAAATTCATTGGAAAACTGGTGATATAAATCACAATCCTAAATAAAAATAATCAAATCCCTAAAAGCAAATCTCAAAATCAAGAACAAGTGTATTCTCCCCAAAATTATACTTGAATTTGGATCTAGATCTACATCTAGAACAGGGCCGACCCATGTATAGGGCGGCATGGGACTTCGCCCAGGGAATCCCAACCCAAGATACTATGACCCGTTAGTAGGTTCATTCAGGTCCTATAATTTCCAAACGGTAAGTATTGACTATCGATTTCTACACGGCTCCACACCTCCACCTCGATTAATCAAACGTCGTTTCCCTCCTCTGTCAAGCGATCATCACTTACGATTCAATTATTCACGCAATCACGCTTCCCTTCTTTGTCAAGTTTGCCTCCGATCGTCAATCGACTTCTAGTTTCATCACCGCAGTAACTCAGTAGCTTCCATCTGAATTCTGATCTGGCCGGCGGTAGGGGCAGCGATTAATCGACGGTCAACAGTTTACTTCTGGGCTGGGTTCGTGGCTCTCTCGATTTCAATCAGATTCTTGATTTACATCAGACACATTCATCGATTTCCATCAAATATTTGGCAATTTCCTCTGATTTCGTTTGACCTTCTGTCCTTTTGGCTCTCAGGTGTTTTCCTTCTAGTTCTCTTATCTTATTTTCTAGTACTATTACTCTATTTGGTGATTTGATTTCCAATCTGGCAATTTGGATTATTTGATACTTGGTTTAGGTTATTTGCAATTTTAGTGACTTTTTGCATATTTGCTCTTTGTGTTACTGTGTTAGGCTTAGACTGTCAGTATTTGTGATTTTGTGTTACTGTGTTGGTCACTTGGTCAGTTGGTGATTGCTTGGTAATTAGTATTCTATTCTTGAATCTTAAATATGCCTAAATCACAACCTTCTGGTGCCCAAAATAGGAAAAAAATAAAAAACAAGAAGAACTTGCTCAATTTTTACGTGGTTCATTAAATAAGTTTGTTGTGAGGCAAGAAAAACCCATTGAAAATGCTAACTTTGATGAGCCTAATGTTGACGAGCCTCTTGTTGATGAACCTCATGTTGATGAACCTCGTGTTGATGTGCATAATGTTGATGAGCCTAATGTTGATGAACCTCATGTTGATGTGCATAATGTTGATGAGCCTAATGTTGATGAACCTCATGTTGATGTGCCTAATGTTTGATGAGCCTAATTTGAATATTATTGAACCAAGTGTTTGGGATAGTTTAAACTCAAAATTTACAGATTTGCATAAAGAAAAAGGGCCTTTTAGAGAAACTAACATTGTTTTTCCAAAAGATGATCAAAATATACATTTTTCTTGTACTCATTATGTTCGTAAGATAGGAAATGGTGATTGCCACGATCGGAAATGGTTGGTTTACTCCAAATACTTGGATAAAGTTTTTTGTTTTTGTTGCAAATTATTCAAAAGGGCTCAATCAAAAAGTCAATTAGCAAGTGACGGGCTTAATGATTGGAAACATCTTAGTCATGCATTGTCGTTACATGAAAATAGTCCTGAACATTGGATTAATTTAAAAGCATGGTCTGAGTTAAAATTGAGGTTGAATAAAAATCAAACAATTAACAATGACTTACAAGAGTTAATCAAGAAAGATACCGCTCATTGGAAACAAGTTTTGATTCGAATAATTGCTATTGTTAAATGTTTGGCACAATATAATTTGGCTTTTCGTGGATCAAATGAAAAACTTTATGAAGAGTCGAATGGTAACTTTCAGGCATTATTCAAATGATTGCTGAGTTTGACCCTATCATGCAACGCCATTTTCATTTGATTAAAGAAAAAGAAACCTATCATCATTATCTTAGTCATAAAATTCAAAATGAGTTGATTGAATTGTTGGCATTCAATGTGAAAAGTGCAATTATTGCAAAAATCAAAGAGTCAAAGTATTTTTCAGTCATTCTTGATTGCACTCCTGATGCTAGTCATAAAGAACAGATGACTTTGATTGTAAGATGTGTAGATGTGTCGAGTGTTTCTATTAAAGTAGAAGAGTTCTTTTTGCAGTTTTTGGGAGTAGAAGGTACATCTGGTAAGGGTCATTTTGATGTGCTACAAGATGTTTTAAAAACTCTTGATTTAGATATTAATTGTGTACGAGGACAAGGGTATGATAATGGGGCTAATATGAAAGGAAAACATCAAGGTGTTCAAAAAAGGTTGCTTGATATAAATCCTAAAGATTTTTGTATGCCATGTGGATGTCATTGTCTTAATCTAGTTTATGTGATATGGCAAACTCTTGTCATAAAGCCAAAACATATTTTGGTACATGTATTTATACCGTATTCTCTAATTCTACAAAGCAGTGGAGTGTTTTACTTGAATATCTTGATGATTTGACTTTAAAGTCTTTATGTGCTACTCGTTGGGAAAGTCATGTTGAAAGTGTTAAAGAAATAAAAACTCAACTTGGCCAAATAAAAAATGCTTTGATAAAATTAGCCAATGTATGTGAAGATGGAAAAGTGTGTAAAGATGCTGAATCTTTGATAAAAGGTGAGTTGTCAAGTTTTGAATTTATTTTGAGTTTGGTTATATGGCATGAAATCTTATATAGAATCAATTTGGTTAGTAAAAGGTTACAATCAAAAGATATGCTTCTAGATGTTGCGGTAAAAAACTTGGAAGGTTTGGTTGTTTATTTTGAAAAGTATAGGGAAAATGGGTTTGACTTAGATATCATTGAAGCTAAAGATATTGCAGAAAATATTGGAGTTGAACCCGAATTTCCTATAAAGCGTCATGCTTATAGAAAAAAGAAATTTGATGAGATCCCAAATAGTAAAAGAGAACAACAATCTGCCCAACAATCATTTAGAACCGATTACTTTCTAGTTTTAGTGGATATGGCATTTTCTCAGTTAAGAAGTAGATTTGAACAAATGAAACATTTTGAGTCTATATTTGGGTTCTTGTTTGATGCATCAAAGTTGGTTAATTTGAAAGATAAGGAATTAAAGAATTGTTGTTTGAATTTTCATGTTGCTTTGACACACGGTGATGATTTTGATATTGATGGGAACTATCTTTACACGGAGTTACACATGTTGCAGGGCATGATACCATATGAAGCATACGGGGAAGAAAAGCCTTGGACGTCTATTGAAGTTATGGAGTTTGTACGGAAGGTGGATATGTTCCCGCACGTGTTGCTTGCCTACAAGATTTTGTTAACCATACCAGTCACAGTAGCATCCGCCGAAAGAAGTTTTTCAAAGTTAAAGCTATTAAAGTCATATTTGCGGACTACCATGAGTCAAGAGAGGCTTAACGGGCTAGCAATTTTGAGCATCGAAAGTAAGTTTTTAGCAAAACTTGACAATGATAGATTAATTGAGGATTTTGCTTCACGAAGTGCACAAAGACATCGTTTTAGGTGATCTTATCTATGTTTTGTAACTTTTTTTGTTCGGGGTTTTGGTTTATGTCCCCCCCCCCTCCATATAACTTTCTTTTTTTCAATAATAATCGGCGTGGGGTTGAGCCGCCTAGCTTGACTAGGTTCCAAACCCCATAAAAAATTGTGTCTTCTTAGGAGCATATTTTTTGGCTCTTCGCCCAGGGCATCCAAAACCATTGGACCGACCCTGATCTAGAATCCCTAAATTTAAAACCATAACTCGAACCATTAACTTAATCTACATGTAGATCGAACATTCTGCATTTCCAAACTTGAATCTGGATCTGATCAACAAACCATATATTTCATTTGCTTCTATGAAGTTCAATACAACAAAGGCAAGAAACAAAATCTTGTTTGTACGATGATGACGTTTGTATATGAGGTAGGGACGGTGCATTTGTATATGAGGCAGGCGTTGGTGAATTATGGATGGAGGAGAGAGAGAGAGAGAGAGAGAGAGAGAGAAAAAAGTATCCGTGGACTCTAGACGGAGAAGGTCCAGACACTTTCGATGGAAAAGGGAATGACGGTGATGAGTACAAACACCATCGTCCTTTAACAGGGGAAGAAACATAAGAGAATGGGAGAAGGAGATAGGTCACTAGAGGAGCTAGGTTGTTCATAACGAATGGTTAAGAGTAGGTTCTTCGATCTCCAATCCTTTGAGAATCTGTAGGGTTCTTCAAACATCATAGCACCTAATAGAGTTCTGGTTTTAGTTTACACTCGAATATGATGAGAGTTTTGGTGGTGAATGGTTAAAGGTGAGGATTTGGCCGAAGAAAGGGTAGGGGAAAAAGGGGTTTGCCGGAAATTGAACGAGATAGGATGGTTCAAGAAGAGGGAGGGCGGCGACTTTGGGAGGTAAGGATTGAAAAGACGAAAATGCCCTCACATGAAGGACACACGACATACACGATTTTTGAAGAGAAAATTTACGAGGGACCAAATGTCTAATTCACTATAATTCATATTTGTGAATTACATTTATATTACACTTCCACTGCATGATTTTTCCTTTACATATAGTACAATTAACCAGTAACAAACGCTGTGTTCTCGAAACTCATTTAACGAGGGAAAGGAAAGGAAACCGAAGGAAAGCGAAGGAAAGTAAAAAATAGACGTGTTCTGGGAAAAAAAAATTGGAGAGAAAGGGAGGGAAAGAGAGGGAAAAAATTAAGAGTTTTCCTTCCAAATCTTTCCTCCCAAACTTGGGAAGAAAGCTAAGAAAAGAAAAGAGGCCCATTATTTTTTTTAAAATTCCAATATTACCCTTTAACAACAAAACCCTTTTCTCACGTCTCACATGTTTTGCTGCGACTTCTTCTATGCAATCTCTCAATTGACAATTATTTCCTGCCGCATCTTTTCTGCAACTCCAATCTGCAGCGCCCCAAAAGGTATGATGTTCTTCTTCTTCTTAATTTTGAAACACCATGTATTGTTCCACGTGGAGTTATTAAAATCTTTATTAATATGTATTGTTTATCAATGACAAGTTTTGACAGTATGTATTGTTTCATCACCCATGTATTGTTCCACGTGGACATGGCTAGAGTAATTAGGTGTCATTGTTGCAATGAATGTGGCAAAATTATTAATAGTGCAATTTCAATGATTAGAATCACCATGCCATGTGATTTTTTTTTGAATTGCTTATAAGCCCACTTTGTGATAAATCTCTTTACTTGGTTTTGTAAAGCAACTATGCTGATGTATATTATTTTGGTTGATTTAATAAGATTGCTTTAAAAAGGATTGATAGGAGACAAGGTTATCAAAAATAGATTTTTAGTGCATTGTTAGGGTGCTTACTTTTTTTTGTTATGTTTATACTTATTATATACATTATTGTATTACATTAGAAAAAATATAAACATATTGGTGGCAAATCCATATGTGGTTTACTTGGTTTTTTTAGTTGTATTTTAGTGCACGTGGTTTAATTATTTGATACTTTTTAGTTGTATTTTACTACATATGGTTTTTCCGTAAGGATTTGTTAGATTCACTTATTAAATTTAATCCTAAATACACATATTTCAATAGATAATAATATACTTCTTTTATTAAGAACTCAACGATTAGCAGTGGCCCATTTGGTTTGTCTGGTGGTGGATTTTATTCTACGTCATAGACATCAAAACAGAAACCAAGTTAGTTTACCTACCCGTGATATGAGGTTGAATAGACAACGAGTACGAGATGAGATGATGTCTAATCTCTCAACAAGTGGTAAATATCGTTAAGTAATTCGTATAAGTGAGACCGCTTTTAAGATATTATGTCAAAAGTTAATGAATGATGGTGGTCTTCGGCCAACACGACGTATGTCAGTCGAAGAGCAAGTTGCGAGATTTTTACATATTGTTGGAAATGATTTAAGAAATTGTTTTGTCTCTTGGTTTTATCGTCGGTCCGGATCAACCACAAGTAGGCATTTCCATCGAGTTTTAAGTGCAAATATATCATTAGAAGATCAATATCTTAAACAACCAACCGGTGATAGGGTTCCAAAAGAAATTCAAGAACCCAGAAGATTTTATCCATTTTTCAAGGATTGTATAGGGGCAATTGATGGAACACATGTTTGTGTGAGAGTATCTAGTAAAGACGCCCCGAGATATCGTGGTCGTAAGGGATATCCAACGATAAATGTATTAGCAGCATGTACATTTGATTTAAAGTTTACATATGTTTGAGTGGTTGGGAAGGCACGGCATCAGACTCGAGAATTATAAAAAATGCACTAACTAGAGATGACAAACTACTCATTCCCGAAGGTCATATATCGAACCGAAGTTGGTTATATAATTAATCTTATATTAGTATACGTACTACATTTATTTTGTTTGTAGGTAAATAATATTTGGTTGATGTCGGCCTACCCCTTAGAACTTCACTTATTGCACCTTATAAAGGTGTTAGATATCATTTGAAGGAATATTCATCTCGTGCACCTCAGAATTCTCGAGAATTATTTAACCTTTAACATGCATCATTACGAAATGCTATTGAACGAGCCTTTGGTGTTTTAAAGAAAAGGTTTCCTATAATTAGAAGTACGACTGAACCATTTTACTCGTGTGGAACACAATCAGACATATTTTTAGCATGTTGCATCTTACACAACTTTTTACTTGACGAAGATCGTGACAAAGAACTTGAAGAAGAAGTGTTAAATGATATATTAAATGCAACACAAGAAGAAGAAACTGATGCTCCAAGAGATATAGATGATAGAGGAGAAGAAATTAGAACTAGAATTGCAAATGAAATGTGGAGTGATTACAACGAAAATAATGTCCAATTACTTGTTTAGTATTATATGACGATATTTATGTTTGATGGATGATTAATGATTAATGTTTGGATTTTTTTTTCATTATGTATCATATCTAATTTTTGTTATGTTGTGTTGATTAATATTCTTAAGTTTAATATGAATGATTATTATACAATAATTGACCATGAGCAAAAAGGTAACCGATGGCAAGAGCGAGACATTTTGTTGGACTTTTCAGATGGATGATGCATTTATGCAGACAATGCTTAAGGAACAAGATAAAGGTAACATGGTTGGTGGAACATTCACTTCCCACGCATATACCAATATGGTGAATGAGTTAAGTAAAACTCTTGACAAAGCTTTCAACAAAAATCACTTGAAGAATCGTTTGAAAACTCTAAAAGAACATTTTTCTCAACGCTATGACATTTTTCGCGGTGTTTCATTAAGTGGTTTTGCTTGGAATTCTGAGACGAAGTTATTTGAGGCAGAAGAAGAAGTATGGGAAGCATTGATTGTAACACCCGGAATTTCGTATTCAAGTTAATGAATTCGCATCCTAATATTATGATTTTTTTTAGCTAAATGGAGTGTTTTAAGGGTTTAATGTTGGGTTGCAATGAACTGGGAGAAAGGAGCGAAAACCGAAACCGAAATTAGTCTCGGTACCATTTCGGCGATCATGAGAGGCTATCTTGCCATGTCATGATCCATGGAAAGATCGCAGCAAACATCAAATAGAAATTTTTCGGCTCAAAAACTTGCGGTACACTTCGGGCTATCATGACAGGCGATTATGCCGTGTCATGATCGCGAGGGCAAGATCGCCCGTGTACATCTGATGGCCAAAACCAGCTCCAAACTCATGGTACTCCTTAGGCGATCATGACTGGCGATCTTACCATGTCATGATCGCATGGCATCATCGCCCGGGTGGTCCAGAGAGCACAATAAGTCCCGATTTTCAGCTCATTCTCCTCACTTCTCAGATACCAAATTTATTTTCTAGAGCTCTGCATTGAAGGCGATTTTAGAGCATTTATTACTCTCATCTACCTCATCTCATCACATTATTGCTTCATTAAAGTGGAGATTCAAGTATTAATCAAGGGTGCAAGCTTCAACCACAGTTACCATTCTAGTATTGGAATGGCACCGTTTGAAGCCCTCTATGGACGAAAATGTAGGACACTGGTGTGTTGGTTAGAAGCAGGTGAGAAACAGTTTTCCGGTCCTGAAATTGTACAAGAGACGGCCGACAAAGTGAAATGTGTTCGTGAGCGGCTAAAGGTGTAACACCCTAAAATTTAGAGTAAAATAAAACCGAATAATAAAATGCGGAATACATAAAATTACCCAAAAATGGAGAGAGAGAGAGAGTATGGGAGTTTACATCTAGACATGGTTACTAAAATAACAACCTATTAATCTACACAATTCAAAATATAGATTACATTCGGGTGTCACTAGCAACCTCAAAATAATAGTTCTAATAACTCCAATCATGTACACTCTAAAGGTGCCTCTACCGGCACTACGCTCCACTCCCTTCTAGGAAGCCCCTCCATCCCGCACACCTGCTATGCCACATTTGAAAATCAAGTGTTAGGCTTACGCCTAGTGAGAACAACAGTTAAATGGATAAATTAGCGAAATACTTAAACAACGAAACAGTTTAGTTTATCCCATTTAACTCGACTTGAAAGCTTACTCTTGGTGAGCAAGGATCTTTTTAAAACAATCGGGGGAGACCCAATATTCCATCCTTGGTGACAGATACAAAAGTAGGTCACCACTAGATGTTCAAGCTATTCGTAGAAATCAATGGCAACTGGCAACCCCAGCTAATGGCCCCCGATGACTCCTACTAAGCCCGTGCAATAGGTCAATGGCAACCGGCAATCCCTCGGTTAACACACTCAAGTGCAAAGCCCCCGATGACCCCCCGATGCACCCAACGTAGTCAATGGCAATCGGTAACTACCGACTAAACACCTAAGTGTAAGGCCCCCGATGACTACAACTGAAATCTAAAAAGGGACAACAATCCCGTCTCAAAACCGACTAAATGCCTATGGATCCATTACATTCTAGTCTATCATCCAAATACATCAAACGTGACGTATTTCTAGTTTTCCCAACCTTGAAAACCCTTTCAACATCATTTCCCTTTAAAATACACTTTCCACCAAAGTTAGGTCAAAACATTTCATTTCCAAAAATCAAGGTTTCTCTTTATATAAAACCTTCTCAAGTATTTTAAACCAACCAAAATGTTCATTTCATCATCTAACTCAAAAATCCCCAAATTACCTCATTTTGACCTAAAACTTCCAAACTCAACCAAATACATAAACCCTTGACAATATAAGTTTAAAATCAACAAGACACAACATTTACAACATGTATTTGAGATTAAAGGGTTTGGATTTGAACTCACAAGGCTAGAGTTAGGAGAACCCTAGAAAAGCTCCTACGAGGATGGAGGTGATCAAAAAATCTGAAAGGAAGCAAGAACACCACTACTTGAAGCTTTAAATGCTTGAACCACTCTTGAATCTTCAACTTGAAAGGAGAAATCAATGAGCTTGGATGAGGTAGGTGGAAGAAAATGAAACGCTAAAATCGCTCTCAATGCTTTTCTCCCGTTACTGAGTTTTGATATCTGATAAATGAGAAATGGAGCTGAAAATCACACTTAAAAGTGGTCCAGGACCACCCGGGCGATCTTGCCCTGCGATCATGACAAGGCATGATCGCCTGTCATGATCGCACAACTCGTACCGCGAGTTTCATGCTTAAAATCGATTTTTTGGCTATCTGGTTTTCTTGCGATCTTGCCTCGCGATCATGACAAGGTCAAGATAGCATGTCATGATCGCAAACTGTGTACCGAAACACAACTCTGTTCCGGTTTTCGCTCCTTTCTTCCAGATCAATGTAACCCAACATTATACACTTGAATCCTTCCATTTGCCCAAAAATAATAATATTACAATGCTAATTTACATAACCTTTCGCTAAATTTCCGGATGTTACAAAAGGTGACTTAAGATCGTCAAAAGAATTATGCTGATAAGAAGAGGAGACCCATGGAATTCCAAGTGGGGGAGCGTGTGATGCTAAAGGTATACCCTTGGAAAGGTATGATAAGATTTGGGAAGCGTGGGAAGCGTGGAAAGCTTAGTCCTCATTTCCTTGGGCCATTCAAAATTCTAGAAAGAGTGGGACGGAAAACGTATAAATTGGAGTCGCCACCCAAAATGGCCGACATACATCCTACGTTCCACATATGTTACTTGAGGCAGAAGAAGAAGTATGGGAAGCATTGATTGTAACACCGTATTCAAGTTAATGAATTTCGCATCCTAATATTATGATTTTTTTTAGCTAAATGGAGTGTTTTAAGGGTTTAATGTTGGGTTGCAATGAACTGGGAGAAAGGAGCGAAAACCGAAGCCAAAATTAGTCTCGGTACCATTTCGGCGATCATGACAGGCTATCTTGCCATGTCATGATCGCATGGCAAGATCGCAGGAAGCATCAAATAGAAATTTTTCGGCTCAAAAACTTGCGGTACACTTCGGGCTATCATGACAGGCGATTATGCCGTGTCATGATCGCGAGGGCAAGATCGCCCGTGTACATCTGATGGCCAAAACCAGCTCCAAACTCACGGTACTCCTTAGGCGATCATGATTGGCGATCTTGCCATGTCATGATCTCTTGGCATCATCGCCCGGGTGGTCCAGAGAGCATAATAAGTCCCGATTTTCAGCTCATTCTCCTCACTTCTTAGATACCAAATTTATTTTCCAGAGCTCTGCATTGAAGGCGATTTTGGATCATTTATTTCTCTCATCTACCTCATCTCATCACACTTATTGCTTCATTAAAGTGGAGATTCAAGTATTAATTAAGGTTGCAAGCTTCAAGTTCTCCATTCCAAGTGTCTTCATCATCTTCTCCATCCTTAGAGACTTTTCTAGGGTTTTGCCAAACCCTAGCTTGTGAGTTCAAATCCAAACTTTATAAACTCAAATACTTGTTATAAATGTTGTATTTACTGATCTTAAGCTTATGACTTCAAGTATTTTGTATTTGGGTTAAGTTTGGAAGTTTTATGTCAAAATGAGAAATTTGGGTATTTTGTTATAGATGATGAAATGAGTATCATAAATGGTTTATAACACTTGGAAAGGTACTATGAGGAGTTAATCTTTGATTTTGGTACTAAAATGGTTTGACCTAATTTTCGGTAAAATACGTATTTCAAAAGGGAAATGTTTATATAAAGGTTTTCAGTGTTTGGAACACTATCAATACGTCTCGTTTGATGTAGTTGATTATTAGACTAGTATGATATGGATCCATAGGCATAAGAGTCGATATTTTAATGTTGTGAAGGATAGAATGAACCCACTTTTAAGTTGGAAATAGGCATTGTGATAAACTGTGTAATTTCTAATCTATCCTTTCACATCTCTCGGAATATGCATTGTGGATTTGCGTGCAATTCTTGAGGCTTGAGCTTATGTGTACAAATGACTAAAGACTGTATTGTGGTTGATGTTAATGGCTACCAGACCTTTATGTGCCGTTCTATAACATTGGTTCGTGGCCTGCCTTGTGTTCCGTCACAACTAATGGTAATATCGGATCTCCCCCGATTGTTTTAAAAGATCCTTGCTCACCAAGAGTAAGCTTTCAAGTTTAGTTAAATGGGATAAAGTATATCACATTTATTTAAAATATTTTACCGCTTTATCCATTTAGCTGTTTATTCTCACTAGGCGTAAGCCTAACACTTGATCTTAAATGTTGTTTAGCAGATGATCGGGTTAATGGGGATTCTTAGAGAGGAGCGGAGTGGCTTGCCGGTGGAGGCACTCTTTTTGGGGTTACACTTTATAGTGTAAATATTGGAGTCACTGAAAATTTTAAGGAATATTAGCAACACCCGAATCTAATCTATGTATTGTACTACGCAGATTAATAGGTTGTTGATGTAGTATTCCATTTTTAGATGTAAACTCCTATACTCTGTCCCCATCTTTTGGGTGATTTTATATATTCCGCATTTACCATTCGGTTTAAATTAACTCCCATTTTTAGGGGTGTTACATTGATAGCGGTACATGTTCTTGGTAATTAAATTTATAATATTTATTGATTATTGTTTTTAATACAATTATTATTTATTTTTAACAGGATAAGCCTGATGCTGCAAAATGGAAAAAGAAAACAATATCTAACTACAATGAAATGTTAGAGTTATTTGGTAGAGATAGGGCAACAGGTGGTGCTGCAGAAACAACTAAAGAGAGAAGGAATCGAATGAGCACCAATCAGCAAATGCCAGAAACAATCGATGAAATTGATCGAATGATAGAAGTCGATGAGATCAGTTTGGAGAATTTCAACAATGGTGATAATATTCAAGTTACATCTACCATGCCAACAAGATATAGAGAATTTTAAGATAACTGCGGCACATAGGTGACGTAGCTAATGCTATAAGAGAAAGTACTAATGCTTTAAGAGAAAATACCAAGGTATTGACTTTCTTTGCATTGTATATCATTGTACATTCATATTTGTATATGTAAGATTTATGATTGTGATTATTAACTTTTTGTAACAGGCATTGGAAAGATCTCATCGACCCGTGTACTCAGGGGAAGATATATATAATCAACTCAAGCTGATGGGTGTGGAACCTGAAAATATGTCACGTGCATTTATTTTTCTAGTGGAAAATCCAGAAAAAGCATCTGCGTTATTTGTTTATCCTCTTCAGATGAGAAAGTCTCTTTTGAGAGACATGATGGATAAAGATTATTAGGATATAAATATGTTCGACTATATGTTTTTTTCTTGGATTTCTGATTTAGCTTATTATCATCGTCTCTTTTTATCGACTTTGGTAATTTAATGACACGTTATTATATATAAATATATTTGATCGATTTGATTGGTTATCTTTGTTGTGCATACTTAATATGTTTTATACTTCATAGGTTAGTGACATCATATGTAACGTGATGAGTTGAAATTGTCCACATATTATGATATAAATCATATGTTGAAAAATAAATGTTGTAAAAATATATTAGGTTTTTCATGATAAATATTAGATTTCAGAATATGAAAATTAAGACGAAGTTATAGATAATGTTCGACAAACTTGAGCATTCATAAGTACAAAAGAGAAATAAACTAAACAAATATAAATGGTATATTTGTAAAATTACAGTTTTTCTTTCCTTTCCCTCAGTTTCAAGAACACAAAAATTTGTTTCCTTTCCTTTCTTTTCCCTCTCTTTCCTTCCTTTTCAAGAACACAAATAAAAAATTTATTTTCCTTTCCTTTCTCTCCCTTTCCTTTCTTTTCCTTTCCCATTTAAATAAGGTTTTCTCTTTTAAACGTCTTTTCTCTCTCTTTCTCTCTCTCTCTCTCTCTGTGTGTGTGTGCGCGCGTGCGCAATACCCAGGAGTTCTTAGCTGTTCAATAAAAAGTACAATAATAATAAAAATGGAGCCTTTGCCTCTTCCACCTTTTCTCAGTAAACTTCTCCCAAAGAGTTTGTTCATATCCCTCTTCTCTTCTCTTCTCTCATAGAAACCCCAGGAGAATGGAAAATGCTTAAAAAAGTATTTCTTAAAGAAGTCTGTAAACCAACAGCCGAGAAGAAAAAGAGATTGTTATCTCAAACCAGTAATCTCATGATTTCAACAGTCGAGAAGGAAAAGAGAGAGATAGGGACGAAACTGGTGAAAATATGTAGCCATGGGATCGAAGTATGTAGAAGGGAGGGAGATCGAACCAAGGGTGAAGATTGAAGGGGATGAAGACGATGGGGGAAATCGAACAGGGGTGGAGATCGGAGGATGAAGATGATGGGGGAGATCGAACAGGGGCGGAGATCGAAGGATGGAGACAATGGGGTTAGATCAGATTGGTAGAGAAAAGGGATGAAGGGGATGGAGGCGCACGTCTAAAGGATTTGGAGGTTAGGCCCTTACGTATTTGTTTAGAGGTAATTTAGACATAAGAGCCTCTGAAACTTAAAAAAATCAAACAGTCTGAAACCTATTTGTCTGACCGATCAGACAAAAGTGCCTAATAAGAGCTGAAATGCAAAAAACAAACAAGCCCTTGTAGTGATAATAAAACCTTCATATACATTCAACTACTTTTAGTTACCTATTTGTATCATTGTGACCAAAACTTTAACATATTCATGCATGTGAAAGTGATAATATATATATATACAAGTTCATGAAAATGACTTAAAAGTGAAAATAAAATTGAAAATAAAAGTAGATGAACATAATGAAGGTAGATGAATGTAATTAAATGTAGTTGGAAAAAAAATTAAGTTAGATTAAAAAATCTAGGAGTGTTAAAAGAAACCATTAGACCGTTCAAACCGGTTGAACCAAGTCAAACTGGACCACTTTTGGCGGTTTGAGCGGTCTGGTGGTCTAGTTTGGTCGGAAAAATGGCCAAATCGCTCGGTTCAGTCTGCTCTGCGGTTTTAACGGTTTTTTTAGCAATCTAAACTGAACCGACTGCCAAAAAATATACATGTATTGATTATATTAATTTTCATGTTGTAGGTGGCACAATTAAATAAAATTCGCCCAAACACATTATGTTTTAAGTTTTTATTCTCAATTGACCGTGTTATCTAAATTGGCAAAACTCCAAAACCTGTCAAAAATCAAATATAAAATTTCAAATCGTCCTTCAACTTGCTCAATGTTTGTCCAAAATTCCAACAATTATTCGTGGCATTGTTTAACTTTTTTTCCAACTTGCTCAATATATTTTTTTAATGTAGAACAAATGATTTTGTTTTAATTCATAGAGTTAATTACACATTAATCCCTTGTGAATGCCTTAATTTTTTTTGTCCCTTGAAATCATAAAGTACGCTGGTGGTCCAAAAATCGTGTTTCGGAGCGTAAACTGGTCTCTCCCGCTAACACCATTAGACGAGGCTCCGTTAACTCAATCATGTGCCTCTCAATTTAGGGGCATTTTCGTCCTTTTAACCTCTCCCGCCTCTCATCTTCATCTTAAAACATTCATACCCAAATGAGGAACATTCAAGAAAAACCTAGATAAACACAAATGAGGAACATTCAAACACAAATCCAATATTGTAAGAACATCAACAACTTATATAAAATTCATTGGAAAACTGGTGATATAAATCACAATCCTAAATAAAAATAATCAAATCCCTAAAAGCAAATCTCAAAATCAAGAACAAGTGTATTCTCCCCAAAATTATACTTGAATTTGGATCTAGATCTACATCTAGAACAGGGCCGACCCATGTATAGGGCGGCATGGGACTTCGCCCAGGGAATCCCAACCCAAGATACTATGACCCGTTAGTAGGTTCATTCAGGTCCTATAATTTCCAAACGGTAAGTATTGACTATCGATTTCTACACGGCTCCACACCTCCACCTCGATTAATCAAACGTCGTTTCCCTCCTCTGTCAAGCGATCATCACTTACGATTCAATTATTCACGCAATCACGCTTCCCTTCTTTGTCAAGTTTGACGAGCCTCTTGTTGATGAACCTCATGTTGTGTGTATAATGTTGATGAGCCTAATGTTGATGAACCTCATGTTGATGTGCATACTGTTGATGTGCCTAATGTTGATGAACCTCATGTTGATGAACCTCATGTTGATGTGAACTATGGACGGAGGAGAGAAAGAGAGTATCCATGGACTCTAGACGGAGAAGGTCCAGACACTTTCGATGGAAAAAGGAATCACGGTGATGAGTACAAACACCATCGTCCTTTAACAGGGGAAGAAACATAAGAGAATGGGAGAAGGAGATAGGTCACAAGAGGAGCTAGGTTGTTCATAAGGAATGGTTAAGAGTGGGTTCTTCGGTCTCCAATCCTTCGAGAATCTGTAGGGTTCTTCAAACATCATAGCACCTGATGGAGTTCTGGTTTCAGTTTACACTTGAATATGATGAGAGTTTTGGTGGTGATTGGTTAAAGGTGGGGATTTGGCCGAAGAAAGGGTAGGGGGAAAAGGGGTTTGCCGGAAATTGAACGAGATAGGATGGTTCAAGAAGAGGGAGGGCGGCGACTTTGGGAGGTAGAGGGTTGAAAAGACGAAATTGCCCTCACATGAAGGACACACGACAGACACGATTTTTGAAGAAAAATTTTACGAGGGACCAAATGTGTAATTCACTCTAATTCATATTTTGTGAATTACATTTATATTACATTCACTCTAATTCATATTTTGTGAATTACATTTTATAGTACAATTAACCAGTAACAAAACGAAAGAAAACAGACCTGTTTGAAGTAGTCTTCTTCTCCGGTTATCAACAGTTTCCATTGTCGACGCTATCAATCAAATCACTGCTTCCTTATATTCAGGCAGCCGATGGATCATTCATGGCGTCCTCCACCTCTGCCACCAATACCAGGTAACATCTGCCCAATCTGCTCAATTTCCCACTTCCCTTTTTGCCCTCCTCCCCCGTTCATTGAAAACCCTAGATTTCAATACTCACAATCACAGAATGATTACCATCATCAACCACCCCCTTTTGATCATCCTCGTCCGTTCCCCAATTATCAGAGTTCGTTAAATTATAATTATGATTCTAATCCTAGTGATGGGTATGTAGCTAGACGACCTACGTGGTATGGTAGCAACCCTAGCTTAGATATGAGCCCGTATGATGGCGTCGTTGATCCTCCTATGGGTAATGGAAATTATAATAATTATCATAGGGGTGGTGTTGGGCCTGCTAGTTATGGATATGATGGCTATGATAATGGCGGAATTAAGAGGATGAAAATCGAACCCACTGATTTTAACAGGGGTCCTAGAGGATCAACTATGGGTGGTGAAATTGTGGATGCATCAAGGGGTTCATCTGATAATGAGAGGATATTGAAGTTGATTCATGATCATGGCAATGCTGCCAATTCCATACCTGGTGGTCTGCCTAAAGTGGGGGCAGATTTATTTTCAGAATCCAGTTGTGAAAATGGCAATAGGTATACACATGGAAGGGTTGCAGAAACTCGTGAAGTTAGGGATGATATGGGAATGGGATTAAAACGGAAACAGATGAGTGATTTTCCAAGTACCAGCATGGGGTCTTTTGAGAGGAAGGAATCGACTTTGCCTGTGGGGCCTGGCTCGGAATTACGTGGTAGTAGCAGGGAAGACCGTGGAGTAGTGTATGGGAAGAATAATGTGCATTATGATCAAAGAGACGAACTTGGCCAATCACAATATGATCCGATCGAAAGCTCGATTCCCCATTCTTTAAATTACAGTAGGCATAATAGCCAACCAGCTAGGCTTTTTACTAACACAGAACAATCTGATACAACTCCTGAAATGTTACCTGAGAATTATCACCATTTGCAGTCAACAACCCCAAGTGATGTTGCCATAGTAAATAAACCCAATTATTCATACACGGGTCAGAGTCAGTTGCCACCACCTGCTGATGCGAGGCAGCACCATTTGCAGCCAAATCATAGTTTCTTATCACACCTACCCACGGATGTAAATCGGCCTGTCGATGTTAGTGCTCTTTCACAGGAAGGAATTCCAAGTTCAATCCGACATCAAAACTCTCAACCACCCTATAGTTGGTCAGAATCAAAAAGTCAGTATGCACACAATTCTTTTAGGACCAACTTCGGTCCAGTGGAGGTTCCTCATGCTTATCGTGGCCAACCTCCTCTTCCTGCTTCCCCTCCACCACCACTGCCCATAGATCCACCACGGAACCATTTCTTCGAGCCGCTTACTTCATCACCAGCTAAAAAGCCCTCTTTGTTTCCGATTTCTGTTAGCTCTTCAGCAGACTCGTCATCATCACGATCTGCAATTCCTGAAAGCCAATCATCTGCACAAGTTTACTATACTAATAATGCCGGTCATCATCCTTCAACTCTATCTTCTGCTGAGGTACAACTTAGAAATATGTTTATGTCTTCTGTTTTCCTCTTGGATTATTTACCCTACATGTCTTTGTCATACTAACTATGCTTTTCAGACTGAAAAGTTTATGCATTATCAGATTTATCATAGGCTACAATTTGTATTTCATAGCTGGTAGTTGTCACAAATACGATTCCTGATAATCACTTGTGATTATGTGTAAGAAAAAATAAATTATCTGCAATTACCCCTCTGGCTCTAGCATGGTTCATCCATAATAAGCAATGTTCGAGCTGGCAAACAAATGTTTATACCATAGTACCATACATTGGACTCATCATAGGATTTTATAGTCTATAGTCATCCCGTTTCTCCTCGTCAATTTGCTGTAGAATGTCGATTGATGAATACTATTCACAATGCAAGGGGTCAACCTCCAAGTTACTTATTCTTTTTAGTTGAAACCAGACGGTTGATTGAATATATTTCTATTTGGTTTGTGGAATTTAATATGTTGGAAGGAAGTTTTCGAGTTCTCCACTTATGTTTCTTTTCTGTAACTTCGCTTCTTACCTTTTCTAGTTTACCATGGCGTTCCTTCCTTTTACTAATAACCAACATTGTGCTTAATAGGAATTTCACACCCGCCAATCTTCTTCTGAAAAGTATGTCAGAGATGTTCAACCTTTTCCATTGCGGCATTTAGCTTCAGAGAAGCCCAATATTATTGATGCCTCTCACATATTCAAGCAGCCACACCGAGCATCTCGTCCTGATCATTTGGTGATAATCCTACGAGGCCTTCCAGGTACTTTGCTTGATCATGATGAGGCTTTCAATTCTCTTTACCGAAGTACTATTTCTGCCTTACCAAATTGAACTTAATCATATTTCTTTTTTTCTTTCTTCTTCGTGAGTTTAGTGGTGGAAGTAGATGCAAAACTCTGTTCTTCCTTTTAACAAATTTGGGGGTGATTTTTAACTGCCATTTGACTTCATGTGAACAAAGAATTAACAATATGGTATTTTCATGTGTTCTGTTGCTATGTTTGTCCTTACATTTTCCCCTCTTACATCCCTTCCTATATGATTTCTTCCTTCTACTACGTCTTATATAGGGTTTTATTTCTCAAATCATGGCCTTGCATTTGCTTATTCATAGTGTAAGCAGGGAGAATGTAAGGATCCGTCTTGACAAAAATAAGACTTCCATGAAGTTGCATCTTGTTATCGCTAATGTTGTTTGTATGAGTGTGCCGTGTGCGTATGGACATGACCTCATTAATTCACAGCCTATATCCATACTTGCAGGTAGTGGAAAGAGCTACTTGGCAAAGGTGTTCCGTGATATTGAGGTTGACAATGGTGGGGAAGCACCACGCATTCATTCCATGGATGAGTACTTCATGACTGAAGTTGAAAAGGTCTGTAGTTGGTTTCTTTAACCCCATAAGGAAGCTGGCATCCTTTTTTTTAGCTAGCATGTTCAATGTATCTCCATTTTTTATTTCAACAACTTTAGTAGCCCGAAATTCTGATTATAAGTATTGTATATATTTTGTAGGCTGAAGATAGCGAGATGTCAAAATCTTCTGGTTCTCTGAGAGGCAAGAGACAAGTAATGAAGAAGGTGATGGAGTATTGTTATGAACCTGAAATGGAGGAGGTATTTAAGTACTTATTCATGTATAACAATTATTTAAGCAGTACAATCCTAAGTGTCAACATTCCTCAGCTTATCTTCTTTGAGGTTTATTCATTCACTTTTCAATTGTCATAGAGGTGATTAAAGCGGAATATTTGATGTTAATAAGAAATTTACTTCTTTTCATGTTTTTACCATTTTAAAATAAATATTTTGATAATTTTATGGTACTAAAAAGGTGTTCTCTGTATTCCATATGTTATTTTCATCAAGGAAGCCTCTTCTTTTATTTTATTTTTTATTTGTGGTTGTAGAGTTCAAATTCTTACGAGTGCATATATTTTTTCATTTTTATCTTATGTTATAGAAGGGTTTTTTTTCCTTCTCATAGAGATATGTATAGCATGCTTGTGGCTTTAGGCTTTCTGCATTGATCCTAAACAATGCATCTGGTTTCTCACTTTTAACTGTCGTGATTAATGTGGAATATGGTGATGTTAATACGAATATTTCTTCTTTTAATAATTTTATCTTTTTTGATTTTATGTATTGATTATTTTTTACGGTAAAGGTCTTTTTTATTTCATATGACATATTTTTGTATGCCACTAGATTGTGTTTCTTAGAATAATGGATGATTATTATTTTTTCTCTTGTTGTTATGAAGAAAACCTCTTCTTTATTTTTTTAATTTGCATGTAGAGTTGATCTAGTGAGTGCCACATAAAAGTTTTCTTATGTTATAGAAGGGCTTCTTTTTATTTCATTTCATTTTGTAGATATATGTATGCATGCTTGTGGCTTTAGGCTTTTTTACTTTGATCCTAAACAATGCATCTGGTTTCTCATCCCTTCGATTTAATAAAAGAAATTAGTCTTGTGTGATTTTTAAAGAAAGGCCCCCTTTTGTCTTTATTTTTCTTGCATGCATTTAGATTTGGTCCTTGAATAATGAATCTGTTTTTCTATTATGTTTGTGTTAAGCTTTTAAAATTGGATCTATTTCTTTTTTTCACCTGATATGCCAATTCGTTGTCTTCAGGAACTTTGTATGTTCGTTCATAATGTTTTTCATTCTGATTTATGTATGCATTCATTCTGGTTTATGTATGCATTCTATTTTCATTATCAAACCGTAAAAGGGATCTTACTTTTGTTTGTTTGTAAGGATATTAAAGTTCATAGATATTATTCCTTAGCGGCTTGAACTTTTCAAGTTCTCAGTACTCTGTTATATCTTGTTCAACTTTCAGCCTGAAGTTTGTTTAGTACATTGCTTATGATTATCGATCTATCGTTCTAACCTCGGCATATATATCTTTGCATAGGCTTATCGAGCAAGCATGCTGAAGGCATTTAAAAAGACCCTTGATGAGGGGATTTACTCCTTTATAATTGGTATGGTTTATCTGGGACAGAAGTGCCAGACTTTTAGTACATAAGGGTTTATATTCTGTCTTCATCTTATGCTTTTCTGACCTGATCTTTATCCTATAGCATTGTGAATGGTATTTTCTTGATCACCTCTTTCAATCAAAGCACTTGCCTTTTTGTGTTGTAAAACTTGTATGGTTAAATAGTGGCACATTTAAACATATATTTGAATGATTAGCTGTCTAGAGTTGGTGATCTTGTTCTATCACCAGTAGGAGCTTCAACTTAGAAGTGATTTGTCTTGTATATGCACATGCTCATACCCTTTTCCATTTAGAGCTCGGAGAAGTTTAATACTAAATTTTATCACAAATGTTGTTCTTACATATGATTTAAAAGATGAAAAGAATGATATCCATTGCACTAGCTTTTCCTGGCTAAGCATCTAGACTGATTGTAGAATAAGTGGTGATGCAGTGCTTGTGTGCACTGCTCAATTTACACTAACCACCGATGCAGTTTTGTTGAGCCAATTGACTTATTTGTTGCTGGTATGTGTGCCTCGTCTTAGTGGATGACCGCAATCTGCGGGTAGCTGATTTTGCTCAGTTTTGGGCAACTGCTAAGGTATACCCTCAACTCTCTCATCCTCACAATCTCTAGCAATAGTTGTGTTCTCTCTGTGGTGTTGGGCTGGTGGGCTACTTTATTGCTTGCAGCTTTTTTGCAACCTTGTAATCTTTGTTTGTTTCATTTTGCTTTTATTTATTTTTCTATGATGTATTTATAATGCATTGGCATTCTGGTTGTGATGTAATTCCTACAAGTTATAGTATGGTAGAAGAAAGTAAATTTAATAGAAATCTGAACCACTCGTCATTTAGTGGGCCTATTATTAGGCTGACATGTTCTTTTTCTTGTGTGTGCGTGTGTGTTCTTTCTTTTCTGCTTTTGGTGAATTAGTTGCTTAATTGCTTCATACACACTGATTTAGCACTTACCCCTTTTATTTATGAATTAAACATTTTGGAATCTTTTGGTGACTTGAGTCTTCTTATTAATTTAATGGGGGCTTATAGTTTTGTAGGTGGAATTTTAGCAAGTTTTTGTTGCAAAGCTTTATTTACTATTGTGATATGCTTACCAATTCCAACCATAGTGTTACCTGGTTTTCCTCTTCAATTGTGAACTCACAAATTCGATCCGACTTTGATTTGGAAGGCATGAGATTTCTAACTTAAATGAGGTCTATTTGCAGATTTTAATAACAGCATATCATGTTGAACAATGTCATTGTGTATTTGTGTTTATAAATTTGTGGAAAATATGTGATGGTGATTCATTTGGATTTCTGGTGCTAGAGATGCAGGAGGCTTATTAATCATTTGTGAAAATGTCATAATATGCCAACATTGTGGAGTCGTTAGAGCACATTCAGTATTTTATTTTATTTGTTTATCAATTTTGTCATGCTTATTGGCAAGCTAGGATTGTAGTTTTAAGCAGGTTTCTAAGCTTGTGATCCTTCTGGGCCAAGCAATTTAAGAATGTTACAAATGTTTGAATCTGTGAAGTGAAAAGGCTATATATAAATATTAATATATGATAATTTTACTTTGGATTCATCTAACTTTACTACATGGATAGAATGGTTAAAACTTAAAACTAAAGATGTGAGTGAAGGGTTGGTGCTTTCATATAACCTGATTCCGTATTTGTCTCTTCACTAGGGGCAAATTACCATTGTTTTGTACAACACTTTATGGAAGTCTTTTGTAATAACTAAGAAATATCTGTTTCTTGCTAACAAAACGTTGATGAGGATACACTGAAATTGGGGCCAATTACCTTGAAGATTTGTACTATTTTGTTTGGCACCATATAACTGTGTCGGTTGTTTCAAATTTGTGGTAGAAGGCTCTCAGGTAGGTTATGCAGGCTTTTTCTGGGACGGTTTTGTTCCTAGATTCGTCCAACACATTTTTCTTTTGTTTACATATTATTATCACTACTATCTGAAACAACATTTCGATGATACAACATTCTTTGCAATTCATACAGCAGTGTGTTGACTTTTGTACGGAATGTACTGTTTCTGTTCCAATTCATAGTTCTTATGCTTTGTTTTTTTGGTGAGAGACTTGTGCTGTTACGTTTATTCGGCTGTATGTCTTAATTATTTATTACAAACCTGATTCGTCTTATCTTATCACCTTTAGAAACTGAAACATGTGCTGAAGTTGCCGGTCATGCGGGTTTGACCTGTAGTTCATCCAATAAATTTGTATCTGACTGTACCATGAAAATTGGATATCTGGGTTGCCTATGTATATTGTAGCTGATGGAGTTAAGCATTTGTAATATAAACACTAAATTTTGTACGACAATAGGATACCGTTAATTGAAATAAGAGGATCTTGATATGGATTATTATTTCTTATATTTTGATAGCAAGTCGGAATTTTATAGAGTTATATACTCAAGCGTGGTTTGGTGTATAAATGTTGCAACTATCATGTGGATTCATGTAGTCTTTGAATCTCCCTGTAAAAATAATGACAGTGGGCCTATGCTTAATACAAAATTAATATCAATTTTTATATTACTCACAGCTTTTACTAGTTTAACTGAAGCATTGTATGTTCCACTCTGATACTTACTAATTCTGTTGGATTCCATTGGTTATTTGTTTAATGAGTGAATTAGATTTTCAACCATTTTACTTGTCACTTCATTGCAAAACAATCATTGCACTTATGAAATGCTAAATAAGACCATTAAAATTTGCAACGTATTGCGTACTGAACAAAGGTTAACAAAATGCAATGGTTGTTTTGCTACGAACTGACAAGTCTGTTGGTTAAAAATGGAGGAAATCGCAAACTGTGGTGGTCTTTTAGCATTTTTTCATGTACAAAGTTGTGTTTCTAATGGTTGAAAATCTAACCCACTCTTTTTTTAATTGTTATAGTTTAAATTAAAAGTATTTCACCCTATTCAGTTATATATGATATCTGAGTTTTCTTTATATATCGTGTTTCTATCAGAGGTTTTGGATGATCTTTAGAACCTATAAACTACTGCTTGACATGAAATTCAACCCCTAATTCTTGTTCTTTTCACGATTTGATTATAGTCATTTATTGATATTTTTTCCAGAATATTATGTCATGCTTGAATGTAGATCTTATTGGAAGTTCAAAAATGCCAGATGGCATTAGGTACTAGAAAATATCAAGAGTTTGTTGGCATTGCGTTGATGTGTTCTGTTTGTGACATGACAATATACGCATTGCAGATTCGTGATAAATATATATTATGCTTGTATTCATTTGTCTCCTGCTTTTCTTACAGAGATCGGGTTATGAAGTATACTTAGTGGAGGCTGCATACAAGGATCCAGCGGTGAGTTTACATACCACATGAGCCCCTTTCTAATTCCAAATTCTGTACGCCCCAAATATGGGGTCATTTAGGAAAATAACCTTAAATGAGTTTTTAATTAAATTCATGACCTCCTGACCTATATAAGAAAATTGGGTTTATACTCATCAGAAAGTCATGGATTTAATTAAAATCTCATTTAAGGTTATATACCTAAAAATCTCCCCAAATATGTAGGCTAGCATTGAAGTCTAAATAGTTAGGGAAAAGAATGTTTCCCTGACCATCTCTTTGTGATATATTAGGGTTGTGCGGCTAGGAATGTACATAATTTCACCCTGGATGATATACAGAAGATGGCTGGACAATGGGAAGAAGCTCCGTCTTTGTACTTGAAAATGGATATCAAGGTTTGTTCATATGTGGTTCAGTGTCTGTTTCAACTGGAAGTTATCAAATGGCATGAAATAAAATAAATATTTTTGTTTGACAGAGAGCCATTCAGGAAATAAATAAATATTTTAGTTTGACAGAGAGACATCCAGGAAATAAAAGGATATTGTAGTTTGACAAAGAAATCAGTCAGGAAATAAATAGATATTTTAGTTTGACAAAGAGACCATCTAAGAACTTTATCCAAACATTGGTAGATTATGATTTGAAAATGTGATTTGATTTTGTTATTTTGTTACTTGGTTTTGCAGTCTTTACTCCACGGAGATGGTTTTGATGAAAGTGGGATTCAAGAGGTAGGTCCAGCATGTCATTATATTCCATTTGTTAGCTGCTTTTTTTGGAAAGTTTATAATATTTAGGGTCAGGTTCAAGGGAAAACCTCAAAAAAAGAGTAAACTGAAGAACACCCTGGAACCCTCCATCTGAATGGTATGCACAAATGCATACTGATAATTTGTAACATGCATTCGTGCATATGCACTTGTGCATAACATGTGTTCGTGCATAGAAAAAGAAATGATTATATGCACTTGTGCATTCCGTCTATGCACAAATGCATACTGTCCTAGATGGAGGGCTCCTAGGGTGTTCTTTAGTTTTGTTTTTGGAGGTTTTCCTCTGAAACCTCCCGCATATTATTTATATATGGAAAATATTCACGCACACTCCTCACCTTTGGTGAGGTTTGAACCCTGAAGTTTTTTTTTCCGATATGCTTCAAGTATGTTGTATAGATTATATCTATAGGTAGCAGATTGAATGTGAGATGCCGCAACTTCCTAGAGAAGAAAATTTGGAAAGATGAGCGTGTATTGTAGAGATGGAAATGTATTGTTTAGCAATTTAAACTCTCTTTCTAATGTTCTCTTGTTTGAAATCATATGGAATAATGGATTTTTAAACTACAAGCTTCTTTACACTATATTAATACAAATAATATGAACGTAAGCTACTCGAATTACTGGTGAGGATTACGTTTGCATTTCCAAATTGGATGAAAAGGCACACATCCTTCCTTTTCTTGTTTGATGTTCTTCGATTTCAGCCTTATGAATAATGACCAATGTGAGATTGACAGGTGGACATGGATATGGAAGATGAGGATGCTATAGAGGCTTCACCGGGACCCGCCGTTAAAAGTCCACATGACGATATCAAAGATCAGGTGGATGAACATGAACTTACACCTCATGGTATGTTCTCAAGACTTTTGCATATCCTGACATATAATAGTGTATATGATTTGTTAGATATCAAATCTTGATTGGACTTGCACTTCCAAATTCCAATATTGAATTTAGATCAGCTGATATGTGTCCAAGGCACAAGATATTGATTCTTGCTTTCAGTTTTTTTATTTAAGAAACTTTATGCGCTTATAAATTTGCACATTTTGTTCAAACTGGAATGATACACCTAATGGGTTATTTAGGAGAATAATTTTCTGGACAAATATATTTAAATGCATGACCTTTTGACGTATTTTAAAGCGTCTCTGCCTAACGGAGGAATGTCTTATTCTAACATAAGAATGTCTCAAAATATGTCAGAAGGTCATGCATTTAAAACAAAATCTGTCAGAAGGTTATTCTTCTAAGAGGGAGGTTCAGGGGAAAACCTCAAAAAAGAAGAAAATTGAAGAACACCCTGAGAGCCCTCCATCTGGACGGTATGCACAAATGTATACAAGCGATTGAAGCTGTTTTTTTCATGTTATGCACTGATGCATGTTACAAATTACCGGTATGCATTTATGCATACCGTCCAAATGGAGGGCTCCTAGGGTGTTCTTCAGTTTTCTTTTTTTTTGACGTTGTCCCCTGAACCTGACCCTTCTTTTAAAGAACCCTATACCAAACATATGCATAATTCAAGTGTGGGAAACAACCGGTTTGCTTAATTCCTTTCCACGATTAGATGTAGGTCCGGTGAAGGACGTGAAGCATCATGTAACAAAACATGTAACAGAAGAAGTGAAGCATTTGAGTAGAAGTAAATGGTCAAATGATTTGGATGGAAGAGAATCCGTAGAAGAAGAAGGTGGAAAGAAAAATGGCGGTGCTCTTTCAGGGTTAATTCAAGCATATAGCAAGGAAGGTAAATCTGTACGTTGGGGTGATCAGGTATGTGTACTCATACATATATGGTTGATTAATTTGTTTTTTTGCAAGTTCTCATGATACAACCGTATGGTAACCACCTATACTTGTTATATGTTAGGGAACTCGGTAGAGTTTATAGACATTGCCTATTTATTTGTGCGCACTATTCAATAAATGAAACAAACCCAGTATATCCAATCCGGAGACCTTGCCTCTGTCTCTAAAGATAGAGAGGTTGGTTGTCTCCTAAGATCTCCAACAGTTATGCTATAATTTTTTTTAAATAGAATATCAAAAGTAAAAATCTCTAAGAAAATTTATGTCAAACTCCAACAGCTACTCTATTTTAGCAATTCTACAATTAGTTACCAAAAGGGCCTTTGGCCTAGCGGTTTCATAGCCCTTGCCTTCCTAGGAGTTCAGGGGTTCAAAACTCACCGAAGGTGAGGAGGGTGTGTGAGTTTTATTTGTTGCATTTGTCGTATATAAATATTATATACTTCAAAAAAAATTCTACAATTAGTTATATTATTAAAATATTCAATACATTTAGTAAAATATTATTTCTCTCTCCTACTCACTTAATTTCAATATCTTCTATTGGTGATAAAAAAATTAAATATTATTTCTCTATCTTAAATATGGAGTTTTAGAGATTTCTACTCTCTCTCTCTCTCTCTCTCTCTCTCTCTCTCTCTCTCTTCTTTTCTATATTTTTGAATAAAAGATAGCATAGTTGTTGGAGCAAAGAAGTTCCTAAAATCTCATTTTTCTCCATTTTAACGTATCTGTTGGAGATGCTTTAAGAATCATACTTGTGACACACATTCAGGAGAATAACCTTGTGACGATTTATATAATTTTTATAAAATGCATGACCTTCTGACAAATTTGTAGGCATTCTTAACATTATAAGGAGGTTGTGAATCTAAAAAAAGAATTATATAAAAAAGTTATTCTCCAACACTCCCAGATGGAAGAACGGGTTGTTGCTTTTGAGCAACGTCTAGTTTTTTTTCTTCTGTTTTGTCTACCATATTGTTTAATTATGCTCATCAAATGGCACTCGACTTTTCTTCTTTCAGGGTGGAAACGTTGGCTTCTCAATCAGTGCAACGAGAAAAACAAACACAAGATCATTAGTTATTGGGCCTGGTTCAGGGTACAATTTGGTAAGTTGGTGAAAGTTTAACATGTTGAATTTATACATTTACTGCAAAATGCATGAAAATCGAATATATATGTCTATTCAATGCTGCTGACGTGGCTTTAATGTGAAAAAGTACGTTCACAAGATAGACATTTTTCAAACTATAGACCCTTAATTATGACGCACCATTTCAAGACCGTCGATTATTGTTGTTATTGGTTATGGTCCATCAAGATTTCTCTTTTTTTACACATTTTACAAACAAGAAAACAATAACATCAAGAGTAGTTGTTTTTGTTTATTTATTTATTTATATGAATATGGGTTGTTACTACAGAAATCAAATCCGTTATCGGAAGAAGAGTACATAAAGCCAACCCAGAAAGCTGTTGAGCCGAAAAGCCAAAATGTATTCCAAGAACGGATTCGTGCTGAACGGGAATCATTCAAAGCCGTTTTTGACAAGAGACAACAGCGGAGGATTGGTGGCTTCAACATTGATGACGAATAAATTTCTACTTCTTTCGAATATGGTTTTTACGTGTATGAAATTAAGATTTTGTAGCTCCCTTTTTAAGTTCAAAAATACTTTAATTTCATTTCTTCTTGATCTGAATGAATCCGGTGTTTGACTTGCTTCAAAATAGTCAAATATCTGATTTTTATTTTATATTTTTTTAACCGTAAGTAGACCGGGTAGTGGTATCCGATTGTGAGGAGGTGGTATCTATGGTGGCATCGATGGCGGTGGTGATGAAACCAAATATCATATTAACGTTAATTCAAAGTAGGGAGTAGGTTGGTAACTTTTTAGTTTTGTGTATCTTTGTTTTATTTTGTTCAACTTATTTTGATGGAACAAGAAAAAGCTCTTTGTGCTATTCAATTCCATCTAGGCTCTATTCCATGTTTTGTCAAACATGAAACCGTGAGTTTTTGTTCTGTCTGATGTTGCGTCTTGTAGGGGTGGCAATTTTCGACACGACACGAAACATGACAGGAACCCGCCACGAAAATAAACGGGTTAGGGTTGAATTTTTTGACACGCCAACCCGCCAACTCACCAAATAAACAGGTTGTGTTCGGGTTGACACGAACGGGTCACGGGTTGACCTGCCAAAATTTATTAAAAAAATAATAATATATATTTTATGTTTTATTTTAAAATCTAAAAAGTCTAATTAATAGGGTTTCTTTCATTGTCTTGTGTAAATTGTAATCCCGTCCGTCAAAACTAAACCCACCAACCTGCGACCAACCCGCCAACCTGCAAACACAAACGTGTGCGGGTTAGGGTTGCGTATCTCGACACGATCAGCTAAACAGATCGTGTTCGGGTTGACCTTTCCTGACCCGCCAACCCGAACACGACACTATTGCCACCCCTAGCATCTTGGAACAATGAATTTTGTTTTGTTATGTGTTGTCCAGTTTCATGTATCAAATGCAACCCTAGGCGGTCCAAGTACATGTCATTGTGATTTGTGCATGTCTAAGAGAAGTTTGGATCATATGAGAATGTCTAAGAGGAGTTGGGATCATATGAGAACAAGAATTTTGGTGAGAAAGGTGATAAGATCTATGAGATGATGAGTTCCTTAATCTCACTAACTCCCAAAAATTACATATTATTATCTACCTTCACCTAATCACCTGATTAGGGGTGAGCAAGACCCGGAAAACCCGACCCGAAAATTAAGTAAAAACCTGACCCGGAAAACAGATACCCGAAGTACCCCGAACCCGAAGTATTTTCTGGATAAGTATGGTCGGGTTGGGTTTGGGGTATCGGGCCCCAACCTACTCGATGACCCGAAATATAATTTACATTCTAAAATTAATTTTGTTTTTAATACCTAATTAGACTTCACAAATCACGCACACCACTACAAGCGTAGACGATTGAGAGAGACTAGAGAGGCAACGACGAATCAACGATTGAGAGAGAATAGAGAGGCAATGAGCCGACGACGACGAGCCCACGCACACATACCAACATCGGCGACAACCAACACCAGGAACTTTCGCCATCCGCTCTCCACGAGACCACGACTCCACGCACCAGTGACCTCCGTTGTCCGCTCTCCGATCCCTTCTCCTGTTCTCCACATGATTTGGTGACTCCACACGTCCACAATCCATGGTTCGGTTCCTCTTCCTTAGTAATTGTTAATTTGTTAGTTTTAATGTTTTATTAGTTTATTAGTTTTATGTTATCATGTATGATGTATTCATGTGAAATGGTTTTAGATTACTAATTAGTTGTTTATTAGTTAACTGTAAGTTCAATTGTTCATATTAGTTAATATTTATGACTTCATTCAAATTGGTGATTCCACAGTCCACTGTGTTCTTTCATTTCTTTTCACATAGTAAGTTTAAAAGTGTTCATATTAGGTAATAATCAGTTAATAGTCATGACTTCATTCAAATTAGTTAATGATCAATTAATATTCAATTATTCATGACTTCACTGTGTTCTTTCATTTTTTTTTCACACATTTCATTCATTTAATTTTGTCTTCATGTTGTTGATTACATTTTTTACTTGTTTCTAGATGTCTGAATCTGTTAGTTCTATTCCTGAAATTAAGAAACGAAAAGCTACAGAAACTAGATCGCAAGTCTGGGATCATTTTGAGAAAATATTAGATATCCAGGGTGTGTTGGTTGGAGGAAAAACTTATGCAGCCGACGTAAAAAAAAGCATGAGACTTCCTCCCTAAAAAGTCACATGCTTTCGTGCCTTAAAACCCCTCATTCCAAAGAAACTAGGCAATCAATGTTGGCCTTCCAAGCTTCTAAGTCGAAAGATAGTCAAAGTTTTTTGACTAATTGACTAGGAAATGATTGGCAAAGATGATTATAATTGATGAACTACCTTTCAAATTTGTGGAGGGGAGGGGGTTTAAGCAATTCATGGATCTTGAATGTCTTATGTTTAAGATACCATCTAGATGGATTGTCAGCGGAGATACATATGGTATCTTTTTGGAAGAGGGGGACAACCTTAAGAAAGTCTTTTAGGAGAACACACAAATGATATGTTTAACGACCGACACTTGGACATCCGTGGAAAGGATCAATTATATGTGCATAACGACACATTATATTGATATCGAATGGAAATTGCATAAAAATGTGATCTCTTTTGTGCAAATCAATTCACACAAGGGGGGATCAATAGCAAAAGCTATAGAGGATTGTTTGGTAGATTAGGGAATAAAAAGAATAAGTACTATCATAATAGACAAGGCCTCTAGTAATGATTTGGTCGTTTCATTCTTGAGAAGTAAACTAGTGTCGTGGGGATGTTCATCTGTGAAGGCTCAGTATTTGCATATGAGATGCATTGCACATATTCTGAACTTGGTTGTGCAAGATGGATTGAAAATGGCAGCCTCGTCGATAAAACGACTTAGGGATTGTATTAGGTGGATAAGGGGATCTCTGACTAGGCTTCAAAAGTTTAGACAAATGGTAGATGTGATTGGGGTTGAAAACAAGATTTCTTTATGCCTTAATGTTCCTACTAGATGGAACTCAACTTATATGATGATCCGGAATGCAATTGTGTTTTAAAGAAGTTTTTCAATCCTACCAAGACGAGTCTTTGAAGAATATTTTGGATGAAGATTCTGTGATTACATATGCCGATTGGTTATATATCGAGAGCCTCAGAATCCTTTTGAAGAACTTCTATGAAACGACAGTGAGAATCTTGGGCTCTCTTTATGTGACTTCAATTTTTTTTTTTCCTATCTGAGATATCTGATTTAAGTTGCATGATTGCGGATATGATGCAAGCTTCTACTAAATCGAACAGGTAAAACTTAATTATATGTCTTTTCATACTTATGTTCCAAGTTCCAACTTTCCTTTTATGTTTAGTTTTTGACTAATTGACTTACTACCATCTTGAATTCTTCCTGGTTCTTGTAACCAGGACATAGGTGAAAAAATGAAAGAGAAATTTGATAAATATTGGGGCGATCCAGCAAGATGAATTTCATAATCTCCTTCACAAACAAGAGGCCATATCCCTTCTTCCGTTTCTCATCTTAACTCCTATTTTCACACGATCCTTCATCTGTGAGCATATTCATATGATATTTTTAATACATTGTGTGACTTATTAATACGTTTTAACTTATAAAACTAACTAATAACAAACAAGTAAACATGCTCAAATACATAATAAGTGTTGAACTCTACTAATACAACAAATTCTTCCATATAGCTAATAACCAACAAAAGAATCTATCCCTCTCTCAAAACCACACAAATAATAAAATAAGATCTAGAAAGACAAAATAAAGATATATTACACGGATACACTTTAAGTATATGATCAGGTTCAGAGGAAAACCTCAAAAAATGAAAAACTGATAAACACTATGGTAACAATTCATCTGGACGGTATGCACATGTGCATACAAGTAATTTGTAAGGAATTTATCTTGTAATGCACATGTGAATAACATGCACACACGTACATAGAAACTAAGAAACCACTTCAATTACTTGTATGCATATGTGCATATGGATAGTTATCAGTTTGTTCCTCATAATTTTTTTTATGAGGGTTTACCCCTGAATGAACCTACCTCCCCCCCATATATATATATATATATATATATATATATAGAGAGAGAGAGAGAGAGAGAGAGAAAGAGAGAAAGGAAGAAAGGAAGAAAGAAAGAGAGGGTGTGTGTAACACCCTTAAATTTAGAAAGAGCGACTAATTTAAAATTTTCAATATTACATCAATTGAAAGATAAACCACTTCCTCTAAAAAAAATACTTGAATCTTCCTCAAAACAATTCGGTATAAACCTCTGCAAAAGATATACCAGGCCTTCTACTAAGACATGATTCCGGTCGGGTGTTACTAAACCCAAAAGAGTCCCTATCTACGAATGCGGAAAACGTCACCAAAAGCTAAATCTTAAATGTGCTACACCCTAGCACTCAAGTCAACACGTGTCGCTAGTACAAACCCCAACGATGACCTGATGCACATGCCGACAAATAAAAATGGCATGTTTAACGCCTAGTGAGATCAAGAGTTTATAACATATATGTGACCATTTGAAAGCGAAAGGTTTCTTGATGAAATGGTAATTTCTTAAATAAATTGACTTCATTATAAAAGTAACATCTTTCACAAATTCATTATTTCCAAAATAAAACCTTTAGACCAAAATGCCGTTAGTAACGAAAGCTTTAAATAGAAATACCCGTTTAACGTGATACCAAACACAATACTCACACGACCATAAATAAAGTTATAAACAAAAAGATAGAAAACATAGTTTTAACCAAATTTTATAAATCATTAACTCACGCTTACCTTTATAGTGACGGGACGCGTAAGTGAGCCACTTTTAAATGTTAAGAGTTCTGTCTAGGACCACGGGATGTTGGCATCGACCAAACATACAACCGAGTATGAACTCCGAAGGTCCTAGTCAAGAGCTCGCGCTAAGGATCAAATGGCTTAATGACACCGACCAATTATACAACTGCGTATGGCATCTGATGATTCCAGTTAGCGCCCATGTAAGGATTAATGGCTTAATGGCACCGACCAATCATACAACCGAGTATGGCCTTTGATGATCCTATACGTTGATCGAAAGGGGACAACAATCACGATTTTAAGACCGACTTATATGTCTATGGATCCATTACATTCTAGTCATAAAGTTTAAGGCCTCAACCAAGATGTATTAATAATTTCACAACCCAATAGTTTGCTCAAAATATTATTTCCCAATAATCAATTATTTCTCAAAGTTAGGAAATCATAAAGTTACACGATGTTACATGAATGACTAACGCACCCAAACCATATAGTGTCCATGAGCTCATTTTTGTCAAAACCGAACAAAAAAGCTCTATAAGTCAACACTTATATGATCTACTCAAATAATTGGTTGAGATAAACCATTTTTCAAATGAGATTATACTCGTATATTTTAAAATGTCTCATAATGTAATAGCATGTTTTTTCCAATGGTTTATAAATCAATAGTCTCAAAAATGCATAACACCAAATATTTTCCATTTATAAATCTTTTATTTACCAAAATGTGTAAGAATCCAAACATAAGCATTTTTCAAGATTTATAAAACCTTTTTATACCAAATATGCATATTTCACAAAAATACTCATGCATTTGTTAAATAATAATTAAAACATGTTAATACTTCAAAATGGACATCTTTGGCATGTATATCGTTTTCACAAATCAACTTGAACTCATCTTGCTAGATTTAGGCTAAATCTAGATTTTATCCCAAAAGCTTCATTTGAAGAAATGTCCAGATCTGCAAGATTTCTTCACTAGAAACCATCTCAAGTTCATAAGCAACCTAAATATACCAAGAACAACTCCCAACAATCATATCCATGAAAACCCTAGACAAAAATCTCAAATCTCTTAAAATGGTCAAAACTCCAAAATAAGGAAGATGCTTCAAGATAAAAGTTCTAAAGAACTAAATAGGAAGATTTTGACAAGGAATAAGGTTTAAAAGAGTTAGAATGACTTAAAAACTCGATTTGGGGAAAATCCCAAACTTGGTCAACAATGGTGGAAAAGATGGAGAAGATGAAGATGAAACCTTCTCCAAAATGCCCTAAGATCATCCATTGAGTTTACTCCCCTAGGCTTGAAGAGCTCCAAAAATCGAGAATGTGGGAAGAAAAACCGTCAAAAACAGAGCTAGTATGAAGGAGTTATGAAGAAATGAAGAAAACCCGACTTTAAGACAAATCAACGTCCAAACAGTGAGTTACGCGGGCTGGGCCGCGACCTCAACCTGACCCTATGATGCAGCGTGAATGATAAATTTACGTTGATCCACAATTCGTTGATTCCGAAGAACGCCGAACCGATGAACCAAGAATTCAAAATCTCGTTGATGCAACAGAATATCCGAGAATGTATAGAAGACAAGAATTCAAAGAACTCCAAATTTTATTAATTAAGTTGTATCTCAAAAAAAACAATAGCATCATTTTTAAAGGCAAACTAGAATTCTATAAAAGAAGGAAACCAAATAAAAAAGGAAAATAAATAAGAATATTAAGAGAAAGGAATCTCATTAAGAAAAGGAAAAGATGAACAAATCCTAATATAAAAAGATTACGAAATCAATTTAGCAAAATTAGACTTTTTGGGTTTTTAGGTGTTCCATACGGGCCATGAATAATGTTTCAAGTTGATTTGCATCATCCTCTCCGAGTGGAGAAAGATTCGTCCTCTAATCAGAAGTTGGGTCCTTATCAAACAAATTGTCACCGGTGTAAGGAGGAGGTGCTTGACATTAAAGACGTCTGACGTGTGGATGTGACTTGGAAGCTGAAGGCGATAAGCGTTCGGATTGACCTTCTCAATGATCTCCATGGGACCAATTTTGCGAGCTTTCAGCTTGTTGTACTTGTGTGCGGGAAAACGACCCTTAGTTAAAATAGCCCACACATAGTCCCCGACGCAAAATTCAACCTCACAATGCTTCTTATCATCTTGAGACTTGTACTTGGCTGTCGCTGCCACCGGGTGGGCGTGGGTGTTCTGGTGAATAAGGCGTAAGTCATTGACGAAGTCTTCTATGGTAGCGTAGGTGCACATTTTACTACGTGGTGTAAGGAGTGGTCCATGTGGGGTGACACCATAAACAACATGAAAAGGATTGTACCCCGTGCTACGGATAAGAGCGTGGTTGTGCGTGAATTCTGCCTAGCACAACCTGATATCCCATTATTTGATATTGTCTCCGACCAAGCTACGTAGCAAATTTCCTAGTGAGCGGCTAACTACCTCGGTCTGGCCGTCAGTTTGTGGATGGCACTACTGAAGTTTAGGGAAGTGTTCACGGAACGCCATAGACTATGCCAAAATGGCTAAGAAATCGTGTATCATGATCAGGTACGATAGAGGCAGGCAAGCAATGAAGGCAATATACTTCCTTGAAATAGAGTTGGGCGATGTGAACGACATCAGATGTGCGTTTGCAGGGTATAAAATGCCATTTTGGAGAACCTATCCACCATGACGAAAATAGAGTCGTTGCCACGTTGTGTTCGTGGAAGGCCGAGTACAAAGTCCATACTAACATCGGACCATGGCTGGCTAGGAATAGGGAGCGAAAGGTATAACCTAGCGTTTGTGGCTCCACCTTTTGCCATTTGACACACACGACAGCGATGAACAAACCGATCTACCTCTTTGCGTATAGTCGACTAATAGTATGAATCAGAATCCGAGTGTAGGGTTCGATCACACCCTACATGTCCCTCGTTGTTTAGTTCTTGAATGATCTTCAACCACAAACTACTCTCTGGAACACATAGTTGGAGGCCACGAAACAGGAAGTCATTGTGTAACACGAAATCAGTTCGTTCGCAATTGCGGACCTTGTTAAGGATAACAGAGAAGAATGGGTCAGTGGCATAAAGATCGATAAAGGAGTCAAAACCCGAAACAGTGACACGCATGTCATAAAGTAGGTTATGACGACTACTAAGAGAATCAGCTACCCGGTTTGAGATGCCCGATTTATGCTTAATCACGAAGGTAAACTGTTGTACATAGGCTTGACATGAAGCATGGTGCGTTGAAATTTTGTCCTAACTTGTGAGATATTTAAGGGAGTCATGATCGGTGAAGAGAACGAATTCCCGTTGGAAGAGGTAGTGGCACCAATGTTTTACTTTTTGAATTACAACATAAAACTCAATATCGTATGTGCTAAAGCGAAGTTTGGATCCCGAAAGCTTCTCGCTAAAACAAGCGACTGATCGAGCAGATTGACTAAAAACAACATTGATACCTGATTTGGAAGTGTCGCAATGCAGCTCGAATGATAAGGAGAATTCCGGGAGGACAAGGAGCGGAGCAATGGTTAACGTGTGTTTGATCTCATCAAACGCAACAGCAGCGTCATGGTCCAAATAAACTTGGTGCCTTTGATGCAATCAGTAAGAGGAGCCATGATGCTGCTAAAGTGAGGGATAAAACGACGATAGATTGAAGCTAGGCCATGAAAGCTACGTACCTCTGTGATAGAAGGGGGTTGTGGCTGGTTTCGTATCACCTCGACTTTGGTATTATCCACGACTAGACCATCTCGGGACACCACATACCCCAAGAATAGAATTTTGTCGCTTAAAATGAGCATTTGTTAGGGAGCTGCATAGAATTTTTCTTTTTGTAGGACCAATAAGACTTCTCACACATAAGTTAGGTGTTCATCGACATTCGTACTGTAAATAAGAATGTCGTCAAAATAAACCACAAAGATCTTACCAATGAAAGGGCGAAGGGCTTGGTTCATGATACACTTAAACGTACTCGGGGAATTCGAAACCGGAAGGGCATCATAAGCCACTCGTTAGAGACCCATGGAACTTGAAAGTTTTCTTCCACTCGTCGCCATGTCGAATCCACATTTGGTGGTAACCACTTTTTAAGTTCAATTTGCTAAACACACTTTTGTCCCTACTAGATGATCAAGAAGGTCATCGAGACGAAGAATCGGGAACCGGTAACGAACTATCATTTTGTTGATAGAACGGTTGTCTACGCACATCCGCCATGTACCATCCTTTTTGGGAGTTAGGAGGGCATGCATCGCACAAGGACTAAGACTCTCTCGAATGTGGCCTTTGGCTAGAAGTTTATCAACTTGGCGACGTAGTTCTTCATGTTCCTTGGGTCGAATCGCTCTATTCTCTTCAACTTGGCGTAGTTCATCAGGTAGTCGTGGGCTTAAAAAGGTTCGTCGCAACATCAGTATGGGCCCCACATCGCCCTCAACATATTCTGCCTCGGTCTGCTCCGCGTCATCAGCATCATATCGTGGGTCTGTATCAATATCAACAGCTTCGAGAGTCATGGCATCGATAGTGACGAGAACACGTTTGTGACAATCAGCTTGTCAGTGACCTATTTCGCCGCACTTAAAGCGACAAGGGTTCCCTGTCATACGAGGTGGAGGGGTGCCACTGCTTGTGTGCGAGGATGCACTTGGATTTGGATTGGTTGGTCGTGGTGTAGGTTGACGACTAGAGTTGGAAGATGAGGGTGTGGCGGGAAGTGCGTTTCGTGTACATTGGGAATTTTTTTTTTTCAGCTTGCAAGGCTCGTTGATGTGCTTCAGCGACGGTAAGTGGGTCAAACATATTAAGGATGTCTTGGAGTTGCAATTGTAAGCCACCAATGTAATGAGAGACCAATTGGATTGGTGATTTAGTGAGCTCAATACGAGCCAACAATTCAAAGAACTCGGTTGTGTAGTCGTCAACAGATTATTCTCCTTGACGAAGGAGTTGAAAGCGCTGATACAATTCTCGTTCGTGATTGAATGGGAGGAAAGCCGCGCGTATATGTTTCTTGAGTTTCATCCAGGAGGAAATTTTTGCCTTACCTGTACGTATACAACTATTTTCGTTTGGTGCCACCATGCCTGCGCACGGCCTCGCAGACACATAGTCACCAAGTGTACGCGTCGATGATCTGGGACCTCCTTGAAGTCCAAGATTTCAACTGTGTGCAGCCAGTCCAAAAACTCATCAGCTTGAAGGTGGGCGTGGAATTCGGGAATGTCCACCTTGATGTCGATTCCCAACTACGGTTTTCTCGATTGTCACAGCGGCCTCGCGATTGGTGGGCATGAGGGATGGAAAATAGGTCGGATCCAACATCATCTAGATCCGGTTCAGGTAGCATTCGTGTGTGGTTCATGGCAGCAAGTTGCTGAACTAACCCATCTACCTGTTGTTGTAACAGATTGATTTCCTCGCGTTGAACAACATTGTTTATGTTGGCTTCATTTGCACGTCGACGGGGCGGCATTGCGTAGGATTGTGATGAATCTAATATAGCGTGAATAATAAATTCACGTTGATCCACAATTTGTTGATTCCGAAGAATACGAACCAATGAACCAATAATTCAAAATCTCGTTGATTCAACAGAATATTCGAGAATGAATTGAAGACGAGAATTTAAAGAACTCCAAATTTTATTAATTAAATTTTGTCTCAAAAGAAAACAATAGCATCCTTTTTAAAGTCAAACTAGAATTCTATAAAAGAAAGAAACCAGATAAAAAAGGAAAGTAAAATAAAAATATTAAGAGAAAGAAAACCCATTAAGAAAAGAAAAAGATGAACAAATCCTAATAGAAAAATATTACGAAATCAATTTAGCAAAAATATAATTTTTGGGATTTTGGGTGTTCCATACAGGTCATGAATAATGTTTCAAGTTGATCTGCATCACCATATATATATATATATATATATAGAGAGAGAGAGAGAGGGGAAAATTCAAATGAGGACTAAAATTTGGTTGTGAACGTGAGGACAAATGAGAGCGCGACACGTGTCATATCCAGACTGAATAATCCAATATTCAGACTGAATAAGCATTCCATGGTTTTGGGTTTTTTCTGTTTCACGGTAGATGAAATCCATACATATTTTTTGGGGTTTTTTTTCTTTTCACAGTAGAATTATAGACATACAAAATCTTTGGGTTTTCTTCTCGTTTTCATAGTAGAATCAAAACCACTACTTTGTGATTTGAAATTCATACAAAATCTTCATTTTTATTTCATTATACTTTGGGATATGTCAAGTGTTTCATTGGGTGCTCATCAAGCTAACAATTATTTTGTACTGTTGCAATTGTTTGAGATAAACAATAAAGAAAATTGTATATTTGATGCGAGACAAATGCAATAATTCCTTTGAGATGTTGTAGTGGTATTATTCACAGGGTGTGCATAATTTCATGAACGGTTAGTCTTCTTATCAGTACCTCAACGTCCAAATCATCTTCTCGTGAAATCCAAATGGTGTGCACATTATGCACAAGGTGTGGACACTGTGAATATTGTCATTCCACCATATAATCCCGTTTGCACACTATATATGTTCACAAAAAATAGGGCGGTAGTTGAACGTGTCGGGGACAAATGTATTTTGCGCACACTATGTTCACAAAAATTGGGGATGGTGGTTTGGAGATGGAGGTTTTGTGCAGACTTTGATTATATAAATTGAAGATAGTGGCTTTCGAACGAGTAGGGGACGAAGAAGGATATATATATATATATATATATATATATATATATATATATATATATATAGGGGGTGTTCTTTTGAGAACCCTAATTTTTGTGGAAACTTGAGATCCATTCTAAATCACTAGTTAATATTAAATTACGTAGTTATTAATTTTTGTAATTTTAAATTAAAAAATCAAATAAAGGGCATTATGGGTACTTATAAATCTCCTTTGGCCTCCTTCTTCTCCCTCTTCTGTCCCTCATGTCTCTTTCGTCCTCAACTCGTTCAAACACGCCGGGCCAACTTTTGTGAATATAGCGGTGCACAATGTGAACCAATTTCTATACAGCCTCATGGTTATAAAAATTGTGAACATAGTATGCACAAAACACATTGTGCATAGTGGTGAACTAATTTCTGTATAGCTTCGCTTATAAAATTTGTGAACACTATGTGGTGAGATGACAATGTGCATAGTGTGCACAACATCTGGATTCACTAGAATGCCAGTTGTTCACGAGATCTGAATTCACCAGTGGTGTACACACTTTGTGATCACGTTATGCACACTTTCCAATATATGGTGTCGTACTCCTGTGTTTCTTCTAATCGAACGATAATCTAATTTTTTTAACCGAATCATATAATCAAGGTGAATAATAAAGAGATATGCTTAATTTTGGATATGATTAATAATAATTAAGATTCCATAATTATCTATAAATTTTAAAAATTACTAAACAACCCTTATCATATTTAATTTAAATGTAAATTAATTAGTTAATTCAAATGAGAACTCAAATTTGGTTGTGAACGTGAGGACAAATGAGAGTGCGACACGTGTCTCATTCAAAGAAATATTCAGACTGAATATAATATTTATTCAGTCTGAATATTTCTTTGTATATTCAGTCTGAATAATATATATTCAGACACATGTCACATTCTCATTTGTCTTCACGTTCACAACCAAATTTGAATTCACATTTGAACTTTCCTATATATATATATATATATATATAGAGAGAGAGAGAGAGAGAGAGTCATTCTTGTGTTAATCCAATACTTTGTGTTAACCATGTTAACCAAAATCAACTAATAGGATAATTCCATTAATTATTGAATTATTTAAATTTGTTTTATTTAATAGGAGCAATATCGTATTTTAGTAAATTTTGTATTTAATTTTTCTTTAATTAATTAATATATTTCATAATTGTAGCATAGTTAACTAAGGAAACCATATCACTAATTATATTATCTGATCGCATCATCCAAATAAAAAAAATTCAAAAAATCTTTTGTCGATGTGTGAATACGGAAAAATGGTCGAATTCAGTAATTCGGATGCTCCTAATCAACATAGTCAAGATGAAGATTTGTGTAATTCGTATCCGTCTCTCAACGAGATATATGTTTCAGAAGTTATCAACTAGAGTAAGAAACCCAACAATGGTGTCATTGGAGACGAAGAAGATGTTGAAGGAAGTCAAGAATATTTTCCAGCGAATACAGTAAACCAATATGAACATAGTCACCGGTATTATAAACATAATATTTTCCAGCGAATACAGTCAAGAAAGTGTATTCACTTATGAACATAGGCACCAATCTTATGTTACTCACACTTATAAAACAAAACTTGTTCACAACTGCACATGTTTATTATTTATGAACAAATTCAACAGTTGTAGTAATGTCAGACTTATAAAACACAAGTTGTTCACAATGGGCATGTCATCAATTTTGGTGAAGTCAGATACAAAAATTTGTTCACAAATGCACATATTTTTCACTTATGAACATATTCATAAGTGTTTATGAGATCATACATATCAATCCCAGGTTGTTCACAAATACACATTTTTCACTTATGAACACATTTAAGTTTTTATGAGGTCATACATATCAATCCCGGGTTGTTCACAAATGCACATATTTTTCACTTCTGAACACATTCATAAGTGTTTATAAGGTCATACATATCAATCCCAGGTTGTTCACAAATTCAACTTAGTTTTCACTTCTGAACAAAACAAAAACTTATATAGTATTAGATTGAAAATAAGAAACCCTAAATTTTTCAAACAACGCGCTAAATAAAAATCCAAAATTTCAGAAATTTTGCCTCGTAATCTTACATTGGCGCCCAAATTGACATCATCTTCATCCATTTTTTTCAATTTAATCGTGTTCCCCAAAATCTGGTGGTGAACGACAATAAAATCGGGTGATTGAGTAGGATGTTTCTATCAAGAGAAAGTCGGACTGTATTTTGGGAATTCGTTTTCCCCAAATTTAGATCTATTAACAACTAACGGAAATGTCCTTTGTTCACAAGCGTACATTACTTTCAAGTCAATTAATGCGCGTCTTGAAATGTATGTAATTTCAATTATGCCATCATTACCTAATATCCGTTGATCTATAAAATGGATGGTCTGATTTGATTAACAAAGTTAACACAAATAATTGACTTAACATTTGAAGGGGCCCCTCTCTAAGGAGAGAGAAGAGATTTATAGATACCAATGATATTCTTTATTTGCTTTATTTAATTCAAAAATATCAAAATTAATAATTTTCTAATTTAATATCATTTAATGGTTTTAAATGGACCTCACGGTTCCGACAAAATGTCAAGTTCCCAAAAAAAGGCTCCTATAAATATGTAACATTTTGATTATAGATTTTTATTACATATGATACGTTGTTCGATGATTGTATAAATCATATGTGGTATATAATATTACATATTTTTCTTGATCATATATGATTATGTATATTTATATTTATAGATCTTATTGTGATGCAAATAATATCACGCGTGATAATATGTAATTAATACTCACACGTATATTATCACATGTGATATGTACAAAAATTCATATAGTGAATCATATTTGATATGTAACAGATCTATGTTAAACATAACCAATCACAATTGAAAACGTGGATCAAAAAATTGAAAAATTGGTGAAAAAAGTAATGGATTGAATGTGATATTTGAAGAAATCTGTGATAAAATCTTATAAAAAGTGTATCCAAAAAATAGTGAAAATAATCGTATAAAACTTGATAAATTATGAACTAATTAAAATTAAAAAGTAAATAAATTTAAAATGATCGTTATCCTAATTTCTAAAATTAATTTCTGTTTTTATTATCGTATTTTTCAATGAATTATGTGGTTTAGATAATTTCTCACATTCTCGTAAACTGATCGTGTTTTTGTTTAAACATGCAAATCTAACAAACCGGCCTAGAACCTCATCTTAGCCATACGCATTCATCAATCAATTTTTTAAAAAAAGTTCAATAGTTTGATTATCCAAAAGGCAGGGGCGGAACACAGTAGGGGCCTAGGGGGGCCATGGCCCCTGCGATTTATCCCTTACATACTAGATATTATTAGAATTATTATCAATAAATTGCGCTTAGATCAGGTGGTTATGTGTATGTGGCCCCTGTATATGTGGTCATAGGTTTTATTCTCCTGTCACAAAGTTTTTTTTATAATGAATTGAGCTTATCAATGAAGATGGTTTGTTGAGTTCGGCCCCCTTAATTAGAAGACTTGTGTTTCACCCCTGCCAAAAGGGTAGATTAGGCATTTGTGCTTATTTATTTAGATTATTTGCAACTTTCATGGATTCAATCGAATAGGGTTTTAGAGTTTCGATTTATGGGTTCATTTTGAGTACTGGTTTTGTGTTCTTATCTCAATGGAGTTTGCCAATTTGGGTAACGAGTTAATTCTTTGTTGGTGACGTTTTCTAGAGTGGTGTTCATGTTGGTTCATCGAGACGATTGTCGTCGAATAATGTAACAAGATGTGAAAAAGGAGACGTTTTCTAAAGCATCTAGTTTTCTACCAACCGTTGGTTGATGATGGTAGCATATGTGTTTGTTTTCACCAATTTCTACCGTAGATATTAGATACGGTTTCAAGTTTTGATGGTTTTGCCACTTATTGGTGTTTGTCATGCATGTCGTTTTTATATTAGCAAAAAAATTATTTATTGGTTTGGCATTTTAATTGATGAGACATATATAGTATGTTATGGTAATACATCGATTTCATGCAATGTTTTGTGATGATAAAGTTTGTTTGGTTGGTTATTCATTCACGTAGTTTCTGGTAGAGTTGACGTAATAGGGGTATATCTTTATTTTTTTTATTCCATGCACTTTTTTGTAGTTATAAAGTAAACCCTAGAATGTCATGAAACAATATGTACAAGTTATTTTATGTTTTGTAGATAATATTTATCAAGGGATGGAAGAGACTCTAAATGTGACTAATTACTTTGTTCTTAAGTTGATAAAAATTTAAAACCGAAAGTTGGTGATCTCTTCATGACGGCTGAGTTGGTTGAAAGCATGTATAGGAAGTACGCTAAGGTAGCGGGTTTTGATGTTGTTTATCAAACAAGAAGATAAACAAACTTGGCCCAATAACGACTCGTTACTTGGTTTGTATAGCAGCAACGAGGGTAATCCTACAAAGAAATTATTTGATTCTTTAGAAATAAATTCAGGTTAGCGACGACGGCATAATTTTAACCTTAAGAGGTATGCGTGTCTAGCATGCTTGAAAGTTCATTTGTTTAAGAAAAAAAATAGCATTGTGAGGTATACAAATTCATTGAGAAGCACAATCAAAAGTTTTTTTTAATGTTGACAAGATGTCGTTTTCTTGAGCGAAAAGGGAGCTTAGTTATGCAAACCATAGGAACGTGTTTCATGCGTATAGTTTGAAGGTTGGTATAGCTATATGTCATAGAATGGAGAATGCTCTTAAGGGTGGTGTCAATTCATCGGGTGGGACGGTTAAGATTACAAAAATTTCAAACGGGATATCGTGTCTTTTGGGGGAATAAGGATGCTCAAATGTTAATAAATACTATGGTTAGTAGGCAAAAATGTTATTCGGATTATTTTTCCCGGATTGAAGTGTAACAAGAAGGAATTATTGTCTATTTTTTGGGCTGATGAAACTGCTTGGATGAACTATCAAGAGTTCCGTGAAGCGATATCATTTGATGCTACCTTTCGACAAACAAGTAAACTCAAATTAGTTTTAGGTTTTTAAATAATATTTGTGTGTGTTGTAATTAACTTAATTTATTGAATTTTTAATATGCAAGATATGATTTTTGTACCCTTTGGTGCGATTGATAATCATAAAAGATCAATCATGGTTGATGCTTCATTGATCCACAATTAATCTGTGGTTGATTATACTTAAGTGTTGAAGGCTTTTGTGAAAGTCCATGGCCGTCAACCAAGATTCGTGATTACATATCATTGTGCTTCTATGAAACAAGCTATATATATATATATATATATATATATATATATATTGCATTCTCTCAAAGCATGCACCGTTCGTGCATGTAGCACATTACGGAAATAGTTAAGGCAAAGGTAATTTCTTGGGCATGTACTCTCATTTCATGAAACTATTTATTGTTTTTATTGATCATTTTTTTTAATTCCTAGATAAGTGTATACCTTGCGAAACAAATCATGTTGTAGCCGATATGAACAAGTTGGTGTGGAATGTTCACATAGATCCGTCTGAGTTCGAGGTGCGGTGGAATGAAATGCATGATCGACTTATATGGATTACATGATGATTCATGGTTTAATGAATTGTATAACATTAGGGAGTCTTAAATCCCTGCTTATTATAAGGATACCTCCATGTTTGGATTGATCAAGATTGCGTCCAAATCTAAAAATATTAACACTTTCTTCATTGTTTATGTTGCATTTTGAAATGATCTTGTGGTATTTCTTCGTTCGTTTGATATGGCTATAGAATCTCAAAGGAAATCACGTTGTTTCCTAGAGGTGAAAACGAAGTCCATTGTTCCTCAAATGGTATCTCCTAGCAAAGATTGAAGCTGATGTTCAAATGTTTATACCCGTACAATATTTTTTAAGATTCAAAAAGAGTTGAATAAAGGCGGTATGGGTTTTATGGTTGGGATGTGATTGAAGAGGTTTGTGGAAAACATGTTTATACCATTAGTCACAAGAATAAAGCATTCAGAAGTTAAAACCAAGTATACGGTAACATTTTATTTTTATTTGTCTTGGTTTTTGTCTTGTACTTTCATTGCAAGCATAAAAATTAAGTTGTGAACTCTTTTTGTTGTTCCGTTTTGTAGGTGGTCCAAGATAAGTTGGATGGGACAATTACTTGCAATTGCAACTTCTATGTGCAAAATGACAATCTTATGTCGCCACATACTCATGGGAATGTTAAACGACAAAGTAGAGTGTATACCTAATGTGTACATTATGCGTCAATGGAGACGTGATTTAATACCATCCGACTGGTTACCAACTCTGGTTAGATATGGAGAAATAGACGTGGAGAAAGAGGTTGATGGGTAATGCTTTTACATTGGTAGAGCGAATTATTGATCGTATTAGGAATGACAGATCATTGTTGGAGAAGTTTGTTGATTAGTTGAGTTTGGGGAATGAGGATATTGATACTGATATTGTCGTCCGTTCGAAATTATCTCATGAACGTAAGAACGAAACTATTCAAGAATTCTCTGGTTTCCCAGCCTGAAACTGAAGACATTCTACCACTGTTTGGAATATGTGTGTTCAGTCAAACCACCAAACTACACAAACTGTTCGCACCGCACCGAAAAACGCGATTTAGAACTTTTGTGGTGTTGTTTGTGGTTTTGCTTTATCAAAGTGCAGTTCAAACCACACCGTGCGCGCGCGTACACACACACACACACATATAAGGGCTTAATCATTTGAAATCCATAAAATATGTGAGATCCGTAAGATCCATCCTAATTAAGTCACTAATTTAATATAATTATATTTATAAATTAATGTAATTTATTAAAGAAAAATTAGTGCATTGTATAAGGAAATATCATATTTATCTATTTCTCTCTATTCTCTCTTCTATCTCCATATTAACAAACACATCATACACACATGGTGGACACATTGTGAACATAATGTAACCATTCTAATAAAAAAAATCTAGGGTGTTCACATTGTGTTAACAAGTAGCGTGTTTAGATTTAGTTTTATTATGTGTTAATAATACGTTCACAAGTTATACCAGGTCTCGAAGATTTAAATTGTGTTAACCATTTATTCATAAACTATAATAGTATTTTTTTTAAAAAGAGTTCACAATGTGTTCACCTAAAGTTCATATTCAGTTAGACGGTAGACAAATTAGGAGATAAATAAGAGAGAGAGATTCTTAATTTATATATATTTTATTTTTTAACTAATTTTTTGAGGCCTAAATTGGATTTTACGGATCTCACAATTTAGCAAGTTCTCAAAAGAGGTCCCTATATATATGACAAAATAAATACAAACTCTATAAATGTTACACACCTTACAAACCAATCCTAGCCCTTGATTGTGTATTTTGAAATTTTTAGACGGTTATCAAATTAGTTGCAGATAAGGTTGAGAGGAAATTTCAGAACCGATTTTATCTACATCATTGATTTGATAATCTGCATTGACGGTTGAGATTGATTTGTACGGTGTGTAACAATTAGGCGGTTTGTATTTGATTTGGCTTGTATATAGGCCAATGCTATTTTACAAACAAGTGAAATCTAACAAACCACACAAAATACGTGACTCATTGTTTAATTGAATAAAATTGTTTCATTAAAGTGTTTAATATGATGAAATTATTTCATGTAATTCTTTTTTTGATGAAATTGTTTCATATTATTTTGTTTTTATGTAAACATGAAATTGTTTCGTGTATTTCTTATTATGATGAAATTTATTTTATATATTCTTGATTAATTAACCTCATATATTATTGATAAAATTGTTTCATATATTATTAACTAATCAACCCTCATAATTAAGAAAAAGTGAAAAAATAAAATAAAAAAACTTATTGGTTGAATGAGGTTTGTACGGTTTGTTAGATTTACATGGTTTGTAAAATAAATCACCCATATATATATGAGCAGGTTCAAATGAAAACTGAGTTTCGGTTGTGAACAAGAGGACAAAGAAGAGTGTGACACGTGTCGCGTGCATCCATAGATTATTTATCATAAATAATGAATGAATTTAACATGGATCATCATTGTGTATTATTCATTATAAATATTTTATTATTAATCATGAATGTTATATCATTTACCATGAATAATTAAGTGCCTTCGTTATTCATCATACTGAATGTGGGCGCCGTGTCACACTCTTATTTGTCCCCGGTCCACAACCGAAAATCGGATTGCAATTAAAATACCTAAATGCCCTAAATTAATATTTTAAGTTAAAATCACCAAAATTAAAAGTTTCCTAATTTATAATTTGATTTGTGTAAGATCAGATCTCACGGTTATCAGGAAATTCGATTGAGTGTGATCCAGTTGAAAATTCATCTCTGATTGCGATGTTGTTATAGATTTCGAGAATACATACCGAGAATTTTGGCTCTGTATGACTTGCTCTTCAGATTGAATATATACTACAATGTTATGCTTATATTCAGACTGAATATAAGCTACAATTATACAAACATATAATTTTAGCTTATATTCAGACTGAATATAAACTAAAATTATACAAACTCATACTCATAGTTTATGACATTGTGATAATAAACATGACATTGTATGCTTATATTCAGACTGAATATAAACTACAATTATACAAACACATAATTTTAGCTTATATTCAGACTGAATATAAGCTACAATTATTCAAACACATAGTTTTAGCTTATATTCAGACTGAATATAAGTTACAATTATACAAACCCATAGTTGTAGCTTATATTCAGACTGAATATAAACATAACATTGTGATACTACAATGTTATGCTTATATTCAGTCGGAATATAAGCTACAATTATACAAACCCATAATTATAGCTTATATTCAGTCTGAATATAAGCATAACATTTTATGCTTATATTCAGACTGAATATAAGCTACAATTATACAAACACATATTTTAGCTTATATTCAGACTGAATATAAGCTACAATTATTCAAACACATAATTTTAGTTTATATTCGATGAATATAAACATGACATTTTATGCTTATATTTAGACCGATATAATATAAGCTACAATTATACAAATACATAATTTTAGCTTGTATTCGACCGAATATAAGCTACAATTATACAAACCTATAATTGTAGCTTATATTCGGTCTGAATATAAGCTACAATTACAAACTATAATTGTAGCTTATATTCGACCGAATATAAGCTACAATGGAACCAAAGGTTTTGAAAAGCAAGAATTCAAGCAAATGTATTTCACGTGTTTTGATAAAATGATGAACAATCATATTAAAGAAAAAAACATTTGAATAACCTTTTTACACTTTATCAAGAAAAAGAATCTGGATCTGAAAAGACTTGTGATTCAAAGGAAGAACACAAAGCAAAAACAAACTTGTGCGGAAATTTATTTTGGGGAAGATGATGAAAAAATTTGGGGGCCGGAACTGAAATTTCTTTTGGGGAAGATGATGAAGAAATTTGGCGAAAAAGATGATGTCTGGTTCTTATTTAAATCGTCAGGTTATATTTATGATTTAAGCCATAACCTGAGTTTTCCACTTATTTACCAAAATGCCACCGCGAATTTTATCCCTTGTATTTTGATCTGATTTAAAATGAATGGTTGTGATTCGTTCTCATGTTCACAATCAAAGATAAGTTCACATTTGAACCCACCCCTATATATATATATATATTTTTTTTTTTTTGATAAAAGTGAAAAACAAAAGCAAAATCTACTTAGTAACGACTCAAATACTTCAAATACTTAAATGTATATTTTAATGAATCCAAAAAAGTCAAAAACAAACAAAACATGTATATTAATTTTATATATACTTTACTATAATCATTTTATAATAGCAGATTCAAAAGATTCCCATATTATAAAACCATATCTTGTTGTGCTATAAGGAGTTGCAATTGGGGGTATCCTTCCTTCCTTCCTTCCTTTATAAGAGAAAACAACCACAACCCCTTTCTCTCTCAACAAGGGAAAGGGAAAAAAGGGAAAAGGGAAAAGGGAGAGATGGCAAGCCACTGTATTGCACACTTTACGGAATGCAACATCTTAGGTGCAACAAGACCCATCACTCTCTATACCCACACCCAAGTAATTAACCATCCATCAATTCAATTCTCTTTCAATTACTTAATCATAATTTGAATTATAACTGGTATTGTTTTTTTTATCTGTTATGTAGAGATATAATCATTTATGTTCATTATCCATGAATGGTTGTCAAGTTCGAGATCCTATAATTCCTCTTGGGATGACTGAAACTCGCACTTTTCCACCCGTTTCATCGCCAGCTATGGCCATGAACCGATTGAATTCCGCAATTATGGAGTTGGGGTTCGACCCACCAGTGCTCGAGTCCGGAATCATAAGGCTCCAGGTGAGTGAGTTAACTCGCTAAGCCAACTATGTGTTCTATGGTTTTTTTTTTGTTTTTGCCTTCCAATATGGTCTTATCTATTGAAATTATAGCTAATGGGAATGTGCCACGTGGTTGGTTGTCATTTTGACATGTTGTCACTTGCTATTCTTTTCTTACACAAATCATGGAGGAGGAAATGATTGGAAAGTTTGATAATCATCCATTCTTTTGGTCTCAAATTTTAAAAGAAATAATCCAAGTTTATCTTTTTATTTGTAAGTTATTGTATAATTTAATGTTCGTAATATTGATGTTGACTTTATATTATGGTCATGTTTAATATTAAGAGTATCTATAACTGATTTTTTATTTTTCTTTTTTAAGTAAAGAATTAAAAGTTAAAATTTAAAAAAAAATTGTATTTATTTTTAACAGATTCTTCGTTTTGGAGAAGCTAACATTGATTATAATGTTAAAATATTTCATTCATCTATTAAAATATTATTTCTCTCTTTAAATATTTGTTTTTTAATTTTTTTATTAGTGGTCTTATTTTGTAGTCATTTTTAAGGTATTCTCCATATTTGGAGAAAAAATCGCTCTCTCATACTTTCTCCATTATGAACATAGTTTTGAAAAAGTTGTTGGAACTAAAAATTGACTAAAAATTCTTATTTTCTCCATTTTGAAAAGACCGTTGGAGATGTTCAAATAAGCTGAGTTAATTTTTGAGATCATTATGAAAATTTTATTTGTTTTTTGATAAATTATTTTAGATATCGTTCTAATAAGACCAAAAAACATGTTTTTCGGTTATGTTTCTTATATTTTATTATTTGACAACTTTTAACGTGTGGTTTTAGGTTATTTTATATTATTAAATTTAAGGAATTCTATAAATTTGGAGTTTTTATATATTTTTTATTTATTTTAAATGGCAATATAAAAAATCTGTTTGGAATAAAATAAAAAACAAACTTTACTTTAAAAATCCGTTGATGTTGAAAATATGTTTTCTAGAATAATATGAAATATCTATAACTATTTTATTATACGATTTATCATAAGTTTTTATGCAATTCTCACCGTCTTTGAAGAGGGAAAGCTATTATTGATTTTGGTGTTGTTTGGTTGGTTTTCTATTAAACTCTTGATAAAGTTGTCTATATAAATTAATATTTTTGTATAGATTGAAAATATTTTCGTATAGAAGGGCTTTTCCATAGACGGAAGGAATACGTATTTCAATTTTGAGGGAAAAGGAATATAAATCTCCTATCCTAAAATCAAACGTCTCATCTCTATCCTACCAATAAAATTAATACAAAATTTTATATATTTTAAACTTATTTCAAGTTCATATCCAGGTGTATTTATGTTTAATAGGACGCGAAATATAACGTGGAAATATGAGACTAGAGATTTTTATCATCCGAAAGTCTACAAACTCTCCTAAAAACATGCGCCATTTTTTATATCTATTTATATTATAAAGCATTTGAGACAAATTCTTAAAAAACATTTTATGTATCTATTGATGCATATTACTTAAAATTCAAGAATATAAATAAATTATACGTAAGTACAACTTATTAAAGTTTCATACTTAAGTTCGTGTAACTAATTGTAGATAAATATAATAAATACCAGAATATTTAAAATAATAAAATAATAATTGAATTTATAAAATATTTAATTATTCTTTTTATGAAAATGTTAAATTAATAAACTAAAAATAAATTATTTTATTATTAAATTATAATTAGAAAAAATAAATTAAACAAATTATATAAAAACATACTTTTTTTAATATTAATATATTTCTTTTAAATTCTTATGAGATATAAACATTAAAAGAAAACAAGATCTCGTTAATATGTTAACAAGCAACAAATTGGCATGACATGTGATTATGTGAATGGTTTAACAAATTGGAAGAAAACAAAGATCTCTTTAATTTGAGATTGTTTATTTGAAAATAACTTATTATTTTTTTATAAAAGATATTTATCTTAACTTTTAATAAATTAAAATAATTTAACTTTTTTTAAATAAAATAAAAAGAACTCCTTAGAAATAAGTCAATAAGTTAATTTTATAAGCAATGAGTTAACAAGTTATTTTGACAAGTTAAAACAAACACCCTCTTAGGCATTTTTGACAAAAATAAAATAACTAGTCATTTTATAAGAGCATCTCCAACCGTTATTGTAAAATAGAAAAATGAAGGATTTTAGCAATTTAAATGCTCCAACAACTATGGTATATCAATTGCTAAAATAAAAAAAATGAGAAAAAAAAGATGAAAAATCTCTAAATTTAGAGAATCTCTAAAAATATATAGAAAAGAGAGAAAAAATATTTTAATTATATTCAACCAATCAAAATAATTGAAGTTAAGTGTGTAAAATAATTGAAGTTAAGTATGTAGGAGAGAGAAATAATATTTTATTAAATGATGAAATATTTTATTAATATTGTTAATGATAAAGTTGCTAAAATAGAGTATCTGTTGGAGTTAGATGTAAATTATTATAGAGATTTTGACTTTTAGTATGTTATTTTAGAAAAAATTTACAATAGCTGTTGAAGATGCTTTAAGATACCTTATTTTTAATGTAATTGTTTGGATGCCCATAAATTAAGTTATAAAATAGGTTATAAAATATGCTATTAAAAAGTTAATAAAAATAAAATTTTGATAAGCTAGGGATAACCTAGCCTTAGTATGTTAGAATGACATGGCATGTGGAGTTAATTGAAGTTTTGAATGGAAGGTTCCAATCGAACAGCAAATTGAAGCAATCGACTGGCTACGTGGTCAGCAACAATTTCAGCATCTTCCTCGATGTTTTTTCTCCGGAAGAAGGCAACCAAGAATCAATGGCATCGATTCACTCACTGGAAATCATTTATTTGATCATCACACCAATTCATCTCCGGTCAGCATTGCTGGTTTGGGCTCCGCTGTCTTCTTTCGCCATTTCACCCCCTTTTCACTCCATGATTGGCGATCTATTAAAAGGTACTATTATCTCTTCATTCTATGCATTTTGTTTATATTTCACTGTGTTTCATTTTTCTTTTGTTCTACTTAAGGAATCGAAATTGAGAAGCCCTAAATACTAATTTATTTGGAATACCGATTGAATTAGTCGAAGATCACCTACTGGCAGTGCTTACAAGTTACATGGATTTACGAGTGTCGATGCTTTTGCTCATAAGCAATTGAGTCTATGTATCTCTTCTTATTGTTCTTTATCTAATAATTCCTTGGTATATTTGGAGAATTTTGTTTGTGATGGTTTGGTTAGGACAAAATTGAGATTGGTACTTAAAGAAATTAAAACAGGTGTGACCAAATGTTTTTACAATGCATTGTTAAGTGAAAATACTTGCTGAAATATTGCCAAAAGCATCTATGCTAGGTTAGAAAGAATAGCTATAAACATGTCATTTGCATCTTGTTCAATTCCTCATTTGCCAGCAAGCATGGAACTCATGTTTTTTAAATCAACTTTGTCTGATTTTCATCAAGTAAATTCTTAAGGGAGACGCATGCGGTATATTAACCTTTGGTTCCATTGCTACATTAGATGCTTTTAGACCTTCCATTCACTTACTCTCTGTCTTTTATCCCATCTAAAGTTTAAGAACTTAAACTAAAGGTTCCTTTCTAAGAAGTGCCCACTGATTCGTGCTTATGGGGCCATCCGCTTTGATGCATTGGCTGATATATCATCTGAATGGGAAGCTTTTGGGTCGTTCTTCTTCATGATTCCACAGGTAAAGAAAGCAACTTGTTTATTCTGGGACTGTTCTCCCCCACCCCCATCTCTAGTGTAGCATGTATGGATGACTCATTATTGGTAGATATGAAACTACAGGTTGAGTTTAATGAGTTTGAAGGAAGTTCAATGCTAGTAACTACCATTGCCTGGGATCAATCCCTTTCATGGACATTTAAGAAGGCAGTACATGCACTTCAGGCAACCATGGAACAGGTTCATTTCCTGCCAAGTTTTGCTTTTGAGGAGGGTCAATTGGGCAGTCGGCTGTAGGGTTTTAGTCTATTATCAATGCTGATTAAAACATGCTTGTGTTTTGATGCAGGTTTCATCCAGTATTGTAAAATTACGAAAAGAGGTTCCTACTACAGCCATTCTCAGCAGTAATAATGTTCCCAGTAAAAAATTGTGGGATTTTGGTGTTAATAGAGCATTGCAGATGATAAACAAAAACAACTCACCACTTATCAAGGTATTATATCAGCTGCTGCTTAAATGCTGTAGCTTTACTTGCTTATAGTTCCAAGAGCAGCTGAATATGCAACTCCTGAAGTTGTAATTTTAAATAAGAAAATAACATAGGAACCAATAAACTCGCACTTTCCTTTCCTTTCAAATTACTAAAACAGTCATGAGTGACGGCAAACTTTTAAATTAATATATTTTCTCCTTTCGGTTGGTGGATCGCTTATTTCTCTGTCCGTTATGCCTCTGTGGCAAGTTTTATATTGTTTCTTAAGAAAAAGATGACAGAAAACCAATGGACCTTCACATTCTAATTTCTTTTCCCCTTGAACTACAAAAATCGATAACAAAAACAACTTTCAAAATCACATGTTTTCCTCTTCTGTTGCTTCGCTATCCAACTTCTATTTTGAACTATATTAATTAGAAAATAGTTTTATTAAAATAGCACTCATTTGGGTTTTTTAGGTTGTGCTTGCACGTAGCAGCATAATTAGGACCTCAGCTGATATTGATCCTTTGACATGGTTGGCATCTTTACAGGTGCTCTTTCGTTTATTCTTTTTCTTTATTTGATGTCATTTGTACGCCATAGGCATTTATTTTTTTAATCAGTCAAGTTTATTAATCATGATGTGTAGGTTGAAGGTAAAAATGCTTACCAGTTCTGTCTTCAACCTCCTGATGCCCCGTCATTTATTGGGAACACTGTAAGTGCAGCTATTTACTATAAAAAGTTCTATAAATTATTATCACAATCCCCAAAAGTACTTCATGAACCTGATAGTGAGGTAATTCTTCTCTGTTCCGTTAATCACTTACTTGAACCTTCATGAATAGCCAGAGCAATTATTTCATCGGAACAGATTCGACATCTATAGCGAGGCGATGGCTGGAACCCGAGCTAGAGGTGACTCAGAGGCCCTGGACCTGCAGATTGAACTGGAGCTACTTTCCAGGTTGTTGCTGGAATTGAGATTGCTCTACCTGAATCACCCTTGTGTTGTTATGTATTGTGTTTGCTCATGTAGATGTATGTGTGTGTGTGTATCTCTGTGTTCTTCTCCATCGGAAACCATCAGTTTTTATTTGATTAAGTTTTAAACCAGTTTAATCCTTATTTTTCCTTTTTGTTCCCTTTCCCTTTTGCAGCTCTAAAGATGATAATGAGTTCTCTATAGTGCGGGAGTGCATAAGAAGAAAACTAGAGGTAAATGTGGAACATTACTGGGTGGGGAGTTAGGTTTAGTTCTAGTATATTTGGATTAAAAATGCTAATCCAATCATGCACATGTATAGAGTATTTACCAAATGAATGTATTCTACTTTGTAGGCTGTATGTACGAGAATATTGGTTGAACCAAGGAAAACAATTCGAAAGCTCCCAAGAGTACAACATCTTTACGCCCGATTAAGAGGCAGACTGAGAAGTGAAGATGACGAGGTACACTTTGTAATGTAATTCGCAGGCCAAGAAGATACATTATATTATAAAAATCCTGAGGAGGGCGTGTGAGTTCATTTGACGTATATAACTGTTATATCTTAATAAAGATATATTATATGGGGTTGACTGCTCACACATTTGATAGAAAGGCTACTAAAAGGTCCAACATCTCTAAATTCACACTCAAATGACTACTTTTGTATTCAATAATACTACTGAAGACGTGTAATATAGCAGCCATATTCATAAATTTGGTAAAATCCTGACTCCTGAGACAGTTATTTCTTTGCACCATCACCATGAAGGGTTTCGACAAAGACATCAACTTATTATTTAACATAAGCACAAAAGGTAACAAAAGTAATAAGATCCTAGCATGATATCTTGATGTATTTTATATATATATATATATATATATATAACCAAGTAACTCCAGAAAACTCATCCACAAAAGCAACAAAAAACCTAAATCCCCCAATATACTCCAAAAGACAAGGACTCCAAATGCCAGAATCAGCTAGACTGTTTGTTCTTATCATTCTTATTTGGTGTTGTAAAAGTATTATATGCTAAGATGAAGAATATATGTTGCTCGCCTTTGTTGTTTGCCAAATACTTAAAAAAGTCTTCTCTGTCCGCAGTTTGACATTTTATCTTCACTTCATCCAACTCCAGCTGTCTGTGGATTCCCTACTGAAGAGGCACGAGTTCTGATAGCAGAAACTGGTACATGTATATTCCTTCATCTTCTTCTCTGTTATGCATGCCATGGTTTTCTCTTTACGTTTTTATTGTTTGCCAAAGTGAGAAGTGTAAGTAGGATTTGGATCCTTGATCACTTTTAATCCCAAACTAGCCCATGAATTGCGCCTTAGAAGGGAATTGATCTAGTGGTTCTCTTCAATTAGGATTGATCCAAGGGTGGAGATCCCTTCTTACCCTTCTCACCATAACTCTTATTCTCACCGGAACCCAACTCTATGGTACTAATGGTGATCAGTCGGTGTGGATGTGAAAGCAATTTGATTATGACTGTCATACTATTAGTTGAGTGACACAAGGGAAACAGGAGTTTTAGTTTCTTTCCATGCTGAATATACTGTGTTTTAAGCGCAAAATTAATGCAACAACAGTCAAAGTGAAATCTTAATGCATAAAATTTTATATGGTACAATTATCTCAAGCATGATTTAAGTGATTGCTAACCTTGTGCAGCGACCATTAATAATTTACACCTCCTCGAATTATCAATGTTATTATTTAATTACTATGCAGCAAGCATCAAAAGTGCAAATCTTAACACACTTTTTCTTTATTCGAGTGACTCGCTAGCCACAGTTTGGGCAATGACAGCTCAGAGTTGCATCCTTACTAAAATTATTACATTGTTTCTCTATTTCTCTCTTATTACCTTTGTGTTTGCCCCTTGACTGGTGGATTCTGACCATCCTCATTAGTACGCAATGTTGTCTTTCGATTCATATGAAAAGAGAAAAAAACAAAGCAAAAAAGAGAAAAAAGCGAGGGGATCTTACATCCTCCCATTACATGTGTATAAAACTCTATCGGATGAAGGACCTAACCTTGGAAATGATATTTGATACAGTGAGAATTGAAACCAAATACAAGATAAGTGATTGCTATTAAGTTGCCAAAATCCACAAACCAATACTTTTGTAACCTAAACTGATTTGCAAAAGGATATCAAAGAATTTTTCTCCACTATTGTAGGTCATTAGCCACTTTAAGTTAGATCCTATACATAAGTTGGGAATCCTTTTTCTACCCTTTTGGAATTATATAATAATATTTATATACCACAAAACGCACACACACTCCTTGCTATTGGTGAGGTTTGAATCCCCCACCTCCAAGAAGGTGGGGTTACTGCAAACTGGTGGTGCCAATAGCCCTTTGGTGGCTACTAAAGAGTCATTTACTGTTTATGTTATCTATTGTGCTTTTGCTATCTTTCATGAGAATTTGTGCTGCACAGAAATGTTTGACCGAGGAATGTATGCTGGTCCAGTTGGTTGGTTTGGAGGAGGAGAGAGTGAGTTTGCTGTCGGTATACGGTCAGCCTTGGTTGAAAAGGTGAGTAAAGAAAATCCTCAAACGGTGACATTTGCTCATGCTTGCTAACTCGTGTGTGTGAGCAAGGTGTCCCATTTATTCTATTTTTCTCTATTAGATGACGTCAAATATCCTGAAGCACTTTAGCGTGAACTTGAGGATGGAAATTATGGGTATTCTTTTTTCCATTTTGAGTAAGGAGACCTGCTTTGTGTATATATAGAGGAAAGTTCAAATATGAACTCAAATTTGGCTGCGAACATGAGGACAAAGGAGAGCGTGACATGTGTCCATTCAGTCTGAATAACGAAGGGCATTTGGTATGAATAATGAAGGTGAAGTTCATACATTATTCAGTATGAATAACACACATTCAGAGTGAATAACACAGCATTTAGTCTGAATATATATTCAGACTGAATGGGACACGTGTTGCACTCTCCTTTGTCCTCACGTTCACAACCAAATTTGAGTTCGCATTTGAACCCGCCCCTATATACCCTATATATACATATATATATATATATATATATATATATATATATAGAGAGAGAGAGAGAGAGAGAGACTAAAGGTAAAATGAGTTTCATGACATATTTATTTCTCTAGGGGCTTGGAGCATTAATCTATGCTGGAACAGGGATAGTGGAAGGAAGTAGTTCATCACAAGAGTGGGATGAACTGGAACTGAAGACATCTCAGGTTTGAGTTTTTCTTTTCTGCATGTTAATTATACTTTTTTTTGTTTCCCAAATATCATTCGCACCATTTGAAGTGCTTGAAGGTCTTGGAACTAGTGTTAGGCCTGTCAATGGGTTGGGTCCTTTGATCTAAGATTCAATTTGATTTCATCCATTTATGTGATCTAACAGATCAAAGAACCTGACCCATTCATTCAATAATTGACTTTTTTATGGATCAATAATTGGGTCAATACATTCAAATGGTAAAAACAATATCTTTATTTTATAATTTTTTGTAATGTTGAAGTCACATTTCACCTTTCATTCATCATCTTTTTTCACAAACATGTCATACGCTCCCTAACCCAAAATCTTCCTCATTATTTTGATGGTGGTACGATGTGTAACACTATTTTGATTTAAACATTGTCCTTTTTAGTTCACCAAGCTGATGAAACTGGAGGTGCTCTCTCTTGATACAAAGAAGACGATCTTATCTGAAAAGTAAAAATTAAAAGTGTAAAGGTTTGTGATTCTTTCTATAATCCTTTATCATGCATTATCTTTTATGCATTAGTATAGTTTTCTTCCAGAAATCACTACAGTAAGGACCAACCCGATTTCTTTTCCCAAAAAATTAGCTTGCTTAATATTTTAGAGATAAATTAAACTGGCCAATTAAGTGATTAAGATATTGGATATGTCAATTTGTATATATTTAAGTTATTTTTTAACCATAATTAGTAATGGTGCAACTTCCGGGACCAGATATGTCGTGTGGACTGACCAGTCATCTCCTGATGCCTGTCTTCATTCATTCACCTAAGGTGCAGATGCCGATGCAGGTGACAAGAGCCGAATGTTGAATTTCTCCCCCACCTAGGAAGATTATTTTGATGAAGATGGCTTTCTTTTTTGCTCATTAAAAATGTTTAAAGTTTGAATTCTCACCAAATCAAATTACAAGTAGATAGCTTTGTTTTTGTTTTTGTTTTTGTTTTCTTTTTGTTGAACAGCCAAAATAATTATGATCTTTGGCTGGTTTTACCTCTTCATTGATCATTATTTGGGTTTGAAACCCTGCTTCATTTAATACATCAATACTTGTATATTTAACCATATTTTGGGATTAAACCTTTTTTGTGTATTCCCAACATTTGCAACTTTTGCCCAAATATATTGAGAGACTAAAAGGCAAGAAAATGTTTACATAAAACTATGATAGAATTACTTTGAGCTAAAATAATATATATACAAATATTCTTAAATATCATAGTTCCACTATTTGAAGAGAAGAGAGATGAGATTAGGGGAAAAAGGGAAGAGCATTAACACATACATTTTATATTAGGAAATCTATTATGCTAACATGGGGTGTGTTCAACACAGTTAAGAGCTCCAGAAAAGCGAGTAAGGCTGCTGACGTATGATCCAGGCTTTGGACTAATCATATCTTCAGTCATGTTAAACTTAATTTCAGGATTCCCAGATGGTACAAAGAAGGCTCCATTTGTCAGAAGATCTCCATCTGACTTCCATATCCAGTGTTTCCATTCGCTTTCAGGTGAATCAGTCCTTTTCGTCACCTGAACCATTAATATGTATACATTAAGCTCAACTAGACCTTCCACCTCCGGGTCGGACTGGTTTGGTTAGACCCAATTAGATGTATAGACTGTTTGTTTTTTCGTCTGAAATCTGAATCAATCATTGATTTATAAATCCCTAAGAATGCGGGCGTACGCGAATAAGAGGAAATAAGTGGTGAGGTTACCACTTTCTTTTCAGATGATTTTTTCAGACTTAAGAGGGTCCCAAAAAAACAAACAGTCTGAATTTAAAAACGTCTGAACGAATAAGTGATAAGTGGTCATTAAGAGGTAAAATTGAAAAAAAAAACAAACAGGGCTGTAGTCAAACAAGGGTTTACTTACCTCTTTGGCATTTCGGTCAGCAGGGGCTACGAACCGGTTTCCTTGGCATAGGATAGTAGGATTACTGCTGCCATCGATAGGATACATGAGCCAGTGTGTGTAGTCATTATTGAGGATATGAGCAAACCCAAATCGACATCTTGGCATTCTTTGCACCAAACCTTTGCCAAAATGAGTAAATACTAGTGTTACTTGCATTATCTCATCCTGTGGATTCGTGTCACTTGCTCCAAACAACAGTACCTGCATAACCATCACAAATACTTTTTGAGTCTTTTTAGGGGACATTTACGGACACAAATTGGATAAGCGCTGATTGGGTCAGAGGTTCGGTCTGCTTAAGTATTGACTCAAAATGGTTCTTTACCAACGACTAAAACAATTTGGGTAAGCATTGTATGACTCGTTCAGTGACATATTGATGGCCGAGTCAGTTAACACCTCAGTTGGTCGGTCAGAAGTGTAGGTAACAATATCATCTCTTTTTGGAAGGGTGTCTCACGCTATGCCTAGACTAACCCCGACAATTTGTTACTGCAAGAAAACAACCCTGATATACCCGGTGGCTACAAATGTTGTGTACACCTGGAATAGAACCCTGGGCAGATGGGATATTCCACCGCATCCCCCGGGGACTCAACCATTATGCCACAACCCTTGTAATTCTCTTACCGGGTAAGAGGCTGTTTATTTACCTCTTAACAGTTCCATTAAGAGACAGTCTGTGAATCGTTAAGAGGTGAATTCTATTTGGGGAAAAATAAGGTTGCCTCTTAATGGTTTCAAAACCCTCTGAATCATTTTGTATCATGGACCTCCCTTAACCATTCAGACCCCTAATCTCATTTTGAACAATTACCAAACAATTATATTTCATTTTGTAGTATTATCATAAAAACCTCTTAATCATTCTGCACCAAACCATTCAGCAACTTTCAAACAGGCCCTTACATTCAAGTTTTTTTTAATTGGTTTAGGGTTTAGAAAACACTAGTAGGATTAGGATTAATTACATCTTGATGATGGGTGAAATGGCAGTTGGAGATGGTAATGGCAGTACTGGCATTCACAAGGTTTATGAGTCCATCTTGACAATTAGACATAGAAATATGATCGATCCAAACATTTACGGCCCCAAACAACGATATCCCGTCACCATGACTACTCGTACGAAAACTGTAATGAGTCGTTGAATCTCTAATCATCCCACCGTTACACGCCTTTATATCATGAATCTTGAGGCTATGAAGGATTATATTTTGCACAAACTGTAGAGTAAGACCCGCTCCATGTGCTATATGCACTTGGGCCCCACGACCGTCGATCGTCTTATTGGTGGTCATAATCAGCTCTTGAGATAAACGAATCACCATATCACGATCCAAAGGGGTTGTAGCTGAATAACAGCATGCCGTAGAGTTCCTGGCTTAGGGTTAACCATGTCGTTATCAGACGGATCTGTGACGATATAGATCTCACCGTCTTTCCCACCGTTGGCTTTCTGGCCGAACCCTTGAGCGCATTCAGCTAGCTTATTGCGGGTTTTAGCCCAGTTTCTGTCGCACCTCCAGCACTGATCGATCGGGTTCGTGGTCATGCATTGCCCGTTGTACTTTTTGTGTAGTTTCTTCGTGTTGTCTTTCCCTGTTATAGTCCTTCACAAGAACGAAAAGATGAAACTCAATTGGCATGTTTTGATTCGGTTCTTATTTGAAACCAGTTTTTTCACGGAAACAACTGTTTTAATTTATGGATTAGAGGACAGGTCTGACTGAGTACATGTTTTATTTTCTGGATTAGAGGACAGGTCTGAGTACGTCTCATCCTTATACTCCATATCCAAGTGAATAGGTGATATATATTGGGATGATTTACTTTGATTTTGTTTTCATTTGGGAAAATGTATAGTATTAGAGCATCTCCAATAGCTATATTAAAATAGAGAAAAGAGGGATTTTAACATTTTTGTTGCTACAACAGTTATGCTATCATCTATGCTAAAATAGAGAAAAAATGAGAGATAGTGGAAAAATCTCTAAATTTAGAGAAATCTCTAAAGCTATATAGAAGAGAGAGAAATAATATTTTAATTATATCTAACCAATTAAAACTATTGAAGTTATATGTGTAGGAGAGGTAAACAATATTTTAATTGTATCTAACCAATTAAAACTATTGAAGTTATATGTGTAAGAGAGATAAATAATATTTTATTAAATGTGTTGAATATTTTATTAATATAGTTATTGTTACAATAACAAAAATATAGTAGTTGTTGGAGTTGAATGCAATTTTTTTTAGAGATTTTGACTTTTCATACTCTATTATAGAAAAATTATAGCATCTCAGCATAGCTGTTGGAGATGCTCTTAGTATTCGGTGCTGACATGTGACGTTTGGTTTTGTTTAGGTTTTAGTTTGAAAAAATGTCGATTTCAGAGTTCAATATAGGCATGACTACGTGTCTGTGGTTGGTGGAACTTGATGTGTTCTTTGAAAGTATGCTTTCCAAAATGGATTTTTTTTCGAACTATTGGCTGAAATGGACAATTTTCAAACCATAGTGTCTTAAATAAGACTTTTGAAAAATGGTTTTCCAAAATATGAACCAAATGTTTCATATTTATATATTTTGCCCAACTGTTTACGAAGTACTTGATTCATGTTTATTAAATCAGAATATGTATTATAATAAATGAAATAATAGATATCCTTGGATTTTGCATAAGATGAAAACCAGTGCATTTTGCATCGTATATTTGTTTTTATTTTATATAAATGAATAAACAAGACCAAAAAGAATCGCACTGAAAGATAAAAATCTTACAAATGAACTTCGTGGTTAAGTTGGTTAATGACTTCCTCTGGCTTAGAACGGTACGCAAGATAAGCGTTGTTCTTTGCTTCTTCGGCTTGTTTATGCCAAAATTCATCATAATGGGCAATATTCGCCTCCATCGTCGAAATCATTTCACCGAAAAAAATAAAAAAAACAAGAAACAAAACCTAATTCCGTCCATTTTCTTAACTATTTTTAATTATCTTCTTTCTTAAATATAGTTCTAAAATAAACCTAAATCTAACAAGGGTTGAGTTAGCCCAAAAAAAACCATTTTTGTATATACAATAATACAAAAATGGTTACATATGGGTTTGGGTTCTCTATGAAAACTTTTGGGGATTTAAGAGGATTAAATAAACAAAAAAAAAGGTGAATTTGGAAAGTTGGGAGAAAAGAGAGGAGAGCCATTGGTCAAACTTATCAATCTTTAAACCATTCATACAATTGCAAGGCTCATATTTTTTAAGAAAATCCCCTTCTCCCAATTTATAATTAATTGCAATTTGGTTATAAAAATTATGGAAAAATGAAATTACATTTTTTATAACATGTTAGTAAAATATGTTGTATTTATTTGAACTAAGAGTTACTTTTATAAACAAGATTTTAATTAAATCTATAGTAAGTAAATATTAAGTTGTTTTCACTTTGACAAATCAAGATATTATGTGTATAATTAAAATCTTATTTATCTAAATGACCGAAAAGACTTACAATAAAGGCAAAATATTTAATATCAGGATTAGATCATTCAAACATTACTGAATTAAATCTCAGATTATTCTAAAAAAAACTAATTTAAGATCATTTTAGAGTTCGTATAGAACATCTTGACATATAAACTACATAAAAAATTCCTTTTTTACTCATCAAATTTTAGTAATGAATATTCTTGTTATAATATATTGTTTTTTCACACTTATATGATATCGCTTGAGATAATAAATTAAATAAAGATTTACAACATTCTTATAAGCCATAAATGGTTTTAATTGGCAATGCAACATTTATGGAGAATTGACAATTCTAAGGCCACAAATTTTATAGTTGACTTTCAATGGATGTCAAAATTAGTCAACAAAATTGAATTTAAAAGGTTGAAGTCACACCCTTCCATTTCAAACACATCCCCTAATTTCATGAGAATCCAACCTCATTCAAATTAAGGGATTCCCATGTTAGTAATCCAATTTTCTCATATTAGTTGGTGTTTTTTTTAGCTTTTTAACGTGTTTGAAAATGAAAAGTGTACAAAAATACAAATAAAATCGGTATGAGGAGTTGAGGAATGGGAGAGATACGAAAATGGCACGACAACCAAAGAGAAAGAGCATGAAAAGAAAGAGAAACACAAGGGCAAAGAGGACAGAAGCGGAGAAAAAGGCAAGGAAAAGGCTAAAGATGAGAAGAAAGCGAAGGACGATAAGAATGACAGTCAGGGTGGAAAGAAGACGGAGGAAAAGAATACTGAAAATAAAACGGACCCGAACAAAGTTAAAAGTCGAGCTTGACAAGATCGATCCCAAGATTCAAGCACTCAACGTAAGACAAGAAGAAATACTCAAAATACTGAAAAAAAATAATCTAAATTACTGTTCTTTTTTAAAAATACGTTATTAAATCTAGCATGTCTCTGATATATAGTTGTAAAACGATAAATATTTGTCAAATTTGACAATATGCAATTAGTGCATTCATATTCTTAACAATCTAAAACTATCTGTGTATTACACATATACCCTCGTCTAGGTTCAACCAAGAGATGTATAAAAAATTATTAATGAACATGGTATACATATTATTGACTTTAGGAAAAATGTTTTAGATAATTACGAAAACAAATGTTCTTTCTTACTCTTTGAGATAGAATTAGGACGGGTTCAAATGAGAACTCAAAGTTGGTTGTGAATATGAGGACAAATGAGAACACGACATGTGTCATATCCAGACTGAATAATCAAAGAAATATTCAGATTGAATAAAGTATTTATTCAGTCCGAATAAATACTATATTCAGTCTGAATATTTCTTTGATTATTCCGTTTGAATAATCTACATTCAGATACGTGTCGCGCTCTCATTTGTTATCACGTTCACAACCAAATTTGAGTTGGTATTTGAACTTTCCTCTCTCTCTCTCTCTCTCTCTCTCTATATATATATATATATATATACATATATTCTCTCTCTCTATATATATATATAGAGAGAGAGAGAGAGAAGTTCATGCGAGAAGTGTAACAATTTAAGAAAATACGAGGACGATCCTCAGTCAATCAGTTGTACAAAATCATATATGATCTGGGCGACTTTCCATGCGACTTAAGTGGCCCCAAAAGTCGCCCGCTACCCGTTAGTGCAAAATCACATATGATTTTGTACATGACCTCTCTCTCTCTCTCTCTCTATATATATATATATAGGGTTGGGTTATAGGGACGGGTTCAAATGAGAACTCAAATTTGGTTGTGAGCGTGAGGACAAATGAAAACTCAAATTTGGTTGTGAATGTGAGGACAAATGACAGCGCGACACATGTCATATTCAGACTGAATAATCTACCTTCAGACACGTGTCACACTCTCATTTGTTCTCACCTTCACAACCAAATTTGAGTTCGCATTTGAACTTTCCTCTCTCTCTCTCTCTCTCTTTGTATATATATATATATAGAGAGAGAGGAGGGATCAAACGAGAACCACCCCTTTTTAAAGAAATAAATGAACACTTTGTGGACCACATATGATGTGGATCCCACATAATATTAAATCATTTCTGATTTAATATTAAATCATATCAAACGAGAACACCTTCATTTTGCGAGAACGCGAGAACACCCTTTTACCATAGAAAATCACATGTGATACTAAATCAGAGATGCGGATGATTTTTGGCGTGATCTAGGTTACCGACCAAGTCGTTGTTACACCACTAAGCTCCATCACATATATTATCACATGTGATAAGGGTGTCTTTGATGTGATATTATAATCAATCAAAACCATCATATGTGATATTAAATCATAGACGCAAATGATCTTTGGTGCGACCTAAATAGCAAGGCACGTCATCCGCACACCATCAAGTCCCCTCTCGTGTATTATCAAATGTGATAAGAGTGTTCTCGCGTTCTCGTAAAATGGAGGTGTTCTCATTTGAACCTCCACCTAGGGGTCTAATCAAATAAAAACCACAAAAAAGTTATAAACTCGTAAAAACCACTATAAAAATAATTTTTTACATGATCATTTTTCATCAAAACCTATAAATTAAGATAGTGTTCACATATCTTTGGGTTCACCTTATGAAATAATTACGTTTGATTTTTTTTAAATTCACCTAGTGAAACCAAAATTATGAGTAAAAAATATTCATATGTTGAAATAAATACATGTGAAGGTTTCATGTTATGAAACAAATATATGTGAAATAATATCTTTAATCTTAGCCTTTGATTAAAAAAAATCATGAAAAAAATTATTTTTATATCGGTTTTCACGAGTTTGTAACCTTTTGTGGTTTTTATTTGATTATCACCCTATATATATAAAGGAAAGTTAAAATGCGAACTCAAATTTGGTTATGAACGTGAGAACAAATGAGAGCTTGACACGTGTCTGAATGTAGAGTATTTAGACTGAATGATCAAAGAAATATTCAGACTGAATAAAACTGAATATAGTGTTTATTCAGTCTAAATAATGCCTATTGAGAGTGAATAAACATTATTCAGATTGAATAAACGCTATATTCAGTTTTATTCAGTCGGAATGTTTCTTTGATTATTCGGCACGTGTCGTGCTCTCATTTGTCTTCACGTTCACAACCAAATTTGAGTTCGCATTTGAACTTTCCTCTCTCTATATATATAGGGCGATACTTAAATAAAAACCACAAAAGGTTACAAACTCGTGAAAACCGATATAAAAATAATTGTTTTCATGATTTTTTTTAATCAAAGGCTAGGATTAAAGATATTATTTCACATATATTTGTTACATAACATGAAACCTTGTCATGTATTTGTTTCACCATATGAATATTTTTTACGCATAATTTTGGTTTCACCAGGTGAATTTAAAAAAAAATCAAATGTAATTATTTCGTAAGGTGAACCCAAAGATATGTGAAACACTATCTTAAATTATAGGTTTTGATTAAAAAAGATAATGTAAAAAATTATTTTTTTTGTGGTTTTTACGAGTTTATAACTTTTTGTGGTTTTTATTTGATTAGACCCCTATATATATATATATAGATGGAGGTTCAGGAGAAAATGCTAAAAAAAAACTGAAGAACACCCTAGGAGGCCACCATCTGTACGCTATGCATAAATATGCATTAATGCATATGCACAAATGCATATAAGCGATTGCAGCTCCTTTTTTCTATGCATCAATGCATAAATATGCATTAGTGCATATGCACAAATGCATGTTACCAGATGACGGCCTCCCAGGGTGTTTTTCAGTTTTCTCTTTTTTTAGCGTTTTCTCCTGAACCTCTATATATATATATAGGAAGGTTCAAATGAGAACTTTGTAATTTTAAAGGAATAAAGGAACACCTTGTGGACCACATATGATGTGGGTCCCAAATAATATTAAATTATTTCTGATTTAATATTAAATCAGAAATGATTTAATATTATGTGGGACCCACATGATATGTGGTCCGCAAAGTGTTTCTTTATTCCTTTAAAAAGGGGTGGTTCTCGTATGATCCCTCCCTATATATATATATATATATATAGGAAGGTTCAAATGAGAACTTTGCATTTTTAAAAAAACAAAAGGATACTTGTGATCACATATGATGTGCACATAATATTAAATCATTTATGATTTAATATTAAATCATAAATAATTTAATATTATGTGGGACCCACATCATATGTGGTACACAAATTGTTCTTTTGTTCCTTTAAGGAGGGGTGGTTCTCATTTGATCCCTCCCCTATATATATATAGGTATATATAGGGGGTTATTCAAGCGAGATCTAAGTTGTTTGTGATAACTGTGAGATCTAATCTCAATCACACATTATTAATAAGCAACGGCTATAATTAAAAAAATATTAATTTTGGTAATTATTCATTAATTTTCAAAAAAATTAAATTCATAAATATTATTTAGGGTTAAATTGGTCTTTTTGTAATCTCTCTTTCCTCTCTCCTATCTCTTCTCTTCGGCAAACATTAATCCGGTCAAACTTATTCCGTAGTATACCAGTGTGATACTCATTGTTATACCCAATAACTTTTAAAAAGTATGATACAAATCATTGTGATGCTCTCTGTGATACCCATCGTGAACCACTATTTAATATCTTTTTGACTTTTGACTATGGGTTGAGATTAGATATGATCTGGGTTTTAGACCACACATAACACTGTGAATTTCGTTGTGATACACACTGTGGTACCTCGTCAAAATTTGAAGAAAATAAAAACAGAAAACACAACGTCAATCGCAATAAATATTATAACCTCTAATCCAAACCTTTGCATGATTATAAATGTGTTTAATTTGTTTAAATTCTTGAATTAATAAATATTGGCATGGTAGGATGGGCAGATGACATGTAATTTTGCAGCGTCATCGGTGACTAACTCTAGCGGTGCAAACCATGAATATCAAATTATCATCTAGTTAGCGATGGCAATTATTTTGTTAGATGAAAATAAGGAAAGAAATTTTTGATTGATAACCCCCAAAAATATAATAATACTTAATTTATAATTAATAAATTACTAATATACCCTTACCTATTAATTAAATAAATATGACTAATATAATAAATTGATTGGTTCACAATGGATGTCATATATATCACTAATTATTGAATTCTGGTTTGATTATGCCCCCATATATATATATATATATATATAGAGAGAGAGAGATTACTTTTCACACCTTTACCTATATAAAATATAGTGGACTCTATTTGGTTATTAAGAGAACCTTTTGAGAACCCATGAAATTGTGATAACCTTAAAAACTTGTACGCGTTATTTCATATGATTTTTTTTCATGTAAGACTAGGATTTAGATTTTAGAATAATAACTAACATATATTTGTTTCACATATAAAACAAAACTTTAAAGTACAAGTTCTTACATATCTCACAAATTTTAAAGTTCTCAAATGATTATCTCACAAATTTTAAAGTTCTCAAATGATTAAACCTTGATTATAAATATACACATAAGAAAACACTTTACATCATATAATCAAAAAGATCCAAACAAAATGAAATTAAAACTATAGGCAAATCAATGTTAAAAAAGAAACACAAAAAGCCAAACACTTATACATTCGCTCAAAACTCGAGGGGGACGAAATGGTAAATTCAGTTAGCAGCGGAACCATGAAGAAGTCCGTCACGTATCTGACTAGCTACATCACGAACCGCACCGGGTCCGTGAGGGATGAACACGGCTGATGATTTAGAGGAGGCACCGATCTCCTTCATGGTGTCGAAATACTGAGTCACTAGCACCATGTCCATAACGTCTTTAGCAGTGGTTCCAGGCACATTAACCGCAAACCCTAACACGCTGTCTCTTAAACCGTCGACAATGGCTTGCCGCTGGCGTGCAATGCCCAATCCCGACAGGTATTTGGCCTCCGCCTCCCCCTCGGCTCTCTTGATTTGGAGGATTTTCTCCGCTTCGGCTTTTTCAGTGGCTGCCATCCTCATCCTTGCAGCTGTTGCAGATTAAATAAAACGCAACTAAAATGGGTTTGGTTTATTTTCATCATTTTTATAGTCTTTTATTAAGGTTTAAGGATAAATCATAAATCAACATTCGATTGTGGGTCTGTCCCAAATGGATAGGAAAATTTTGATTTGTGAGTTCCTTATAAGCTCAAAGTTGTGGGCTACCACTAACTTTCTCCATGGTTTTTTTTAAGTTGATTTCAAGATTATTTGGTTAGCCTGTTGCTTTGGGCTATGAAAACGTTACAAAATACATATGGGAACCGATGACCAACGAAATAAAAAAATAGAGAAAAATGATACTAGAGAATGGCATTATTCGCTTTGTATCAAGGCCATAAAATAAAAGGCTAGCTTAATTTTTTTTGAGTTTTATAAATAAAAAAAAACCCGTTTGGTTGGGCCTTAGATGAGCTTATAGGCTAACTCTTCGGAAAACTACTTCAAGTAGTGTTTCAGTAAGCTCCACGGGCATTTTCCACTTTTTTTCCAGTTATGATCATTGTATATTTCCAATTTATTTTTCAAACGTGTCCTTTTAGGTCATTTTACATTGTCGTGTAGTAGCTTATCTAGTTTCTTACCAAACATAACTAGCTTATCAACCAACAACTAACTAACATTTCAGTTAATTTGCCAAGCACAACCTTAAATTGACGCAAAGATATACTAAACCACAACTAAAGAGTCAGACATATATGTATACACATATATAAATTGAGGTAGGTTCATACGAAAATGATACCTATTTAAGAAAATAAGAGAATGGTCAAATAATGTACAAAATCACATGTGATTTTATATTAACAGCCAAAAATGTGTGCGGGCGACCATACGGTCGCATGGCAAGGTCATGTGAATCACATGTGATTTTGTAAGTGATGTTAGTGTAAAATCACATGTGTGATCCAACCATTCTCTTATTTATTTATTTTAAATAGGTACCATGCTCGTATGAACCCGACTTTATATAAACTTTATATGGTCAAAAGTTTACCAGCATTGATCTCATTCATTGCTCTCTTCACATGCTCATCTGGTTCTATATCAACAATCAATGTCTGAACTATCTCATATCCATATGCAGACATAGCCTGCAACCAACATTCATCAAAACATGTCACATTTACAATCAAATCAAGAATCAGGGTTCATCAACATCAAAATTTGAAAAAGAAAAAAAAAATAAAAAAAACCCGATTATTAATTCCAATATGCATCATTACTTTTTCAAGTTCTTCTTCAACAGCCTTGGCAATTTGATTCTTTTGCTCAAAAGCATCATCCAAATTGAGCTTTGGAACGAACGCTCTTATAACTACAAATGGACAACATACCATATTAAAAGGATGATACTACAATATAAATATAAATATAAATATAAAGATAAAGATAAAATCTTTATGTTGATGAAGATTTGTACCATCGAAAACATAGGCCTGGATTTGGGACCTTGTGTTGCTGAGTTTATAGAAGGCATCGCTTGCCTTATCAGCCAGAGCACGATATTGTATGGAAGCCACAACATTCACAAACACATTATCCTGAAAAAACCAAAATATATTATTTTAGTAGCTCAACTATAACAAGTAAAAATGAACATTGAGATCCTATAAATATGTCTGTGTTTAGCAAACTAGCACATAAGCTAGCTGTTGGCTGACAAGCTAGTTGTTAGCTCATAAACTAGTCACATTTAGGGGTTATTTGGCAGTTGCTAAATGGTTTGGTGCAGAATGATTAAGAGACTCTTATCATATGGTACAAACTACAAAATGATATATAATTGTTTGGTAATTGTTCAAAACGAAATTAGGGATCTGAATGGTTAGGGGAGGTCCAGGATACAAAATGATTCAGAGGGTTTTGAAACCATTAAGAGACAGACTTACTTTTTGCCAAACAGGATTAACCTCTTAGCGATTCAGAGGTTGCCTCTTAATGGAACTGTTAAGAGGTAAACAAAAAACCCCTAGTTGTAAGCTAGATGACAATGAAAAATGACCTAAAAGAACATGTTAAAATATCATTTCAATTCTAACATGTAAAGGGCATAAAGGATATAATTGACAAATTGTTTTTGAAAAGAACCCTTGATGTATATAAGCTAATTTACGGCATACCAAATGAGAATTTTGGAATAAGGACAAATATAAGGTAATTTATGGTTGCGAAACAAGGTCTATATACGAGCAACGTACTACGGAATAGCTTGTTAAACTACACATCAATTTTAACAATACAATAATCCCAATATCAATCTTGGATTCAAGTATAATAAGTGAATTCATGTTAAAATGAAGATTTTAGATCATTTATGGGGAAATATGCTAATTGAAAAATGGGAGAAAAGACCTTCGTTTTAGTCTCGCATTTCACATCCAACTGCTGAACTCTTAGAGTAAGATAACCAGCAAGCTGACTTCCAAATATCCAAGGGACACAATGACATCCAGGCTCCAAAACATCAGTAAATTTCCCAAAAGATTCCTTAATGGCAACAGTGGATTGGTCTACTTGAACCAAACAAAATAGGTTTCCCATGATCTTATACCAAAAAGCAGTTCAAGAAGACTCCTCCTGCACACAGACATTTCCACAAACACCTTAGTTGCAAAAAAAGGAATGCAACTTGAATTCAAGATTCAAGCCCTTTATCATAACAAAATATTCACATAATTACGATTAGATACCGATAGCGTTGATTAAATCATTAAATCTTCACCAATTAGATTCTTGAAAACCCATAATCAATTAGGGAAAAACTTTGCATAACAGTGGCAAACCTAAAAAACGGATTTAAACCCTATCTTGATAAAGAAGATCCCCACACCAATGGCCAGACGATCAAGAACATATATATTTAAAAACGAGTGTTTATTTTATCGAAATCCCATCATCAATTACAAGTTTACAAGTCAACAATGGTTTCGGAACTAAATATTAGAACCCCATAATGAAATCAAAATCCAAGAACCCAAATTCTTAATTAACCCAAGCTGAAAGAAGTTATGGCATTAAAAATTGTCGGTTAAAAGAACACGAAACCCTTTTCAAAAACATCGATGTTCAAATTACACGCACAGGGAGACAAAAAAGTGTTCATTGTGTGCACAATTGTATGAATCTAGAAGAAGACAAAAAGAAAGGGCTCACCAGCAGAAAGACGATGAAGATGTGGAAGCTTGAAGAAGAAGATACAGATTGTGAAAAGTTTATATAGGATGTAAATAGATAGAAACAAAGACGAGATACAGCTGGTTTTTCTTGATGGATGAAATCGATAACTATGCGTAAAGGGATATTTTTCAAAAGTGTTCCTGATTTTTATGGGCTTGTCCAAATACACCTTTTAGTTTCTAAATTTTCAAATGTAACCCCTATATTTCAAGGAACATTGGATTCCTTTACTAATTTTGTTTATCATTTCTTGTAATCTTCTTTTACCCATTGAACTTAAAATCGTTTGTTTTATTAACATGATAATGTACAAAATTAGTCTTTTAAGTTTTATTTTGCTTTTTTAAGGGTTTTATGTAGGGTGAACGTGTGTTTTTTTTTTCTGAATACCGTGTATCAATCAATTATAGTTCGTATTCAAAAATTTATATCATATACCAACTAACTATAATTGGTACCAACTTTTTTCAGTTGGTACATGTTGGTACGGTATTTGTACCAACATCTCAAAAGGTTACAAAGTTTAATACAAACATGTTGTGTAAAATTTACAGTATCATAAATGTTGGAAAAAAACAGTATGTAACAAGAAACTTAAGTAAATCGGTAATGTTCAATCGAACTAAATTAAACTAAATCCACTTTCAAGAAATTTAACTATCATAAAACTAAACTAAATCCACTTTCAAACATAAATCTAAACAAATTCGGTAATGGTAAAATGAACTAAAACTAAACTACGTCCACTTACAAGAAACACAACTAATAGGGTATAAGATTTTCAATAAGAATGTAAGAGTGTAAGAACACTAAGAATGTATGTGGCCCAAGTCTAAAGTCACCAAAGAGTAAACTATATAAAAGACTAAAAGTGTAAAACTCAAAACTTTAAAAACTAAAAATATAAATCGTTAAATATCAAATAATACATTAATAATCATATATAATTCATTTAATTGATTTCTTATATAATAAATAAATCTATATATATATATATATAAGTCGGTATGATACGGCATTACTGTGTTATAGGATTTTCAATACCACATACCAACCAAGTTTATAAAGTTGGTACTTGGTATGGTAGTACCAACCAATTTAATCGGTACCAACTTAGTTGGTACCAATTAAATTGGTACAATTAGTATTGTAGTTGGCTGGTTTGTCATAGTACAATTTTGACACCCTAGTTTTATGGGACAAGTTTTGTTAGGAACTTAAAATTTATTAGGAACCCCATAACCGTTCACAACGCGACATGTGACATATTAACTAGAAATATGGTGTGTTATTCATCATACGGGGTAATATATTCATTGCTAATGTGTAAGATTCATGAGGAATAACGCTTCCATATTCATCATGAGTGTGTTATTTATGACGAATATTCATCCTGAAGAGGGACACGTGTCGCACTGTAGGCAGTTCCTAGATTCCTAATCAATTTTTGGTTTCTAACAAAACTTCCCTTACTTTATTTATAATGTATCTTGTTATATGGTTTATTATATTTAAAGTGAAAAACTGAAGATTTGATGCTTGCGACATTAACAATGATATATTGATAAGAGTTTCTTGTCAGCTTAATAAATACCTGATAGGAAAACATATCAACTTAGTCGATGATATGCATATCACATATGATTCTAGTACAACATCAATAATATATTCAAATCACAAATGGTTTGTACCAATAATCATCCGCAGACTCATGAACTTTTAGATGGATTAAAAGTCTGTAAAGTCATAGTTTGGTCAAGGAAAAAGTTAATGTGGTTAGCTAAGGAGAAATTCAATTGTATTCATGTGATACAATACATTTTTACAAATGATATTGATCTTAACTTTTTGAGTAGAATGCAAGATTGCGTCTTATGGCCGACATATTTTTAGTCGAATTCCATCGTTACAGGGGGACTTTTTTTGGTCGATTTTTGTAATGGATAGTAGATGTAACAACAAAATCTTATTTTTTTCAATTTCTTACATAAACATGTTTGATGACATCATATACAAATGAGTAATAACGGATTTCAAGTATTATAAAGATTTACCCACACAAAGTATAAATCGTTAAATGTACTTTATTTTATTTTATTTTCATTTTATTTCTGATAAACATATGTTGGTATCAAAACAAGACAAAAAAAAACAACTTTACAATTAATGAGTAAATTGGAAGGAAAAAAATTGAAAAAAAACTTAAGTAAAAGAAAGACAAGGATAATTATCAATAAAAAATAGTAGTTAATTTGTAAGTTTGTACATTTCTATGGCATTCTTGAGTTCAATACCTTTATTTGCGAATGTTCTGTGGATATTTTAGTTATTGGAATTTAAAATGTGAAAAACTAGAATTTTGGTATAAACAATAATTGAAACGATTACATCAAGAAAGGCAAGTAGCGCCTCAACCATCCCAACTACTTCAAATTTCTATTATAAGTTTGGTTTCAAATAATTATAATAATGTCCTTTAAAATTAAGCAGGTACACAATTAGAATAGTAAAAAATTTCCATCATAACGAAACGATTGAAATGTAACCCATCCACTTTTGTAGGTTCTCCCCTTTCAACAATGATGAGAAAGGCTTCCAACAATGGACTACTCTCACATGACACCCATCGATAGGGGCTGACCTACGCTTTGGTGGATGGTTACCTGTGAAACCATACATGATACAACTTTGAGGATTAAGTGTAAAATTTTCAAGGTATATAAGCGTGAAATCATAAGTTTTTTATGGGTTAAAACCATAAACGTTAAAATTTTTAGGAAGTTTAAATGAAAATTTTAAAAATAAAACGTGTCCATGATGTTAATTTGAGGATGATGGATGGAAATCAGTTACGCTTTACTTTAGTTGTTTTAATTTACTTTACTCCCTTTTTCAATTTTCTATATCCTTATCATAATAATTGATTAATCAATTATTAACTAAAATACATTAAAAATACGTATTTTCTTTTGCAAGTTACATCGTTAGAAAGGTCTCGTCGATACCTTCGAAACGAGCCTAACATTGAACATTTTTAAAATCAAGTATATTTTTAATGTTAACACAAATAATTTTTTTTTAATGTTAGTTACATGTAGGGACGGTCCTGGAAACGTGCAGCCTATGCGATCACACAAAGCATCAACATCCAAGGGGGGCATCAAGTGGTCATCTATTACTAGTTTTGAGGTAATAATTTGAGAATTTGACAATTGGGCTTTAACTATAAAAAACATGTCCAAGGCCTAGTAGGGATGGATATTGAATGCATATCGTGAACTGGTGAACGCCAAACATTCTAACTAGTGAACGCCAAACATTCTAACCACTCAATCCGATTTCTATTGTTTTTCAAATTTGGGCCAAATATTCTGACTTACTGGGCTAAGGCTAAGGCTAAGTTGTTTTTGTCATTTTGATAATGAATCTTGCTCTTTCTTATTGAAATTTGAAAATTAAAATTTGCAATGAACATGAGCAAATCACTCTATTAGCACCCATGGAGCATGTTGTACAACAATAACAACATATTGTGATATTGCCTTATTGGACTTGTTATTCACTTATTTGCAATGCACATTGGCGTAAATTATGAATTTTATAATTTATCATTGTTCTTTTGACTTTTGTTTACTTTGAGGTTTGACATTATCGTATTAGATTTAAACTTTAGTTTTTATACCTATTACTTTCTGAGTTTTACTCTTTGCTTACCATGACACTAACTTCAATGTAATTTACTATTTTAGTAAAAAACTAATTATAGTTTTCCTTGTTTTTTAAGTTCTATTATTATTATTAGAGTAAACTACATACTTGGTCCCTAGGGTTTATTGGTTTTAACAGTCCGGGTCCCTAAAATGAAATATCTATGACTTGCATCCTTGTGGTTTCCATTTCATAACGTATTGGGTCCCTAAAACTAACTTTGTTAGACTTTTTCTGTTAAGTAGGTTAAGTAAGAGGGTCATTTTGGTCATTTTAAGTTTAGGGACCAAACATGTAATAAAAACCACAGGGACCAAACATGTAACTTACTCTATATATTATATATATATATATATATAATTATTAATTAATAATATATATATTTATATATTATATATAATTTATCACCATAATTTTCACAATTTTTTTTATAACATTGTTTTTTTTTATTACAACAATATATTTTTAATTTTGTATTTTTATTATGGCATGATAGTTATATTTTTCTTTATTATAGTAACGTATATTCAAATTATTTTTTTTTATTATGGCATTATAGTTACATTTTTCTTTATTATAACAATATATTTTTAAATTATTTTTTTATTATAGTATTATAGTTACATTTTTCTTAATTATAGAAATATGTATTCAAACTATTTTTTTATTATGTCGTTATAGTTACATATTTTTCTTTATTATACCAATATACTTTCAAATTGTTTTGTATTTAGCCATTGTACTTTTAATTTTTTTAATTAAATTGTAAGAAAATTATATATTTTAATGTAACATATATTTTAAACATATATGATTGTTTTTTTTCCTTTAAAACATATATTTTTTTAAATAAATTACGTGGCATAGATAAAATGGTATCAATTTTTTAGATAGTTTCCTCACTTTATCTTCCGATTATTCATACATTTTTAAAGGAATTCTTAAAAAATAGATGAAAAACATAATATAGGTGGTATATGAATAATCGGGAGAGAAAGCGATGAAGTTATTTAAAACGTGTTTTACATTTTTTGAATAAACTTCATCGCTTTCTCTCCCGATTATTTATATACCACCTATATTATGTTTTTCATCTATTTTTAAGAATTCCTTTAAAAATGTATGAATTATCGGAAGGTAAAAAGGAAAACTATCTAAAAATTGATGGTTCATTTTATCTATGCCACGTAATTTATTTAAAAATATATATATGTTTTTTAAGAAAAAAAAAACAATTGTATATGTTTAAAATATATGTTTCATTAAAATATGTAACTTTCATACAATTTAATAAAAAAATTAAAAGTACAATAAATACAAAACAATTTGAAATATATTGATATAATAAAGAAAAATATGTAACTATAATGACATAATAAAAAAATAGTTTGAATACATATTGCTATAGTTAAGAAAAATATAACTATAATACCATAATTAAAAAATAATTTAAAAATATATAGCTATAATAAACAAAAATGTAACTATAATGCCATAATAAAAATAATAATTTGAATATATTTTCTTATAATAAAAATAAAAATGTAACTATCATGCCATAATAAAAATACAGAATTAAAAATATATTGTTGTAATAAAAAAAACAATGTTATAAAAAATTGTGAAAATTATGGTGATAAATTATATACAATATATATGTTATTAATTATTAATTGTTAAGTATTAAGTATATATAAAATATATAGAGAGTAAGTTACATGTTTGGTCCCTATGGTTTTTATTACATGTTTGGTCCCTAAACTTAAAATGACCAAAATGTCCTTCTTACTTAACATACTTAATAAAGTCTAACAAAGCTAGTTTTAGGGACCCAATACGTTATAAAATGGAAACCACGCGGATGCAATAGATATTTCATTTTAGAAATCGTTAAAACCAATAAACCTTAGGGACCAAGTATGTAGTTTACTCTTATTATTATTATCATCGTCATCATCATCATAGAATAAATTAAAAAGAAGGAAGCACGATCTTAAGTAATCTATGTTTTATCTATTTATCATTCTATATTTTGTAATTTGGGGTTTTGGTTTTTGGTTTTTATGTCCCCCATCTGTATTTTTTTTATTATAATTAATAAAAATTAGCATGGGGATGAGACATTTAGCTTGTATAGGTTCCAAACCCTTTAAAAAATTGCACGTTTTGTCGTTTTATTTGCTTAAATAGGCATAGGGGCATTTTTAGCATTTTCGCATAGGACATCAAAAACCTAGGAACGACTCTGGTTACATGTGTGTATCATTAAGGGTACATAAAGTGGTTTGGTATCCTCTGCAATCACATATTTTGTTCCATAGTGTGTAAATTTTTTAAGTTTGATAATGGTGAAATCATAACTATCGGAAGTTTCAGGATATGTATAAAGTTTTATAAAAAAGAATATGATAAGTTTTTTAAAGTGAGAATAATTTATTAGTATTTGAGGTTAATTTTTGTTAGTAACTAATTTATTGTTTTTAATAAAACCGTACTTTTTGATTAATTTTTATTTTATATTACAATAGTTAATTGGTACAATCACTTCAGAAAAAAAAAAAATTGGACCCGTCTGTACCCCTCGAATATCATCTGTCTATTTTTCTTACCTTTTCGTAAAATTGCGTCGGTGCTTTCGAAGCCGTTAAAAGAAAGAGGGCCTGTTTTGTAATTTATACATAAAACAAGAAGGAATTAAAGATCTTTAAATTTTGAAGTTTGACAATGATGAAAAGATTCTTGCGCTAAAGATATTTTTTATTATTTTATCCGAGAAAAATGAAAAAACCTCATTGCTTTCATCTTCATTGTTCTTATAATTAATAATTATATATCGAGTAAACTACCATTTATGACATGTGATTTATTATTCATAGCTATTTTCGTTAACATTTTTGATGATAAAACCAAGCTCAATTGATTTCCATTCTCATTCATAAAACACAAATATATACACGGGTGAGCAAAAACCGAACCGAAATCGAAAAAATCAAATAATTCGGTTTCAGTTTTGGTTTCCAAACCGCACCGAAAAAACCGAACCGCACCGAAAGCTATCGGTTTCTCCAAAAACCGAACCGAACAAAACCGAAATAAATGTAATTATTTTTAATTTTTAATTTATATATATATTATATTATAATTAATTTTATATATTAGTTAACCAAAAAATTTCAAATTTGATATTTTGGATTTGTATTTGTATTTGCATTTTATATTTTCGTAAACTTGATTTTGAAATCGGATTTGCAATTTTGCATTATTGTTAGTCCCCAAGGAGAGATGGCTAACTAAGAGAGGGTTTTGTAGAAGGGGGGGTTGAATATAAAACATACAGAATATACTTTTTTTAAATTTTTTAATATAAATATTAAAAATTTACACACAGATAGTTTGATGCGGAAAAGAACAGGCACACTATTCTATCAAACTAAACACACAGATAACAATAATTAACTTATACACTAAGGAAGTTAAAACAATACTGTTATAGCACACAGCTTTGCCACAGTCACACAAATAATCACTCTGAAGATTTGTTGAAAGCGTGAGATTTCTGGGAAGGACTTCATCTCCTTTTATAGTGCCCATGCATGAGTTGCATGTGGACAGCTGTCAAGGTTTCATTAGCTGGAGTTTATCTGCTGGACAAAGGAAGAGACTACTTCCTTTGTACTAGAATAATGGATGAACCATTTCTTGTAGCACGTAATGTCAGATAACTTTATCTTCTTTTCTTCATGCTCTGTGAAGTCCCATCAAATCTTTTAGCTAAAAGACAAATATTCCTTTTATAAGAATAAAAGAGAATGTCTTTATTTAAGGCTTGATGCCCAAGTTCTTGCTGGCTCACGTGTCTTGCAATTGATGTGAGTCAAGAACTTATCTATTTGAAATTGCTAAGTGATACATCACACTATGTATCACATCGGTGGATACCTTGTAAGGCTGGAATTGATAAGTGTACACTTTGCTTGATAATCTTCATCTTTCACTAAATGCCAAAAGTGTACACCCTTGATCTTGTGACTTGATATCACAGCCTTAGAAAATATACCTGCAATTTCGGTGACGAAGATTATAGTGTCGATGACCATGACATCAAACTTGATGACCTCATCTTATTTGATGTCCTTAGTACTTTTGATGACTTTTGAGTGTACCATCGGTGACCCACTATATTGGTGACCCAATCTTGACTTGGCAAAATGATCTGAATATTGAAGTTGGTTGATACATCCAAAATTCCACTTTTTGATGTACAACCCTTGATTGAATAGCCTTTGACTCTTCAATACTTGAAGCATATTTCAGACCTTCAAAAGAACCTGTAAAAGTTCATTCATACAAAGGAAGGTGGTTCATCACCAAATCATCGGTGACCCAACAATCTCCCCCTATTTGATGATGATACATGTAAGTTAGAAAAGAATTCTTTTTTACCCTTTTTATTTTTCTTTTGGGTTCTTTTGACTCAGATTTCTTTTTTTTTGATTTTTTTTTAACTGAGTATGTACAGTATAAGTATAAGAATAAATGTAAGTATAAGTATGTGCAAGAAAAAATAAAGATATTAACAAGAATTTTAAAGGAAGAAGAGTATGAACTTTTATTAATCAACACACAGCTTTGAAAAATAAAGTTCACACTATATGAAGAATATTCAAGGAGTGGGTTCTCTTCTTTTTAGCTCATCCAAGATAAGCCTAGTGATCCCATGGTCTTCAACCGGAGGTACTCCTAGAATAGCAGAGAGGAAAGAGCTGTGAGCCCTTGGGATGTCAGAAGCTCTGAAGAAACCGATGTCTCCAAAGATGTCTTCAAAGAAAACCCCAAGCTCAGGAGTAGTCAGCATGGTTTGCTCCTGGTAAGCAATAGGAGTAGGAATGGAAAGATCTATACCCGAAGCATTTATCTGGATGCCTCTTTCATGAAGCATAACAAAGTGTCCCTTCTTCTTGTTTTTAGGAGCAGTGATGACCTCTCCTTTAAGACCCTGTTGTATGAAGTACATTTGTTGTGCTTCAAGATATGTCACAAGAATATCATTCTCCTTTTGAATGTTGAGCATCTTGATGAACAGTTTTCTGAGAATATTTAGTACCAGCTCCTTGTACTTGCTTTTGCTCTTGGAGATACATTTGCCAACTTCCATCCATTCAGTCATCCCAAGAACTTCCAACCATTCAGCTTCATATACCTTTGAGAAAGTATCAACTCTCTTAAGGGTGACAAGTAACTTGGGAGAATTCTTGGTTGGAGGTTGGATGGTGGCACTGATAATCTTGGAATCATCCTTCCTGTTCTTCAATCTCCTTTTAAACCACTCTACTTCCTTTGCCTTCTTGGCTTCATCAAGCATCTTTGCAGCTTCAGATTTCTTTTTAATATTTTCAAGCTCATCTTTTTGAGCTTGAATTGCATCGGTGACTTTGGCATGAACAACTTCATCATGAGCTAGCTTGAGTACATTAGTCTGATCATACTCAAGCTGAGCCTTGATAGCTTCTTCTTTTTCAGCTTCAGTGAGAATTACCCCAAGAGGATCGGTGGGTAATGAAGCAGGCTGAAGTCTAAGAGTGTCTGCTTGAGAATCTCTCATCCTTTTCCTTCTCCTTTTCTCTTCCTGTTGATCTTCAAAGGAAACTGGTTTCTTTCCTTTGGCCTTCTCTTTTCTCTTCTTTTCTTCTTCAGTTTCAAGGGGTTGAGCACTGATACTCTCCCCCTCAACAGCTGCTCCAGTAGACTCGGTGACCACGTGAGGAGTCACCTCGGTGACAAGGGGAGGAGTCACCTCGGTGACCGTGATCACAGCACCACCATCGGTGGCTGGGAGAGAGGCTACGTCGGCGGCTGCTGTCTTGATGGCAGCGTCGGCGGCTGCTGTCTTGATGGCAGCGTCGGCGGCTGCTGTCTTGGTGGTGTCGTCGGCGGCTGTGGAGGTGGTAGCAGTGGTCTTCTTATTTTTCTCCCCCTCAGTGGTTGAACCCTTGAAACCCACTGAAGAGAGAAAAGTCTTGGTCTTTTCTATATCAGAAGCCATGGAATTTATTTTTCTTTCAATTCTTTGAAGAACAAATCTGTCTTGTTCCTGAAAGAAGGATCCATCCACATCAAGCTCAATAGTTGGAGGAGAAATTGGAATCTTGTCAATTTTGATGAGAATAGTGGCAAGAGACTCCATAATGTTCCCTTGAGAAGTAGAAAGAGAAGCCAGTCTTTCCAAGTCCTTGGCTGCTTGGTCTTCCAAAGTTTCCACCCGACGTATAGTGTCACGGGTAAATCTGGTGAAAGCTTGGAGAAGATCATCTCCTTGTTTGGAAGACATGGGAGCAGAAGGTTGAGGCTGTGGTGGTTGATCAGCATCATCATCACTGGAAGAAGAGTAATCCACCAAACTTGTAGGATTTCTTGGGGGGATTTAGGAGATGTGGGGGAGACACGTTTAGGAGAGTGTCTATGAGGGGATTCCTCAGTAATGGGTTCTTTCACAACCTTGGTACGTACGGGAGACGTATGTGTCCAAGGTGTAGTGTCAGAAAATAGAAAATCAGTAAATTGGGAAGCTCCATCAAATGCATCTGGTTGTGATGCACTCTCATGTGGAGTAAGTAAAGGGAGCCGTGAGAGCTCACGGGGTGGAGAAGAGGCAGCTTGGACGGGAGAGTCCAAGTCTTCTTCATCAACTAAAGAGAAAGTTGATGAAGCAATAATAGGGATGTCCCTTTTTACAACCATGTCCTTTTGGGAGGGCATGGAGGAGTTAGGTTGGGTTAACTGGTCCTTGGGTCGGGTAGGAATCTTTTCAACACTTACTACCTTTTGGGAGTTAGTAGGTGGCTTGTGAGGTGAGACCCTTTGGGTACCCTTAGACTTCTTTGAGGAAGTCTTTGGGGGCTTTTAGAGTGTCTCCGCTTTTTGGACTTAGATGCTTGGGTAGAAGCCAAAGGTTCTTTTGGCTTCGTAGCATCGTTGGGTGCGGAGGTAGATGTGCCCGACGCTTTGGATCTCTTACGAGATTTGGGCACATCGATTCTCTAGGTGCGAAGGAGTAGAAGACATACCTGAGGTCCTTTGCAGACGGGGCTCATTTTCTCCCCAAGATAGAGTTGCATTCCTTGCAAACTCAACCATAGATGGTCGGTGAGGGTTGTCTGATGCTAAGACAGCCTTTTTCATAATCTGATTTCCCACTTGATGAAGAGGGAGATCATATATGATGTCATCTCTTTTCTCTAGTTTATCTGCCAACTTTGCATGAATAATAAGAGAGAAAAGTCGCCGAAAATAATTGCACGAGGACGTCGGATGGCAGAGAAGGCGGAGATCATTTCCTTGAAGAACTAGCTTGCAAAGTCTATCCTCCTTTGAAATATTAGAGCATGAGCCAATTACGTCACTTGGGAAGGTGATCGATCAAGACCCTGTCTTCTTGCTCGAGCACGAGAATAAGATGAGCAAAAGAAAGTTCCATATGTTTCCCATATTCTTGCGCGATAAAGTACCTGGACCCTTTGACTTTGAGTCCTTCTTCTCTTCTAAGTAGTTCAAAACAGCCACCACTTGTTGGTGTTCATTTCCAAGAGGAAATGTTTCATATGAATCATAAGTGGGAAGCCTAAAGATGTTTCGAACATCTTCAACCTCAAAAGCCACATCATGTTCATCATTGCTGAGAACAGATGCAAGGATTTGATCTGTAGAAGCATCAAAAGTACATGATAGCCAAAAGTTTCCAAGAAGAAACTTACTCATCTTGGGTTTTGCTGTCAGAGCATATTGGAGAGGGCACCTTTGAAGGAACCAACAGATATCATTGTATTCTGGATGGCCATTATCAACTCCTATTCTTCCAAAGTAATTGCATGCAGGAAAGGAGAGAGATCCAAATGTCATTGTTTGTTCTTCTGAAATTCTTGAAGGAGAAGCCATTGAAGAGGATGGGAGTTGCAAGTTTGAAGTTTTTGCTTTTGAAGGTGAAGGAGAGTAGGTGCGAGAAAGGTGGTGAAGTAGTGGGGGAAGGAGTTATATATGAGAGGGAAATTTCAATTTTCAAAAATAATGATTACTTTTGGTGATTGAAAGGTCAGAATTCTAAGGGTTTTAGGGTTGAATTCGGCGCATGTACTGACATTGATGATGTCATTAGGGATAAGAACAAAGAATCTTGCTTATCAAGAGTGGTAAGTCAAGAGTTATCTTTAAGGGGTTAAGAATGTGAAGGGATTGTAACGGTTACCTCGGTGAGAGTATATCGTCGGTGGCTTGATGAGAGAGAAAGACAAACGTCGGTGGCTTAAGGTGAGGTTAAAACGTCGGTGGCTGGAGTGTCTGGGAGGCAATCGTCGGTGCCTTGTGTCGCCGTCGGAAGGCTGACGTCAGCAATACGTCGGTGGCTGACGTCAAGTGATGACGTCGGTGGCTATGGGTGGCTGTCGGTGGCTCAGAGTTTGATCTCGGTGGTTCGACGTCAGCAAGACGTCGGTGACGATGGTTCTCGGTGGCTCGGCGTAAGGATAGCCGTCGGTGGCTGGGGCGCCGATGGTGGGTTTGTTTGTGGTCGTCGGCGGCTAGTGATGTGTCGTCGGCGACGGTGGCTTGTGGTGATAGTGGGTCGGTGGCTCAGTGTGGCTGGTATTGGTGGTCGATATCGGTGGATTCGGCGGGTGTCTTTTGGTGGTTGTTATCGCCGGCGTCGGTGGATCACGGTGGTTATGGATGGTTTTAGGGTTAGGGTTTAGAGTAAGGAGAGATAGAGAAGGTGAGAGAGAGATACTGTCGGTGACCTAGTCACCGACATTAGGTACATAAATATAATATAATATTACTTTCATATATATATATAGGGGGTGTATCCGTTGCAAACACCCCATTTTGTGTGTTCTTTGCAAACTCCTGACATCCAATAGGAATTCAGCATTTTTATGATTTTATAAATAATATTTTATTAACAAAAAGGGTATGTTAGTAATTTAGCATTAATTATAATCAATAAAAAAATAGTAAATCATAATAATAAAATTGCTAATTCAATCGTGTGAGATATTTTAGGAGTAGATAGTGGAATATCAAAACAGTTTGCTATCTTTGATCACAATTAACCATAGCAACAAAATCAAACAATATTCCTTCCGATTATTGAAAAACTGCTACCATGTTTAACGTGAACCAACCTTTTTCAGATGCAAGCAAATAGCCGATTACTGAGAAGATTCAAATCAAGAATCTAAAACCTGTTTCTCTGTTTAACATGAACCACGATTCTGGAGAATTAAACATTCAAGAATCGAATGAAGAAGATATCAACCGGAATGAAGAAAGTTGTGAATTCAAAGGGCAGAGGGATTTAAGTGAACAGATTCATTACAAAACTCGAGAAACTGATACCGTTATTAACATGGATAACTTATTTGGAGAATCAAGCATCCACGAATTGGGTGCAAAAGACAACATCAGCAATGAAGAACCAAACAACCAACAATCATATGGCAATGACAATGACGATGATGAGGAACATTTCGATGATTTAAGTGATGAATACAATGAAATCGAATATGATTATGAAACGGACGAATCAGATGACTCCTCTGGTTACGAAGGTCTGTATCTCTTAATTTTAACTAAGATGCAATGTTTACAATGAAATAAAAATATTGGTGAATGATAATAAAATTAAAATTGATATACAGATATGGTGGAGACAACAGACGGGAAAAAGTTATGGATTCCACAGGTATCTAATGAAAGCAGACCAAAAATTGGTAATTTGTTCATGAAACTTGAAGAAGCCGAGGAATTTTATAAGAGATATGCTGATGAGGGAGGGTTTGGTGTTCGCTTATCCAACAAAAAAATTAATAGAGAGGGTATTATAACAAATCGGTATTTCGTATGTAGCAAACAGGGAATTCCCAAAAACAAAAAATACGACACATTAGAGACATTACCGGGGAAGAGGAAACATAGGAACACAAATTTTAAACGTAGTGGATGCAAAGCCTGTTTAAGAGTGAAATTCGTTAGGGCAACAAATCAATACAAAATTTATAAATTTGTAGAGCATCACAACCATGTACTAATGACTGAGGAAGAAATGATTTATTCCAAATCTAAAAGAAAACTTAGTTACACCGAGCAAAAAACTGTTTTCAATGCGTGTACTTCGAAGTTAGGAATTTCAAAAACCCATAGACATCGAAAGTCAATGAAACGTGGGATCAGTTCACATGGGGGGACAGTAAGGGATTACCAAAATTATAGGCGTGACATGAACAAATTTGTGGGGAACAGGGATGCGCAAATGCTCATTAACACAATGATTAGTAGGAAGAAAATATGCCCCGAATATTTTTTTGAATACAAATGTAGCGAGAAGAAATTGGAGGTACTGTTTTGGGCAGATGAAACAGCCAAACTGAACTACAAGGAATTCGGAGATACAATCTCATTTGATGCCACCTTCCGAACAAATAAGTAAGTTTTCGTATCATTTCATTTTTTTTTTCGTTTAAATATAATTTCTGTTTGTTCACAAACACACTTATGATTTCATTTTATTTAACATAGACATGCCATGGTCTTTGTACCATTTGTTGCGATTGATAACCACAAAAATTCTGTTGTTGTTGGGGCTGCCCTTATGACGGGAGAAACTATTGTCAACTACACCTGGGTGTTAAGGGCGTTCTTGAAGGCTCATGGCCGTCAACCAACCTTTGTGATTACAGACCAGTGTCCGGCAATTGGACAGTCAGTGTTGTTAGTATTTCCGGATAGCAAGCATCGTTTCTGGTGGCATATAATGGACAAGGTTAAGAGTAAGGTAATATATATTAATTGTTTTTTCACATTTACTAGCATTTATTTAATTGACGCGTATTCTTCACTTGATATACGTTGGCAACGTACATTTATTTTAGGATGGGGTTCATCTATCTCAAAATACCAATTTCATGGCTGACATGAATGACCTTGTATGGAACGTGAATTTGGAACCTGATGAGTTTGAGAAGGGCTGGGAGGAGACGATTGACTTATATAATTTACGTCGATCTAAATGGTTTCGCGATATGTATGGTTTAAGGGAGAAGTGGATTCCTGCATACTACAAAGACTTACCTATGTCGGGCCTAATGAAGACCACCTCAAGGTCAGAAGGTATCAACGCCTTTTTTGGTGTTTACGCAGCATTTGAACATGATTTTGTGGTGTTCCTACATTGTTTTGATAACTCAATTGAGGAGCAACGAAGCAAACATTGTGCAAAGGATCTGAAAACAAAGTCAACAATCACTCGGATTGTTTCTCCAAGTAAACTGGAAACGCATGCTTCAAAGGTATACACACGAACAATTTTTTTCGAAGTTCAGCGGGAAATAAGTAAAGCTGTATGGACATGCGGGTGGGGACAAAACACAGAAGTTGATGGAAAAAAAATCTACATGATTACACAGAAGAAGAAAAAGAATGACACAAAGAAGCTATACAAGGTATGTTATAACTTATCTAACTTTTGTATCAAAGGTAAATTTTCATAAAAAAATATTTCCTTTTTAACAATCATTGGACATAAATATACTGAATTTTACTATTTTTAGGTTGTTCAAGACACAAACAATGATACAGTTGATTGTAGTTGTAATTTCTTCTTGAGGAATGGTTTTCTGTGCCGTCATGCCTTCAAAGTTCTGTTAAACGATGAAGTCGATGCAATTCCGGAAAAATATATAATGCGTCGGTGGAAGCGAGACTTGGTTCCACCTGAGTGGAAGCCAGCAAAAATCAGGTATGGTGAGATCGATGAAGAGAGGGAACGCTTGCTAGGAAAATTGAACTTCTTTTATGAAAGAATAATGATCGCGTGAAGGATAATAAAGAAACAATGTCATCGTTTGTTGATCTATTGGAAAGCTTCAACAACAGTCTTCCTGCAGAAACTGAGTCTCAATCATCCCGTAAGAAACGAACTGAAAACATGGAAGAGTTTCTATTTGTGTCTCAACCAGAAACCGTAGAAGTGTTACCACCAACCGGGATCCGTAATAAAGGATGCGGCACTGGAAAACGACTCAAAGGATCACGCGAAAAGGCGGTCAAAGAAGCCAAAAAGGGAAAAAGACGATGCAAATCTTGCAAGGAATTGGCGAGGCACGATTCACGAAACTGCCCCGGACGTGGTGTTACCGAGTAAACAGTGCATTAAGCCTTAAATTGATTATATTTATTATGATTCTAAATGGTTAGTGTTTGACATTTTTTTATCAAGTGTTTGGATGGACCTTGAAACTGTTGACAATATGTTTGCAATTTAGAATTACTTTTAATTAAAATTTTGAATTGGTATGGTTTTGTTCATTATTTTTGATTCATTTATGTAAGGATATGGTGTACAGCATGTTAATTTTCCCATATTTAATGGAACTGTTATAAAAAAAATTAAAGAGTAGCAAAATTTTCATTATGTTAATTCGGAAATGTAGGTGTTATGCAGAATCATATATGTTTCAAAGTTTATATATATATATATATAGGGTTGATTTCTGCTACAAACGACATGAATTTGATTGTAAGATTTTATATTTATAGGGTTAGTTTCCGTTACAAACTAAATCAATTTTTTGTTTAATGTTATATTTCACTTAAAAAAAGGAATATGTTTCATTGGACATAATTCATGTGTATTCCGTAACACAAATTGGTATGTGAACAACAACAACAGATACATAACAAAATACAGAACCATACTATTCAAAAGTAAACTACGAAAAACCTTAGAAAAGGGTATTAAAAAAAGCCAACAATCATAGACCAATAAATAATCTATACGATTCGTATTATGATGAAAATAAAAGTTAAAAATTAAAAACTTGTGTGTAGGTAAATGAACCTGTTGTAATATGTAAATCATGACTAATAACAATAAAAAACCAGGAATAAACCAATTGAAACATTAAATAAGTTGATCGAAACACGTAGAAGTTCAAAAAAAAACCAACGACAAACAATTCAAAAAATCCATCCAAAACCAGATTCAAATACTAGTTTCATGAAACGATAAGAAAATGGCCGACCCATAATCAGTTATTGATCCTGTCCCATAAAGAATCAGCAGCGGTATTATGCATATGAGCTTTAACGTCCGGACGATTCGATTGGAATTGTTCTAACTTCTTTGACAATCTTGTGTTTCACCATGTTAGCATCGTGCAATACTATCTTCGCCACGTACTTCTTTCGTAGTTCTTGAATTTGGTAGTTCTGTCGATCCCCTTCAACAGACAAAGAAGTTTTCCATCGGTGTGGATTACCCATATACGTCTCCATATGTCGCATTGCAAAAACTCCACTGTCATTTGTGTTCTTGCGTGTTTGCCAATCCATTAATAGTCTTTCTTGACCAACCTTTTCTAATCGATGACCAGCAGTGTGACCAACAGCTTTTAAGTGAACAACCATCATTTTATGCTGTTTTCATTTCAAGAAAATAAATTAAAACATATTAGTTACCAGAATATCTTAAATAACTAATCTTAAATGAATTATCTGGCTTACTACTTACCAGAATATCAGTTACATATCCATACTTTATTAGTACCTGTCATCATCAGGTACATGCCAAATCTCGTTGTCCAAAATACTAACAGATGGAGCTTTTAGATTAAAGACGACAACATAGAAGTGTTTGCGGTTCATCATTGGGAAAAAAAGCCTACAAGTATATTTAATTATCAATATTAGGTTGTATCATTGAACCGTAATCAATAATATTAAATCCGTTTTCTGAAATAACGAATGAAAACTTACCAAATCGATGTTCTTCATGCTAATCAACTCTTTCTTATTCCCACATGCAATTGACAGGGTTCTTTTAAATATTTTGTAATGTGTTTTCTCGTCAATATCAGTCATACGTAACTGAGGATCACCCAACATATATAAAAACAAATATATTAACATTATATTAATACTAAAAATGTATTAAAAAAATTGTTATGAATGTATACCATAACACCAAGACTGAAAAAGTGACGTCTGACAGAATCCCGACTCCTTAGCCGCTCATCAAAGTTCAATATACCTGCCCAACCATTTATGACATTTTCCATAGGGCATGTCCTTGAAGAGGCAAGACTTTCAATACCAATACGATTGATAGTATCGATTTCATTGGAGTGGAAAACGACGTTGCTGAAATAATTTCATAATACATATGATTTCATAATTATTAATAAAAATATTAACATAAATGTTATATTGTCCAAAATACTTACAATTTAGACCCAAAACCAGACAATGCCCACTCGTGAATCCGTCTCTCTTCTGCACTTACACTTAAATGCACCACCCTGTCAAACCACGGTGATTTTAAATATTCACCTATCTTGGTTGTTCGTTTTGTTGTAATACCACGGGGATTTTCATCAAACAACGGTTCCTTTCCTAGATCTTTGCTCAAATATTTTTTAACTTTCAACATATTTTCCATTTTGTAACCACATTTTCCTTGCCCCTGCGAAGCTTGTGTCCACTATCTGTTTCATGTGTTGCAACCATACATATTGGTACAACATTATTGTCGGGACTAATTCCTAAATCAAACATTTCATATCCTACGGGTTCTATTTTTGATGTAGATTTCGTCTTGACGGTCAATTCCTAAATGCGTGCAACAGATTCAACAATTGCGTTTTCTAATCCAGGGCTACCCCATATATCAACATCTTGATTTGACTCGAAAGGATTCTCCCTGACAACTACAGCTGAATTTGGTGATTTGATGTTGTCATTCCTAACAACTAAGGCTGAAATTGGTGATGAGATGTTCGTGTTCACATTAGGTGTAGGAGTAGAAGGTATATTGCATCTGCAATTACTGAACAACTTTTCAAAATCTGCTCTCAACTCCGTCAGCCTAGGATTGTTACCGTATTTATCAAACGCCTTATCAAACAGTTCGGCTGCATCCATTATAGTCTGTCTTAATGAGTCAATTACCCCAACGATGAATTTTTCATACTCCTACGTATATAATATAATAAAAAAAACCAAAAAAGTAATGAATGAATGCTTAAAAGTATCAATGTTTGCTAAAATGAATGAAAGGTTAAAAGGATGAAACTAACCTCTATAGTCAAATCGTTATTTTCTTCACGTTTTGTAGCATGATCGTTTTCAAACAGTGAACTGTCCAATTTTACTTCATTACTGTTCGGTGTGACTCGTATTGGCAGTTGGCCAAACCCACCGTCTTCGATTTATGTGGATTCGCGTTTCTTAAGCAACCCCATGCTCCATACGGACAACGCTGCAGGTACATCCAGAACTTCTACTCGTTTGCTTACCGTCGAGTGAACATACAAAAGCTACAATAATGTTAATTTCTATATTATGTACACATCGTATAAAATTAACTTTAACACATACTAAATAAACTAATGATCCTTACTGTAAGACATGTCAGTGGGCCTGTGAAGTATCCAATATCATTGTCCCGATTCCACCGCTCTTTACTTCTCTTGATCTTCTCATATATGTACTTGCACCAATTGACTTCCTTAATCATTTCCTCATTCCGTAATCTTGAGAGAAACTTATAACTGCAACTACCGGAACTCTTACATTCAGCCATCACATTCACAAAAAGAACTATGAAATTAAGTTTGAACATAAACCCCGTGTCCGCACTTTGTAATATCACTTTCATCACGTCTTGTGGACGCATTTTTGACTTCGTGTACTGCTTTTTCCATGTTTGTGTTATATTCTTGCCACCCTCTAACTCATCTTCATCTAGTAAATTAACAACTCCTAATGGCAAACCGGTCAAACGATGAATCGCTTCCACTGTTATGTCAATTACATGGTTTCCTACCTTCATTGTCATATCACTAGTATCTAAGCAATCTACAACATAGAACCCCAATTTGGCTGGAATTCCCTCAGTTTTCATAGTCAAAAGTGGGCCCAATCCCATTTCCATAACTACTTTTTTCTGTGCTTCATTGATCTCAGCAACTGTGTCATACAATGTTCTGGGTGACGTTCTAGTCTTTAGTACCCTAAACTTAACACGTTCTATGTTTACCGGTTGTTCCTCTATCCGGATATTGTTCACAAATGCTTCACCTTCAGCTTTAATACCGACTGATGGATCAGTTCGTCTTTGCTTCTTAGTTGCACATTAAATGATGTCTGTATAAAATTAAATCGAATATGTTATCTAAGTTAATCTAAGGAAACACAATATGCTTATAATTTAATAAATTAATTTCTAACAGAAGCACAACCAACGTATTTATAATACATTACCATCATTATCATCCATGGTCAAATCTTGAAAGAGAATTTCCACACCTATGTGTGAAATACACAACTAAGGTATTAACACAAATATTTATTGACGAACAATTTTTTTTTAGCATGAACACTAGATGTTACCTTTCGACGATTCTCCATGACCTGATAGAATTCTCCTTCTTTTTTGATATACGTTGGTTTGATGACTCTCGTTAATATCAACCAATTCAACAAATTTAGTATTAGCTACAACAAATAAAAGCCACAAATACAATTACATAACTCATCCAAACTTGATGGGCATTTTAACCAAGTGGTTCAACATCCAGGTGAATTGTAAAAAATTAAAATTATGCATTTTAGGTTGTATTCATATAGTGATGTAACATGTTTCATTAATCAAGAAAGTGAGGTGTTCATGAATTAATTGAAGTGAGGTGTTCATGAATAACTGAATTGTGCATTACACACAAGCAAGTGTGCGTAAATCACAATAAGTATGCATGAACACATGAAGTGTGCATCAATCACATTAAGTATGCATGAACACATTAGCTATGCATGAACACAAATAAAGTGTGCATCAAACAACTAAAGTGTTTATGAACACATCATGTGTGCATCAAACAGATGAAGTCTTCATCAAACAAATGCAGTGTTCATGAATCTAGTTACCTATGCAGGAACCAATTTGTCTGTTCATGCATTAGATGTAAGTGCATGAACCAACTGTAGGTACTGCATATGCAACAAAAAGTTATACGTTCATATGCAACGCAATGACATACGCCGAATCCGATGATTTTAATTCGTATCATATAATTGTCTGGTTGATGTGGGTTGTATGCTCGTGATCGTAAAAGATATTTTTCATAACATGATGTCAATCTGAAATGGACACTATAAATAATGTGTAGATATGTTTACCTTCATCACGTGCAAGTCTCTTCCCTGTAACATCCAAACGAGTTTCTTCCAGGTGGTGTTGTGTACGCATTTGAACTGTGTCTTCATCTGAATCATTGTCAACTACGAACACAGTTGTCCCTGCTTCCAGAATTAATACTAAACATATTACAACCTCCTAAAGGTAATTATTGTAACCAAAAACAAAATTCAATCTAAGTTCTGTTTTCAGGTTGACAGTAATCATGGACATGTAGCAAGTTGGTTTTAAGATCATGTTTCAACAAGCGTAATTCATTTGTATGAATACTTATGCAACAAACTGATTTTATAGATATATAGGGTTGATTTCCGTTAAAAACCACATTATTTTATAGGTTAATGTTTTATTTGACTTAACAAAAGGAAAATGTTTTGTGGGACATAATTCATGTTTTTGAATACTGATGCAACACACTAAGTGAAACATTATGGATTACAGAAGTGAATTATCATGTTCTGTAGTTAAGTTCATCCTTCAAGACCAAAAACACTTACTACATAATCTTCATTATGCTACTTATCAATTTGAACTTTGACTCGTACTTTCGCCAGTAACAGCACAAGAAAGCAACAGGTTCCAATTTCCCCAAATTATTTCCATATAGAGAGGGGCAAATATCAAAAATATGAAGTTTAAAATTTAATTTTATTGAATTTGGCTTTAGTATCTCGTTTGTGCATCATGATGAGCACAAAAAACATTTCAATGAAACCACATATATATATATAATCGTTTACTGTATATAATTTTTACCATACCTTTCTCAAATGCAATACCTTTCCCCTTTCCCTTTATTTCTTCTTTCAGCAATCGTCTTTGTGTACAAACGATTTCAACTTCTTCATCTGTATCCTCTTCATCCAACACGAAAGGATTATCTTCAGTGTTCATTCCACCAGAAAAATATTTATGCAATCGTTTAAAATCAAAAAACTGGTTAACCGAATCAAGAACCCTAATTACAAAATAAATCGATTGACATACAGCCGAAAACAAAAATTTTGAACCTTGATTTTGTTATGAAATACTAAATCATCAGTAGACAAATTCAATCCCATTATTCACGGAAACGGTTTAGGGAAAATATCGATTCAAAACTAATTTGTAGCCTGATTATAAAATTTAAATAAATTAATAAATAACTGTTCATGATTAAAAGACGAGAATACCCTCCAGATAAATAATAACCTTAATATTAAATCAAAAAAGTCCCCTAAATTACTAAAAATGCCACCGATAAATTCAGGCCATAGATCTATGAATTGAATGGATGAGATTGGTTTGCAAAGTACACACAAAATGAGGAGTTTGCAACGGATACACCCCCTATATATATATAAATATAATATAATATATAATTTATAAATATATATAATATATATAAAGTATATATATATATAAAACATATAACATATATAAGTTATAAATATATAAATGTATATAGTATATATATATATATGGAATATATATATATATATAAAACATACATTATATATAATTATAAAATATATTAGTCTATGTTTACCATACCTAACTCACCAATGAAAAATTTGAACCTTGCTTCATCAAGGGGCTTTGTGAACAGATCAGCTAATTGATAATCGGTGGGAATGAAATGTAACTCCACATCACCTTTAGAGACATGATCTCTTATAAAGTGATATCTGATATCAATGTGCTTGGATCTTGAATGAAGCACAGGGTTGTTGGCAATGGCTATTGCACTTGAGTTGTCACACATTATTGGGATTTTGAGAAAATTTGATTATAATCACACAACTGATTTTTCATCCACAATATCTGTGCACAAGAACTTCCAAGACCACGTACTCGCCGGCGGTAGATGTAGACACCGAATGTTGTTTCTTGATTGACCAGCTCACAAGCTTTCCACCAAGTAACTGGCAACTTCCGGTTGTACTTTTTCTGTCTATTTTTGAACCTGCAAAATCAGAATCAGAGTACCCGATGAGATCGAAACCTGAGTCTTTGGGATACCAAAGACCCAGATTTATGGTACCTTTCAGATACCGAAAAATTCTTTTCACAGCAGCCAGATGTGATTCTTTAGGATTTGCTTGGTATCGGGCACACAGACAAGTAGCAAACGTAATGTCAGGTCTACTTACAGTCAGATAAAGAAGGGATCCTATCATGGCTCTATAATTTGTAATATTAACAGAAATGCCATCAGGATAAGAAAAGAGTCTAAGAGGAGGAGCCATAGGAGTTTTCATGGTAGAGCAAGTATCAAATTGAAACTTTTTCAGAAGATCTTTAATGTATTTACTTTGATTTATGAAAATACCTTCTGGAGACTGTTTTACTTGCAAACCAAGAAAGAAAGTTAACTCCCCCATCATGCTCATTTCATACTCTTTTTGCATGAGGGAGCTAAACTCATCACACAAGGATTCATCGATGGCTCCAAAAATAATATCATCAACATAGGAACAAGAATGATATTACCTTGTGATTTCTTGAAGAATAGAGTGTTGTCAACCTTGCCTCGTATGTACTTATTTCTAAGTAGATATTCTGAAAGAGTGTCATACCAGGCACGAGGAGCTTGCTTCAGTCCATACAGAGCTTTATCCAGCCTATACACATGATATGGATGAACTGGATCTTCAAACCCAGGAGGTTGCTTCACATACACTTCTTCAGCTAATTCACCATTTAGGAAGGCAGTTTCATTTGGAATACCCGAAAATTCTTGTAAGCTGCATGGGCAAGAAATATTCGGATAGCTTCCAATCTAGCAACAGGAGCAAAGGTTTCATCATAATCAATTCCTTCCTCTTGCCGATATCCTTGAGCAACCAGCCTTGCTTTGTTCCTTATGACAGTTCCTTCTTCGTCCATCTTGTTTCGAAACACCCATTTTGTTCCAATAATAGTTTTGTTGGATGGACGAGGAACTAACTTCCGAACTTTGTTTCTCTCAAATTGTGAGAGTTCTTCTTGCATGGCAATTACCCAGCTAGGATCAGCTAGGGCTTCATTTATCAGCTTAGGCTCAACAATGGAAACAAAGTTGACATATAAGCACAGATTGCTTATGCCTCTTCTGGTTTTTACACCAACTTGTGGATCACCTATGATTTGATCTATTGGATGATCCATGGTCCACTTTAGTGCAGGAGGTAAGGTAGGAGGTAGAGAAGAGGATGAGGTAGGAATTTGAGATGGTGAAGATAGGTTTGAGGGAGATATGGTGTTTTGGTGGGTAAGGTCTTTTGTAGAGTTAGTTTCAGGAGGTGGAGAAGAAAGAGAAGGTTCTGAAGGTAAGGTGGTGTTTATGGGAGGCTGAGAAGAGTTGCTATCTGGAGGATTGGGTTGAGAGGAGGATGGAATTTCACCAACACATGAATTTATCCATAGGTTTAATTCTTCTTCATCACAAGATAATGAAGAAGTTTCAAACTCATCAAACTTCACATGCATGGATTCATCTATGCATTGTCTTCTTAGGTTGAAAATTCTGAAGGCTCTTGAGAAGAGAGAATAGCCCATGAAAATTCCATCATCAGACTTCGGATCAAACTTTCCAAGTTGTTCCCTGTTATTTAGCATGTGACATGCACAGCCAAACACATGGAAGAAGTCAACTGCAGGTTTTCTACCATGGAAAACTTCATAAGGAGTCTTGTCATGCCTTTTGACTATGATAGACCTATTTTGAGTAAAGCATGCGGTGTTCGCTGCCCAAAAATAGGTTGGCAACTTGGATTCACTCAGCATTGACCTTGCAGCTTCACACAGTGTTCTATTCTTTCTTTCAACAACACCATTTTGCTGAGGAGTGCGTACGGCAGAAAAGTTCTGAGAAATTCCTTTTTAGGTCAAAGAAATCTTCCAGAGCAGCATTCTTGAATTCTGTGCCATTATCACTTCTGAAGGACTTCACCAGTTTACCATTCAAATTTTCAATCTTTCTTGTAAACCTGATGATTTCTTCACGGATCACTCTTGTGTTTCAGAAAGAACACCCAAGTATATCTAGAGAATTCATCGACGATTACGAGCATATACTTTTTACCACCCAGACTGGGTGTGCTTACTGGACCGCATAGATCCATGTGAAGCATTTGAAGAGGTTGAGAGATAGAAGAGCATTGTTTTGTTTTAAAGGAAGTTCTGGTGAGTTTTCCTTTTTCACATGCTCCACACAACTTTTCTTTTTCAAAAACTATTTTTGGCATTCCAGCAACCAGTTCCTTGTTGGAGAGTTTGTTCAAGGTTTTAAAGTTTAGATGAGAGAACCTTTTATGCCACAGCCAACTTTGTTTGGCTAGTTCTTGAGAGAGGAGACACACAGCTTCTCCTATTGCACTTTCCTTCATGTTGATTATGTACACGTCCTTCAGTCGGGTTCCTGCTAGTACAATCTTGTTCTGTACATCAAAGACCAAGCACACACATAGCTGGAACATGACCTTATAGCCCAAATCACATATTTGGCTGATGCTTAGAAGATTGTACATTAGCCCTTCAACATGAGCTACTCTGGAGAAAGTGATGGTTCCATTTGAAATGGTACCATATTCTTTGGTGACCCCTTTTCCATTTCCTCCAAAGGAAACAGTGGGTCCTTTTCTTTTGAGAAGTTAGAGAGAAGAAGTTTGTTTCCGGTCATGTGTCTTGAACACCCACTGTCCATGTACCATATGTGATCTTTATTTGGTACCTGCACCCAGAAACAAATTTAGATTTTTGGTACCCATTTTGAGGTGGGTCCTTTGGGATTAGAAGGCATTTTAGTTTTGCAAAGATCCAAATCTTTTGGGCAATTTTTAGCAAGATGAAGAGTGTTCCCACAATTATAGCACTTCTTTAAAGAAAAGGCCTTTTTAAAATCCCTATCATCAATACTTTGGACAGAGGTTGACGACTGAGAAGAAGAGGGGTGTCCAACACCTGGTCTTGGTCCAAGGATACCTTTACCAGGATTTCTTGATTTCTTCAAGTTCACTGACCGAGGAATAAAATCAGTAACTATTTGAGATATCCTTTTAGATGAAAAATTTGATTTAGAAATTTTTTTCTTTTGAGGAGAAAATCTTTTTGGAGAGGGATACTCAGCAACACCAGATGGTTGCTCTTGGGAGTACCTTGACTCATGCAGACTTAAGGAGTTTAAAAGTCGTTGAATAGGTTTGGGAGAAGAAGAAGAGCTTGGAAGAGTTGAAACTTTTGAAGACTCAGAAGAGATTTCTTTAGCTTTAACAAAGACTCCAAACTTCTTAGAACCAGATTCTACTTTGAGCATGTCAAGTAGATCTATAGAATGAACGAAGGCAGAATCCTCCGATGAGTAACCGAAGAGATCATCATCGTCATCGGAAAGGAAACCAGCAGGAAAACTTTGACATTCAGAAGAAGGAAGTGGAAGGTCAAAAGGTTGAGGAACATCTTTTCCATAACCAAGGCCAGACTTATCCTTGCTGGGATTTGATCTTGAAGGATCCTTTCAAGATTCTTAGAGGATTTAGTCCATTTAGACAGAACCTCTTGTTCCTTTTCAAGAGTGGAAGAGATTTTTGATTTTTCCTCAGAAAGACTGTCGTTTAAGTACCGTAGGTTTTCCAGATCAGCTTTCATTTTATCAAAATCTTTTAGTTTTGAAAAGCAAGAGAGAAGTTGATCATTTAGACATTTTATGTGCATATCAGCCTTTTTCTTTTGAATCTTTAAGTCACAGAAGTCAACAGTTAAAGAATCAAAGGCATCAGCCTTTTGATCATCAGAGAGAAAGGTAAAAGGATGTACCTGAGGTTTTGTTCCTGAAGTGGATCCCTCAGCAGATACAAGGGTAGTGTAGAGTGACTTCTCCATGTCTTCTAGCTCATCGATTTTGGCCATGAGGCATTTAGTGACATACTCACTCTCACTCTCAGAGGTTTGCTCATCCTCCCAGCAATGAGCCTCAGCAACCAAAGTTTTATTTTTTACTTTGGTTTCTCTCTTTTTCTCTCTTGTATTTGGCTTTGTACTTCTTATACCTGGAGGTTTCTTTTGATTCAGAATTTTCTTTAGAGGATTGGCTATTTCTTTCTTCATGCTTCCTAGAAGCTGATTTTGAGAAGTCATGGCCATAAGAAGAAGAAGGTTTGACAGAAGAGGAAGCTTTTGATCTGCATTCAGAAGCAAAATGACCTTTCTTTCCACAATTGAAGCATTCTTCATTTGCTTTATCAGAAGAGGATTTTTGAGAAAAAGGTTTTCTATTAAATTTGGAGCGGTTTGAAGAAAATCTTTTATTCTTAAGGTTTCCAGCAAGCATTGCCATAGTATCAGAAAGTATGTCAATGGCTGATTCTTCTCCTTCATCATCAGCAGCACTATAGTATGCATCTGACAGATGAGAAGAGTCTTCCTTAATATCTTTTTCAGAATCAGAAGAAGGATAGGTGATTCTAGGAATACAAGAAGAAGATTTTGAATCACCTATCAAAGCAATAGAAGAAGATTTGATATCCTTTATAAGAGATTTTCTCTGGTTCTTAGTTTGTTCATAGTGAAGAAGAGTCCATAGAGAGCAGTTAAAGGCATTATTTCTAAGTCCTTGGTTTGCTTGATGCAAGTACAGATAGTTTCCCAGAAGTCTGGGAGACAGTCCATGAACTTGCAGAGAACTTCTTCATTATCATAAACTCGTCCAAGAACTTTGAGATCATTGAGAAGACAGTTAAAGCGATTAAAGTAGGTAGAAAGAGATTCTCCTTTTTCTTGGGAGAAGAGTTCATACTTTCTAACAAGACAGATCTTGTTAGATTTCTTTACTTCTTTAGTGCCTTTATATAAGACACTCAAAGTATCCCACATTTCTTTAGCAGTGGGAAGGTTAAGAAGAGAGTGATACACTTCATCAGGAAGGGATACAGCTAGAGCAGATTTGACTTTAGTGTCTAAAGCAACTAGGCGTTTATCATCTTCACTAAATTTGTTAGAAGGTTTGATGATATATCTACCAGTTTTCTCACTTCTTTCGTCATCTGACTCTATGTCCTTTCCTTCAGCGTCCTTTTGAGGGCCAAAGCGAGCCCATATTTTAGGAACAATAGGTCCCTCACTGAGAATGTTGGGATACCTGCAATCGATCCCTTCCAAGAATAATAACATGCGATTTTTCCATAACCCAAAGTTATTTGGGTTGAACCTTGGAGGTTTAGCCAAAGATCCTAAATCATATGTATTACTGGAAGAGGTCTGCAAGGTACCATCAACATTTGAGGTAGTAGCCATCACAGATCTGGTTTATTGAATTAAACCAATCGCTCGATACCACTTGTTAGTCCCCGAGGAGAGATGGCTAACTAAGAGAGGGTTTTGTAGAAGGGGGGTTGAATATAAAACACACAGAATATACTCTTTTTAAATTTTTTAATATAAATATTAAAAATTTACACACAGATAGTTTGATGCGGAAAAGAACAGGCACACTATTCTATCAAACTAAACACATAGATAACAGTAATTAACTTATACACTAAGGAAGTTAAAATAATACTGTTATAGCACGCCTTTGCCACGCTCACACAAATAATCACTCGAAGATTTGTTGAAAGCGTGAGATTTCTGGGAAGGACTTCATCTCCTTTTATAGTGCCCATGCATGGGATGCATGTGGACAGCTGTCAAGGTTTCATTAGCTGGAAGTTTATCTGCTGGACAAAGGAAGAGACTACTTCCTTTGTACTAGAATAATGGATGAACCATTCCTTGTAGCACGTAATGTCAGATAACTTTATCTTCTTTTCTTCATGCTCTGTGAAGTCCCATCAAACCTTTTAGCTAAAAGACAAATATTCCTTTTATAAGAATAAAAGAGAATGTCTTTATTTAAGGCTTGATGCCCAAGTTCTTGCTGGCTCACGTGTCTTGCAATTGATGTGAGTCAAGAACTTATCTATTTGAAATTGCTAAGTGATACATCACACTATGTATCACATCGGTGGATACCTTGTAAGGCTGGAATTGATAAGTGTACACTTTGCTTGATAATCTTCATCTTTCACTAAATGCCAAAAGTGTACACCCTTGATCTTGTGACTTGATATCACAGCCTTAGAAAATATACCTGCAATTTCGGTGACCAAGATTATAGTGTCGATGACCATGACATCAAACTTGATGACCTCATCTTATTTTATGTCCTTATTACTTTTGATGACTTTTGAGTGTACCATCGGTGACCCACTATATTGGTGACCCAATCTTGACTTGGCAAAATGATCTGAATATTGAAGTTGGTTGATACATCCAAAATTCCACTTTTTGATGTACAACCCTTGATTGAATAGCCTTTGACTCTTCAATACTTGAAGCATATTTCAGACCTTCAAAAGAACCTGTAAAAGTTCATTCATACAAAGGAAGGTGGTTCATCACCAAATAATCGGTGACCCAACAATTATGATATATGTTATTTGTGTTTTTGTAAACATGACTTTTAACATGAGATTTGCATTATAATATATGATATTATGATATATTGATATGTTTCGTAAATATGATTTTGAACAAATTAAAAGAAATTTACAAGTTGGAAATAAGGAAGAATTATAGAACAAAAATCCGAAAACCGAACCGAACCGAAAAAAAACCGAAAACCAAAAGACCAAAAAACCAAAAAACCGAAGACCGAACGGCTTGGTTTTTCAGAAACCGGATGGCTCGGTTTTCGGTTCGATTTTGGCCAAAAACCGCACCGTGCTCACCCCTAATATATACATGTCCTTAAAACTAGTTAAGTCTCATCTAAACAAGATAAACCTCATGTAAACACGATAAACCTTATCACATCCTATAGAGATAGATCTTATCATCTAAACAAGATAAACCTCATGGATTGTTCTTCATTCTCTGAAATAACTGTCTCCACCGAAGTCTTGGTGCTCTAAAGGTGGGATCAAATTTCCAGTGGTAGTCTCATTTGCCAAAAAAGGAAAAGCGTCTTCAATAAATTTTACATCTCTTGATAAAGAAAATGACTATTTCTCTAAATCATATGAAGACGATCATTTCATGCCAAACGGGTATCCCATAAACACATACTTTCTACTTCGACCAACGAACTTATCCCTTTGGCTTGTGGATTATGAGGCAAACATAATGATCCAAACACCCGAATGCTATCTACGAATGGAGGAGAACCAAACAAAATTGCGTACGGAGTTTTACCTTGAAGGACACTTAACGAGGGTATGGTTTATTAGATTTGTTGCCGTCAAAACACACTCCCCCAAAAAAAACATAGGCAGATTCGACTGAAAACGTAAGGCACAAGCCACTTTTAAGATATGTTGTGCTTCCTTTCTACTCGCCCATTCTATTGGGGAGTACCCATACAAGATGTTTGGAATAAAAATTTCGTTTGCCAAGAAATAGTCTTTCATGCTTCCGTCCCGTTGTCACTTTGCACTTTTATTTTTCTGTGAAAATTGTCGTTCGATCATTACGATAAAGGACATAAAAAAACTCGAATACCTCTTTTTTGTCAATCAATAAATAGACCCATACAGCTTGGGAAAATTCATCTACTAACGCTAGAAAATATTGTGCACCATAGGACGAAGATGCGTTGTAACTTGTAAGGACCCCATACATCACAATGAACTAACTCAAAAATTTGAGTTGTTTGATTGTCACATAAAAAAAACTATCCCTAGGTTGTTTAGCACAATGGCAAGCGGCACATGCTTTACTTAATTTCTCTTTAGAGGTAGTAATAAAATGATGTAACTTCAGTACTTTTTCTTACAGGTCCCCGTACGTCTATGACAAAGCTCCCATGAAGAAGTGTCAACAATTGAAATCGCTTGAACTTTTGATGCCTCTTGGAAGTAGTAAAGTCCATCTCGTCTCTCACCCGTTCCAAGCAACTCCCTCGAGTGATAGTCATGTATAACACACGAGTTAGACGAAAAATCAGTAAAAAATTGTTGGTTCACTGATCATTTGTTGATGACTCCTCAATTTCTCCTTTAGTCAATATATCTTGTATTTTAGGTTCTTGAAGAAGTCTGGCCATGCTCAACAAGTTCAACGAATCGAAGACTAGCTGATACATAAGGAAACATATCAACATTTGTGGAAAATGAAGATATGATCGCCGATACTACCCGGACTTGTGCCGAATATATAGTTGATCATCCGCCGAACAAAAGAACCAAACAAAGAAGAATCGGCTGGTAGCCGATAAAAGTACCGACCGATATATACACTTCGTCTAAGACTAAATTTGTTCTTTCGGAGGATACTTATGAAGATGCTCCTTTATTCACAATAACTACAAGAACGTGTGCATTAAGCTTTAAATTCGGACATTCTCCTTAAAACTTCATAAATGTTTATTTGTCCTTATCTAAAGTTTGATGTGACAACTGAAGACTTGAAGAAAAGATAAACAGTGTCCTGTCTTTTCATCAGTACGATAAGGAATGATACCTATCTTTTGTCCAAAAGATATATAGCTATCAAATAGTACTGTGACAAGTGTCCCCATACATTTAATGGATGAGCACTATAAAAGAAGAAGAAGAGCATCCATGCAAATTACGCTTTCAACAAGAAATCTTCTAAGTGATTAGCTTTGATTCGGCCCTCTGAAACTTTTGTTACTTTGTGTTTTAGTTGTACTCTTGTTTTCACCAAGTGATTTAGATTGTTAGAATAGATTTATCTGTTCTTTTCCGCAACAATCAATTTTCTAAGTGTAATTTTTTATTTTATTATCAATAAGAATTTATAAAGTATAATTTTTTTTGTGTGATTGTATTTAACCCCCTTCTACAGTCTCTTTAAGTACTTGTCATTACCTTACGGGACTAACAAGAACAATTCAGCTCGTCATGGAGTTGCGAAACCAGAATCAAATTGCAGTTTAGTGAAGGAACATATAGGACTTTATTGAGATAAATCTTGTGTATAGTCATATCCTTCCTTCTTTGGTAGCATCTATGTTCAAAACATTTGGCAAGGTGATAGGACAAGAAGATACTTCTTTCACTTCTGTTAACAGAGAATATTTCCCGTCACATGATTAGATGCTCCTGTGTCAATTATTCAAGCATGATTGTCAAGCTTACCATTTAAATAATTAATGGGAGTTTGTTAATTACCAAAAACAGCAACCAAAAATTTGCCATTTTCGGGGAGTGAATCCTTGAGATGGTGTTGAAACCATTGTTGGTGGCAGAGTCTGCTGTTGCTGCATTTGTATGTATACCTCCTTGACCATGACCAACCGCTAGTGGTGGATTTATTCTCCCACGGGTACTGTTCGTACCGCTCGACCTACCAATCAGGATATCTAACGACTTCAAAGCAACCCGTTGCCTCATGTATCGAGCACTGGCAATGAGAGCAGCTTATATTGGTCTTATCAACCCTTTCAATTCTTCCTCATCCACATTCTTCCAAGCGTATCGTACAACCAACAACATTTGGCTTTTCTTCCTTAATCATGTCAATTCCCCGAACCTTTCTTCTCGTGACACCTGCTGAAAGGCACAGTTGCGGGTCAGAAGTGGGTCTTGACATAATAAGGTGAAACAGATATGCCCAATGAACTCTTTTGTATAGGCCCATCAGAAACTAGTGAATGTGTCGTTCCTCCCGATGAGTCTCGAGTGCTTTCCTAGGTTGCACGCTACATTTCCCTACAACTACATCCAAGAATCGGTTCATGGTTGTTTAATTTGTCCCATAAAACCTTGAGTTTACTATAATATGCAACCACAGACAAATTCCTCAATTGTTCACAACGAACGATGTCCGATTTGAGTTGTTGGATTCTAGGGCCATTAACCACTAAAAAACACTCATTCAAATCTTCCTACAACAATTTTGCATTGTCGTAGTTTGACAGCATAAATTTTACCTTTGGATCAATAGTGTTCATGATCCAAGAGACCAACATACAATGAATTACTACCCAATCGTCCTTTGTACATTATGGCTTAAACTCCATGACCGATCCTTACAAGAACTCGAACTTGTGTCTGGATGTCAAAGCCACACGGATAGCATGTGCCCAATCATCAAAATTATCCTTCTTCAACCTTACTAGAGTAATGAAATATCTTGGTCGATCCTGTGGTCCAAGAAAAAAAAGGTGACTTATGTGCAATTTGGGGTGGTGGCACAACTTCTGAGTTGACCATGGTGTTTATGGGAAAGAGTTTATCTTAGCCTCAATGCTCTCATACCATGATAAAACCAGGCTCAATGGATTTCCCATCTCATTTATAAAGCTCAATATATACACATCCTTGAAACTAGATAAGCCTCGTCTAAACAAGATAAATCTCATCTAAACACGATAAACCTTATCATACCCTATAGAGATAGACCTTATAAGCTTAATATTCTCAGCAAAGTAACTTTTTTGATTATTATGGTTTCCATTTGTTTTTTGTTTTTCCGCCCTTTAAACTGTTATAGCACACAGCTTTGCCACAGTCACACAAATAATCACTCTGAAGAACTTTGTGTAGAAAAAAACTTTGTTAAATAAAGGTCATTTTCGTCATATAAAATATTTGTTTACTTTTCTCCTTAGAAATTAAAATATATTCCCTAAAAGTATTACACGTGTTTTATTTTATTCAAAAATAGAAATGACAATTTTTTTTAAATGAAACTTTGATTAAAAAATTAGAACCCATCCCATGCACCCCTGACCTTGCCCCTCACTTCTTTAGTTCTTTTTTCCCCTAGCACTCCATTCCATGCTATTACAAATCTGATCAACTTTCTCCGGCGTCCCTTTTTCTTAATAGCGGATCCAGAAGTTTTGATGATGGATGTCGAAATTTAAGTAATGGCCAGATGCCCATATGGTTGACAACAACCTCTACTTAAATATTTTCAGACTTATTTATCTTCTTAATTATGATGATACTCCATAAAAAATTCTTCGGAATGGATCATAGGGAAATCATTCAAGTTAACAGTCAAACATCAACTAATAAACGTTCGCCCTAACAATTAACAACAAAAAACTAACAATTTGGCATCAACTACAAACCCTAACACTAACAACTAACAATTAACAAAAAATTAACAGCTATACATTATGTAACAAACTCTAACCCTAACAGTTCACAGTTAATATGTAAAAAACAAGTTATATAAAACTTAATAATGAAATTGGGCTAAAAAGTTTTTGAGGGTCAAACCTTATTTTTATTGGGGGGTCAAAACACATGTATTTATAAAATAGTTACAATATAAAAAACAAATTTTTAATCCAAACCAACACACCCCTACCTCCTTTATCACTGAGCGGCCCACATTAGGATTACTTGTCAACGGTTGATCAAATTTGATGGATTCCCCTTCTGAAACAAGAAGTTCTGGCCCCGGAGGGATAATATCAACCACTTGACGTCCATCCGATGCATCCGCTATGGTTATTTCGTATCCCCCATAGATCCGCCCATGCTTTTTCCGATCATCTTCTCTTGCCACCTCATTCCCTTCTTCTTCCCCTACTTCCCATATTAAACCCAAACTCAAACTGAAAACCAATCCTAACACTTCTAAAGGAAAGTGTAACCTCCCCATAAGTCACATAACCATACCACTACGGTTTAGGTGGTTGGGGTTGCTCATTGCAGTATAAAATAAGAACAAAAAGGGAGGGAAAGGGGCGATGGGGATGTCGCAGATCGTGGTTGTAAGATGGTAGTTGTGACCGTTTGAATAAATTTTCATCCCCGTTCATCAAAAGTTACAAATTTGGACTTCAATAAGGTGAAATTTTTCTTGATGAGTTAGTTTTACTCTCTCTCTCTCTCTATATATATATATATATATTATTTCTCTCTCTCTCTCTATATATATATATAGCAGGTCATCGAAAGGATATGACTAATACATAAAGTGTTTGTAGAAGGGGATTGAATAGAAGCACATCATATTTCAGTTTGTAATTTTGTATGTTCATAAAAACAAAAAATTACAGATTTGTTGCAGAAACTAGGAAGGTAACCTGAGGCTAAACAATCTAGCTGGTTAAAAATTTGCTCACAAAGGAGAGGTTGAAATAGTAGAAGAATGTACTCTTTTAGATTTGAATAACTGAGATAGTCTTATGATGTTGATGTTGATTTTGCTTAATAAACTATCACTCATAAATTCCTATCAAAATGGGTAAGTTGCAACATTGTCAAATGTTGCCTTTTATAACCACCATTGTGTTAAATGTTGATTTCCAACTTTAACACATATCTTCATCTGATTTGTTGATCAATGCATGTTTGTACTCTTTATTTCAACCTTTTAGTATCTTAAAGATAGGATATAAATGTTTGTTAACACAACTCATCATTTTGTATGCAGAGGAACAATAAATAAAATTATGATACTAATAAAATAATAGTTTTAAACTTACTTAATTTGACATGTTGAGCATTTCCTCATACCAGGACAAGAGTTGGTAGACTTGGTGAGACAAAATTGTTGGTTAAGTTTGCAATCAAAAGTTGGCTTTGTTCGGTCTAAGTTCCACTTTATTTCCTTGTCAATCATCCCTCTTTAATGCATTAAAATGGTAAAACCGAACAACAATGATGTGTTTTTATATTTTGATATGTTCGGAACACTTTGAAACGAAAAAGAACAAAAAGAGGATTTTGGACAGATTTGCAAGGCTATAGTATTTCGAGCATATCTCAGTCATACAATCTCTGTTTAAGACGATTCTAATTGTTCTGGAAAGCCAACATATGAAACTACAACTTTGAAGTTTCGAGTTTCTGCAAATTCAGACTGTGTCTAAGCTAAAATTGACGTCAAAGTAAAAAAAAAGTTGTGCTGGACAAAAAGGTACAAGTCAACACAATAGAAACTTACAAATTTTTTAAAGCATCAATAGGAAGAATAGAAAACCTTGGAAATCACAAGTCTTTTATGGGATTAAACTTGTTTTTAATGGATTTGAAGAAAAAAAGGCTTGTAAATATGTTGGGCCGTGAGTGGGCTTTAAATAAAAGAAAAGAAGTGAAGGGTTCATGGGTTTCTTAAAAAAAGGGAAGTGATTTTAGTTGCTATTTTCCCAAAATTTATGCATGTTATTCAGCACCGAAAAGGTTTTAGAGCATCCACAATAAAGGTTCTTGGTAAGGTTTTCTTTTAAGGTTTTTACAAGAACCTCTACTGTGGGACAGATGTTTTTGGTCCAGTCACAAGTTTTTATTAGAACCCGGGTGCTTGAACCAAAACCCAAATTCTTCCATACTTTCCTTTTCTGTTATTATTTTTAATCATTTTATTTAATAAATCTATAAAATCTATAAGTTAAATTAATATAAAAAATAAAAAATGATTATAATTTTTTTAGTTTTACGTTTCTTGTAAAATGTTATATAAGCTTTTTAATTATCTTATTATATTACTAACCCCGATTCGACTTGGTTAAACATATTTAGTTGAATTGAGATTACGAGTAATTTATATTATTAGTTGCTATTTAGTGTTATTTTTTATAAAAATTAATATTTTTTTGTAATTTTGCAGTATTTTTAACTGTGGTATAAAATTGTATTTATGTTTTAATTTTTTTTCACATAAGTTAACAAAATATATAAATTAACAAATTAAAATTAATTATAGAAACGTGAAAATCAATAAATTATATTTGATTATTATTTTATAATTTATAATTTATAATTTATAATTTATAATTTATAATATATAATATATACATATATTAAATTTATATAATAATATATAAATTAATTTAAATTTTATAAATTAAAAATAAGAAAAATGAGGTTTTGTAAAAACCTTCGTTGTAGAGTTTTATAAAGGTCCTTACTTTATTGAGGTGTTAATGATGTAATAGAAAATAATATGATAAATAAGGTTATTAGACGTTCCATCACTATGGATGCTTTAATCTTGAGGTTCGATTGGGGACAATTCTTGACAACAACAAATTAGGGTCAATAGATTCAATTTTTATACTTAGTTTTTGTTTTCTCATTCTTAGTTCAAAGGCATATTACATAAGTTGGGATTATATTTGGTATTGATACTTGAATATTGTGGTTGTTTGGCATTGAGTTGTTATTTCAATAGTGATTTTTTTTTGTGTTTCTATATATGATTGTTGTAATAATGCTTAAATATCTAGAAATCGTTGAATTTTTTCAACTTGATAATGAGCTGAATTTGTTTCAAGGTTATTCCGACGTGAAAAGCCATATGCGATCCAATTCTGAATTGTTTTGGCTAGTTGTACTGTTGTTTCAATTTGCATAAAAAGTATGAATATGTCGTTTGTGGACAAAATGTGACAGGTTTTGTCGGAGCTTAATGTTTAATCTGTGATATATCTATGCGTGTTTAAATTAAACACGTTTTAGTAATTGATTGGCATGACTTGGATAGTCTATTGGTATCCTTCGACCGTACTGGCCGCCATAGTGTAGGTGGAAGGACGGTTGGTTTGGATAGGCACGATTATGTTGGGGTTGGATTAGTCCCTCAACATGTTGATTTAGGCAATGCATTTAAAATTGTTGCATGAAAACTAATCGAATTGGTGAAACGCTTGGGTTAATAATAGATGATTGACCTTGACTTTTTCTCATCGTTAGAAATCGTTTCTCAATTTCGTTCTTTTTAATTTTTATTTTTATTTATAAAAAAGCCAAAAGATTTTCTATTTATTTGTTTTTTACAATTCTTAGTCTTGGTCTTTAAGCTTGATTTGGTTAGTGTTAGTTGTGATAAATAGATTTCAATTTTATGTCTTAGTCTTTAAGCTTTTATTGATTTAATTGAGTAGTATATCTAAGTAACATTCTTGCATTCGGCTTAATACAAATTATTAGCTTAACCACTAACTCCCTGAGAAGAACGATACCCGACTTACTCATTTACTAGATTAAGTTAGGTTTATAAATTTACATCTTGTTGTGCGTTTAATGATACATGCAACAGGCTTCCCCAAAACAATATTTGTCAAACTGTTTTTGACTTTATCTTTTACTGGTCTTCAATCGGTTAGAAGACAATCCAATCCACTTTGATGATTATCTTGACTTCATTTCAACTAGTCTCCAACTTTGTTGAAGACAGTTTGCTTTTGAACCAATACAAATACTGTTTTACAATGAAAAATCTTATTTTAATCTTTCTCTCAGGATCCTAAGCTATATTTCGAACTCTAGGAACAATACATGTGTAATAACCCAAATCATTAATCTCTTATATATGGGCCTTAGATATTAATACATGGGTTGATTGTATTCTAAGCCCTAAAGCCCAATGTATTTAAGGAGTAGAGAAGGGGTGTAACACCCTTAAATATGGAAAGAGCGACTAATTTAAAATTTTTAATATTTCATCAATAAATAACTTTCCTCAAACCACAATTAGTAATAAGCCTCTACAACAAACAAATCAAGTCCTATACAAGACCTACTTACGGTTGGGTGTTACTAAACCAATAAGAGTCGCTATCTCCGAATGCGGAAAACGTCACCAAGAGTCTTTATCGTGCCACTTCCCAGCACTCAAGTCCACACGTGTCACTAGTACCAACCCCCACGATAACCTGATGCACATGCCGACAAAGAAAAAGGGTTAGGCTTAACGCCTAGTGAGCTCAAGAGTTTTTAACATATTTATGATTGATTTGAAACCAAAAGATGTGCTTGATAAAATATAATTCTCAAAGGAAATAACCTTATTATAAAAGCAACGTCTTTCCCCAAATTCACTAGTCCCATAATAAAAGCTTTAGACCAAAATGACATTAGAAGAGAATACTTTAAAATAAAAATATTCTTTTAACGACATACCAATTCCAATACTCACACGACTATGATTGAGTTTATAAACGTGGAGATAGAAAACATACTTTTAACCATGTTTTATAAAACGTTAACTCACGCGGACCTTTAAAGGGATAGAAATATCCAAAGTTCACGGGGGATTCCCGATCATACCATCTTTGGTGACGGATACAAAAGTAGGTCACTACTCGATGTTGAGCAACCATAGAAGTCAATGGCAATTGGTCAACAACCGATTATGCACCTTAGTACACGACCCCCGATGGCTCCTACGAAAGCCCGCGCAATGGTCACTGGCAACCGGTCTATAACCGATTATGCACCTTAGTACACGGCCCCCTGATGACGCCAAATTGCGTATGCATAGAGTCAATGGCATCCGGTAATGATCCGGCATTATACCCAACGGTAAGAGGCCCCCTATGACTTCTATGCGACCAAAAAGGGACAACAATCCCGCCTTTAAACCGACTATATGCCTATGGATCCATTACATACTAGTCCTACTACCGAATACATCAACGAGACGTATTACTAGTTTTCCAACCTTGAAAACTCTTTTCAACAAACCATATTCTTTCAAGTCCAGGTTTTACCAAAAATTAGGTTCAAATCATTTTGAGTTTCAAAACCAAAGATTATTTCATTTTATAACCTTTCCAAGTATTTTAAACCATTAATGATGCTCAACTCATCATTTACAACAAAATACTCAAAATCCTCATTTTGACCCAAAACCTCCAAACTTACCCAAATACACAACCACTTGAAATTAAGTTTAGGAATCAGTAAAATACTACATTCACAACAAGTATTTGAGTTTATAAGTTTAGATTTGAACTCATACTCATGCATTTAAAAAATGACCCATAATGCAATAATCTGAAATCTTTCAACGATTTATAAGTTCCAAAACTCCAAAGATGCAAATACAACCAAATGGTTTTCATTTAAAGATATTGCACCCAGACAACTCACACTTATAATTTATTTGTCAAAATGTCTAAAAAGCAAGTATAAGCCTCTCTCATGAATTATAAATCCTTTTATACCAAATATGCAAACTTACACAAATACTCACACATTTGATAAATAACAAGTGAAGCATGTTAATACTTTAAAATGGACGTTTTTGGCATGTACAAAGTTTTCACAAAGTATCTTGAACTCACCTTGCTAGATTTAAGCTAAATCTAGGTTTTACCCCAATGCCGAGTTCCATTCGGTAAAGACTTTAGATCCTCGAGCTACACCTCTAGATCCATGGTGTAAGTCTTTCAAGAACACCTACATAACCTCCAAAACATACACAAGAACGAACCTAAGAGAGAATGAGAGTTGTTGGTGGAAGAACCCAAACCCTAGATTCAAGATTCAAGGATTAAGATCTTACCTTCACTTATATGAACTCCAAAATCAACCAATAGCCTCTAGCCATACTTGTTTCCATGTTGTAGAGCTTCAAGAGACGAATCCATAGCAACTTGAATCACCCAAATCGGAGCATTATTGAGAGAGATATGGTTCAAATGAGAAAGATCCCGATTTTCGGTCTTTAAAACGCGACGGGTGACGCCGGATATGGACGCCAATTACGTTCGTAACTGGCATTGGTAACTCACGCGGCTCCCTCTTGACCAAACAGACTCTGACGCTAGTTGTGAAGCTAGTTACATTTCGTAACTGGCCTTGTAACTCACGCTAAGCACAAATCAAGTAAAAAGAGTTTAGGGCTACTTGTGAAGTTAGTTACGATTTGCTAACTGGCTTTGTAACTCACGCTAAGAATAATTGAGTGCAAAAGTGCCTAGGCTAGTTATCAAGCTAGTTTCAACTCTGAAACTCACCTCGTAACCAGCTTCCATCCTAACCCACATGAAAACTAGCCTTAGACGATGTTTTACCCATATTTGCTTCGTCTTAGCTCCAAATTGACTCCGAAAAATATCGTTGGACTCCTTCTTTAATTCTCCAACCAAATATGATATAAATACTTGAAAATAGGCCTGAAATACCAGAATTCTTGTATCAGTCTTTTCCAAAGTTTCATAAACTTAACTAAAATTTCCGGGTGTTACAAGGGGGGTTCTCCTCATTGTAACCTCACTTTTTCAGAAACTATGTGTGTGTGATGAGTGGGTGATCGTGGGAAGCAAGCAAAGAGGAAGAAGAGCAAAAAAAACATTCAACATTGGGAAAGAAATCAAGTGGAGTAGCTGATTTCAGGTATAAATCTATCTTCTATTGCATCATCTTCTTCATTATTGATGTTGGAATCAAGATTAGCCAAGGGTTTTAAACCCTTGAGTCGTGTGGTGTAAGGGAATAAGAAATTGATGATTCAAATGTTCATCTTTGAAGTATTTCATAGCTTAGGGATTCATTCTATTGAATCATTTGGGTTTTCATCTATTGAGAGGAGTTGATATTGAAACTCCATCGTTATTGAATCTCCAAGCTTCTTTTGGATTGATTTGATGATTGAATCTTCATGTGTTGCTTAGAATAGTTTTGGCGATGTTTTGGGATTGTTCTCAACCATTAATAATGGTTTGGAAGGTTGGAAATCAGTATTTTAATGGTTAAAACTTGGGGAATGGCTGGTTTTGAGCTGCAGGGACGAAGAAGCCCAATCAATGGCTGACGCGGGTAGCTACGCGACTTGCCTGCGGGAAAAGCCACGTGAGCTACTGTTTTGAGTGCAAGTTCGCTGTTTTGAGTCAACACTTGGACCTTTGAGCTAGGAGTTTAGCTTAGGACCTTATTAGAAGACTTTTTGGGGGAATTGCTTGGGGTTAACACCATTATTTCATGTTGTCGAATTTAGGCGTTCGGTTTGTGAAATTCTTTCGTTTGGGCATTAAGGCTAGGTGTGGCATCACCAGGTGAGTTCCTTTGACTTAAACTACATTTTTTGTCAAAGATTTATTTTACAAACTGATTATGGTGATCTAAATTGAAAGCATGCTAAATGTTTTATACTCGTTTCAGTTTACATAAATGTTGGATGATGAATTGGCCTAAATATCGCGACATGCCTAACTAAATTGGACATGTGTGTGTACTTCGAGATAGTGCAGATCTCTTGGGAGTTATGTCCCATACATCTCTTAATTGGTACCAACTTTTTTCTGTTGGTACATGTTGGTACGGTTTTGTACCAACTAAAAGTTGAAGTTATAAATTTATTTATATTTACATCTTTACTAACTAGATTTAGATGCACTAAAACCATCGACTATCTAAATCATATGTTGATATGTATTGTACCACTTATTACTACATATATAAACATTCAAATAATTTTCATATAATACAAATATTCTTTAATAATCTAATAAAAACGGTCATTGAGAAACGATGATGGATCGTAGAGGTATGAATGAGTTACTAAGGTTGTTAGAGTTAGGTGAACGCATTCAATCAATTTCTATCTAACCATCCATGTCATAATTTTGCAAAACGAAAAATAAGAACATTTAAAATGATCAAAATATGTTGTATTATACTAAATGTTAATTAATAAATAATTAAAAAAATAATTCGGTACGGTACGGTATTACCGTGGTACACGACTTCTAATACCACGTACCAACCAAGTTTAAATAGTTGGTACTGTACTATCAACCAATTAAGTTGGTACCAACTAAGCTGGTAACAATTAAATTGGTACGGTTGGTATATGAATTGGTTGGTTTGTCATGGTACAAAATTGACACCTCTACGTTGGATAGGTACTCTTCTTGGGACCATTTAGTGTATCTGCATGTGGAATTGTGTGGAACACGACTATTAAGTCACATGTGGAATTGTGTGACTAGCTTTGGTTTTTCTAAAATCCTTGTACATGGTCCCGTATTTGAATTACTTGCTTCCTTATTTTATTTACAACTTATTTCTTCGGATTTAAGTATTGTTTATAACTGCAGTTTATTTGGAAATTCACTAGACCTTGTGGTCTAACCCTCGTTTTTCAAAACTAAAACCATTTTCAGGTCAGATATTTGTTGAGAGCTTTTCTAGGAGCAAGGGGAAGCTTTGAGCCGATCACTAGAGGAGGATCGGATGGCTTAGTTAGTTAGAAATTCTCAGCTACTGTTGTGTTTTCCGCTGCAAAACTTGGGTTGTATTAATTAGTAGGTTTGGTATAATTTGGGACCGTTGAGAAATATTCTTGTTATTGCTATTCCGGATTTTTGGGTTGTCACAACAACTCTTTCAAATCCTACAACGATTTAGGATTAGAACCATGATTCAAATCCAGTTAAGATCCAGTTCCATTTTCGATTTGTATTCCGGACTGTTGATTTGGATACCACGAAGGTTAAATCCGACAAGTATATCATATTATGCATTTTTCGGATTATGAATCTTTCTGGATCATGAAGCTCTCCGGATTCAGATTACATTTGATCACTATCAATTGGATATAACTCCAAAACTATTTCTAAGTGTTATATCAGTTATATTTGTGTTATTATTAAATCAAATATTTAAGACCAACAATCTCCCCTTATTTGTTGATAACACAAATAGATAGATAATAAAAACACTTTGAAATAAAATATCAAAACTCATAAAATATAACACATTTGGACTACTAAGTTCATTGATTCGTTTTGGATTCTTTTTACCCGTTCTCTTTTTGTTCTTTTATGTTTTTCATTTTTTTAACGGTCTTTTCTCTTTTTTTTTCTTTTCTTTCATTTTCTATTCGGATTACATATGTTGGAAAGTAAACAAATAATGTAATAATACAAAACACTGACAAATAAGAGTTTACAAGGATGGTATGTTTCACTTTTCAAAGATCTAGTCCTCAAACTTAATTTTCCCTGCATCGTTTGAGGAGTCCGGTTTTGTAAGATAACTTTTATTCAATTCGAGAAGGCTCTTTCAAACTCATGTTTCGATCCAAAGAAGTGCATGAATATGTCTGGTATCCATCAAGGGAAATTCTTGTGATCTTTGAAAACGAAGGTCACCAAAACATCATAAAAGTACATGTTTTCATTATTTCAACATGAAACCAATATTTTATTATTTCAACGGTGAAACATGAACGAAATTGGATTTTGTTCTAGTCTAATGAATAAAATCGAGTTTTGTGTATTTGGTTTCATATATGGTATTATTAATACAGATGATTAAAATTTTTGTAATTTTCATCGATTGGTGGATAATGGAGATCAGTTCTAAGAGATAATGTGTAGACCACTTCCCTGTGTGGAGGGATCAATTGGTGGATAATGAAGATTAGTTAGGAGAGATAATGTGTAATCCGTTTCCTTGTTTGTAGGGATTTTATTACTTGGTGCGAATAATACTCAATTTTCTTGTTACAATTTTACCCTTCCGTCCTCTTCTAATTAATGAATCATGTTAATATTTTTGATTGATATAAATAGACCCATTTGATATTGTCTCTAATCAATGCAATCAAAGGTTGAAGGAGGTTTGTAGAGTTTGTACAAATGCAGTGGTTTGAAAATGAGATCACCTCTATATATATATGGGGAACTTTGAAACAACTCGTCCCACGTAAATAGAAAATGGAATTGTTGAGCTCCTTACAAGTCTGAAGTTGTGAGTTACCGATAACTTCCACCATGGTTTTAAGTTGAATTCAAAGTTATTGGGTTAGCAAGGTGTTACAACTTTCTTTTAAGAACTCTTTAATTCCTAAGATCTAATTTACCCATAAAAATTAGTTAGAAAATTAAATTAATGTAATTTAAGAAAAAAATTATCCCTTCTGTCTTCTCTTTTCTCTTTCATCTCCTTCCTTATATTCGTAACATACATATGTAAACACATAAAGATACAATTAAATGTCCACACTATTGAACAATATTTAAACACTTTCTTAAAATTACTTTTATAGGTTGTGAACACGTTATGAACAACGAGATATGTTATATCTTGTGAACGTATTGTGAATACCTACTAAAACAACAAAACTAAGGAGCCGTTTACCAAACATTTACCCGGTAAAGTTTAACACTATCACTTACTTACTGGGTAAGACTTTAGTCCAACCAAAACGGCATCGTATGCAACAATTTATCCGGTAAACGCTTACCATGGCAAGAGTCGACGTCCTCACTTACCGGGCATGACTCTAGGTTTTTGTCTCGCTTTTACCGGGTAAGATTCTTGGTTCTTACCATATTCATCCAGTAAGGTAATGTGATTTGGTAAACGCTTACCTAGGTAACCGTTTAATAAAAGACCCCTAAATCTAAATCTACCACTTGTGGACGTCCTTGTAGAAAATTTTCTTAAGGTCATTTACATTGAGTTCATAATGTGTTCACCTTACGTACACATTTAATTGTATATGTGTGCATGTATGTTAGGAGAGGGAAAAAAGATAGATGCATAAAATTGAATTTCCTAAAAAGATACATTATTTTTTATTTAGGGGTGTTTGGGATTGCTTATTTGAAACAAATTATTTTTTTTTTACAAAAGTGTTTATCAACTTATACGGTGCCAAATCGAAGTTTTATAAAAAGTGTTTGAATTAGCTTATGACGGCACCAAAACGTAATAAGTTGATAAGTTGTTTTTTAGTGTTTGGCAAATTTTGCTTGTAACTGTAAAATGACAAAAAAACCAATATCATATCTTCCAACTCATTTCTCCTTTTTAACCCTAACAGATAGATCCTCTAAAAAAACTAACAAATATAAATCGTCTGCCAACAATAGGACCGAGCCAGTTCTCCCTTCCATTTTGCCTCAATCAAACATCTTAGTGGTATTCTTCACCATTTTCGCCAATAAACAACATGGTTTTCTTCTCCAACTATTAGGTATCCCTCTTAGGCACTTGTCTGCCTTCCCGTTTTCATCAACAACATCACCAAAACCGTCCAATCTGGCTTCTCCAAACGTCGTCCATGGTCTGAACTAGTCGAACGCTCAAGCTGACTCCATAACGAACGACAACAAACCCGATGGCAATCTGATCGCTCAAATCGTCAAACGAAGAGCTTTGAAGAGGTTAAAGGGTTTTGCGATTGAAGATGATTGCAATGAAGAACAAATAGAAGAAAAAGTAATTGTTGCAATGCTAAGGTTAAAGAATTTATTGCAGGTCAACAATGGCGTTTATAGCCTATTAGTGGTATGATGGGTTTAGGATGTTAAGATGAAACGATAAAGAAGAGGGTAGAAACATAAATTGGCTTTAAGAACTGATAAGTTGTTTTTGCTAAGTCACAAGGGAGTAATTTATCAAAACTCCTTAATATCGGTTTGGCATCGGAATAAGCAGTTTTTCCCCTCATCCAAACACTAAAAACTACTATTTATTACCGGTACCATACCGGAATAAGTCAATAAGGAGTTTTTATAAGCAATCCCAAACACCCCCTTAATAAACAACACTAATTAATTATCCCACAAATTAATAATCTTAATTATCTTTATAATGGTTTTAAACATAAATTGTATACTTTAGTTTATGTGAAGATGTATGTTTTAAAATATTATTTAAATTATATTTCTTAAAATGTTATATAGTACTAATAACTTTTAAAATTTTAATTTTATGTGTAACATCTTTTTGCTTTTAATTGAAAATGCTTTAATTTCCCTTTTTAGTTGCTTTGAGGAGGAGGTGGAGGAGTTGATATCGGAGTTGGCAACTCTTGCTTTAATTGTCAACTAACAAATAGTAATCTTTATGCCAATACTTCTATTTCAAGTGGCACACGTTTAGATATTAGAGTTGCTTAATGTGTTTTAAAAAGGTTCGAATCAATCCAAATCAAATAAAATAAAGACGAAATCCGACTCGACGATTTGACTTGATAATATTCAACCTTGTTAAAATGAAGTATGGTCTAAGTTTGGTTTGCCTTAGAGTTTTATTTAAAGTTTAAAAGAAAAAAAGTTCACGAATTCAAAAAAAAGAAGCTAAAACCCCGGAATGGTTCGGGATTTATCTGGTGTATAAAGAGTGCGTGGTTGTCAGACTAAAACAAATTGGTCCAAAGAAGGATTAGTGGCCTAACCTGGTTCAGACTAATAACATCATGGTACGGTTATTATCTGGTACAGTTCATCGGGCCTGATCCAAATACCTATTTTTAGTTATATCATATAGGTTTTGTTATTAAAAGCAATAAGTTTGTTTTTCACAATTTTACACATCAAGCATGTTAAACTAATGGCTTTGGTCTAACCTACCAGTCAAACCAAGCAAAACTTGTAAGATTTGGTCTGTTTATGTCGAACTTTTTATTATGTTTTGTCACATTAAATATATGTTACAACAAAACTTGGTTTTAAGACCTCTCTACACAGAAAAATTTCAAGAAATATGATATAAATAAAAAAGTAATATGACAATTTACTTATTGATTCCTGTTATATGATTTGCATAAAGTTGTTTCATAAGAATATAACTTGTTAGTTTGTTAGTTTAATCCAAACAACTTGTTGTAATGTTTTTTTAATATAAAATACACAGTTAATGATGCCATAATTAAACTTAAAACTCTTGTTAACTATTCTGTTATTACGGTTGTCTACGTACTAACATGTCAAGTTTCTTGTATTCATAACATATATATACAGACATGTCTAACTAAAAATGAAAGTTTTTTTTAAACAAGATTAATTATATCATTGTTTATTTTAAAGAAAAATGAGTGTTGTCTTATTATTGAAGTTCTGATAAAATAAAATAAATGGGTAAGGGATTTTAACAAAATCCCTTTGAAAACCAAAAAGCTAATCAGAAAGGCAAGAACAATATTATATTTCTTAATATTAGTAAAAAAAATTAATGTATATTAACAAACATCATTTTCTTTTGATCAATATTTCAATACAACAGGTTAAACGAACCAAATTATTCAACTTTAAACGTTTCAAATTGGAAGTTGATTATAAAATTTTCAGACCAAACTACAAGAGTTGTGGCGTACTGGTGAAGACTTGTGGAGGATGAGGCTAGATAATCCATCTACCGCAGGTTCGAATACAGACGTAAACATCTTGTGGCCACTGAGAAATTATCTTAGGGCTGCATGCTTTAGCAGTTTTAAAATTATCAGGGATTAGTAAATGTCTAGGATACCTTTAGAAATTTTTTTTGACTTGGTTTGTTTATATCATTTTGGTTTAGTTTTTGAATTGCATTAAAATTGAAAATTCTGGGTGATCAGTTTTTAAAGTTGTCACATCAGCTATTAAAAGAGAAAGTAAAAATAAAAATATATATGCAAATTTTCATAGTTTTTTAATATAACAAGTGATAAAATGACTAAATGCATATAAAAATAATAAGTTTGTCATGTTTAGGGTAAAAATATAGTTCAGCGACTAATCTCCTATTCGATATTGACATAATGAATTGTATAACCTGTATAGCTTATTTAATCAATAACTGTTTGGTTGTGGCCTTATGTAGAAATCAATGGCTTCATACTTCGGTAAAACCTTGAAGAGGCACTTGTTTGGATTCAACCCAAAGCATTTACCTAATACCAACTTAGCAGCCGTTCACTAAACAGTTACTCGATAACTGATCATCGATAAAATTCAACACTATCGTTTTACTTAGCGAGTAAGATTTTAGTTCACAAAAACGACATTTGTATGCAACAATTTACTCGGTAAAAGCTGACCATGATAGGAGTCATCGCCTTCACTTACCGGGTAAGACTACTAGTTTAATATATTAAATAATTATATTAGGCAATTTGTTTGGTGTTCTATTTCAAGCAACAAATTAAATTAGAGGTTAATGTTTGTTGTTCATTTTTTTCAAGCATTTCAGATTAGGGCCTTTTGTTTATAAAAAGATGTTTGATAAAATAGCTAAAAGAAATATAGGGGTAAAATAATTATTTCAAACATTCAGACAGTTTGTTTAGTATAACAACTGAACAACTTATTTTAAATCATACAACACAAGATCTTATCAAAAATTATCTGAAATGGTTTTTTTAAAGATCTAGCTTATAACCTAGTCTACCCTTTTTTTTATTAAATAAAACTTTTTCAATAAACTAACTTATAATTGTCAAACATGAAATTTAATGAGTAATATTTCAAATAGTTGGACTGAATTAGGTGTTGTTATTCCATACACATAAATATCCATCAAATTTGTCAATTAAATTATGTCTCTTAATATAACAATTATTTATTTTTTGATATAACAATAATTTTGTACATTAAATTATGTATTTCAATAGTCATTCTTCTAAATAAATTTGTAAATATATATGTTGATTAACATACAAAATTGCAATTTCTTTTTAAGTCATCGATAATTATCTATATCGTATCATCATTGAAAGTAGAAATTGACAAAACTAGATAAACCCGTAAGGCCCTATTGGGATTGTCATTTAGCAAACCTTTGATTATTTGATAGTATGACTCATATCATTTAATATGTGACAAAATAATGATGTGGCATATAATCACCGGTTAACTGTTCATTTAAACAATATATGTATATATATAAGTTATATTTGTTGAAAAAATAAAAACAAAATCAAATTTCCCTATTCAATATAGGTTTATTATTTGAGAATCACGCGAAGGGGGTGTTTGTTTGAGCTTATCAAAACAACTTATTGACTTATTTTAGTGTAACATTGTAATAAGTCATTTTGAATATCTGGTAAAAAAATATTATTCGGTGCCAAACCGGTAATAAGTCAATTTTTAATAAGTCAAAAATTTTAACTTATCAACTTTTGATAAACACTTTTTTAAGAAGTCAATAAGTTATAAGTCAATAAGTTGATCCAAACACCTCCTTAATAATCATGAAACACATTAACTTCAGTGACAGAAAAACAAAATAGCTACAAATCTGGTTTTTGCTAGAGTTTTCAGAAAGAACCAACTCATTTTTAATAGGGGAGTGCTAATGGCATCCCTTAAATAGGGGTGTGCACGAAATTTTATGTACGTTAGTAAGGTTTTGATGTAGACAAGTGTGAGAAGGAATTCACTTTTTAAGGATGCCATTAGCAATAACTAAGGGTGTCATTAGCCTCTCCGTTTTAATAAACTGATATACCCGAATTATTTGATTTAGTACTATCTAAACAAGTATTTAAAACTAATAAGTACGAATCAAGACGAAAAATCATTTCATTTCCTTCTCTTTCTAGAATACTAATAAGTATGTGAAACTTGTTTTCGTAATACCATTGAGATCACATTTTTACACTTAAAACTTTACGATAAATCATTATAAAATTAAAAAATATGTTGAACTTTCACACCAAAACAACCATAAAGGTTATATTCATAGTGTTTTACGTTGTGTTCTCAAAACTTATTTAACGAAGGAAAAGAAAAGATAGCGAGAGAAAGCGGAGGAAAGTGAAAAAAAAACTCGTGTTCCTAGAACTTTTTTGGGAGAGAAGGAAAGAAAAGAGAGGGAAAATAAAGCTTATTTTCCTTCAAAACATTTCCTCCCAAATGTGAGAGGAAAAGGAAAAAAGTAAAGGGAAAAATATTTAAATCATTTAAAAAAATAATAAAATTACAAAATTACCCAATCTTTCATCATAAATTATATTATTTTAAGGGCATATTAGTAAAAATGACATTTTTTTGGGAGTGCTAATGGCACCCCTAATATAGGGGTGTACACGGAATTTCATGCACTTTATAGGGGTCTGTACGGAATTTTTCGTACTATAATAAGTGTTGATGTTGACTCGTATGAGGATGACATTCACTCTTAGGGGTGCCATAAGCATACTTTAGGGGTGCCATTAGTCTCCCCTTTTTTCTTTCATTTCATTTCCTTTAACTTTTCTTTCGAGAACACAAATAAATTTTTTATTTTCCCTTTCTTTCTTTTTCTTCCCTTTCTTTTCAATCCCTTTCTTTTCCTTTCTTTTCTCTCCAAATTCGAGCACACAACGTTACTGTGAAGTTTTAAGTATAAGAAACTGATCTCACATGATCCAAAGTTTCAAGACAAAACATGCATATAATACATAGGTCTCTTCTTTATTTACCATGTGTTCTAGAATTTGTAAAGAAAAGAAAAGAAAGGAAAATAGCTTTTTTATTTATATTCCAGAAAGAGAAAGAAAATGAATGAAATAAAATAAATTTTCATGTTTTTAAACAAGACAGAAAGTAAAAGGATTTTTTTTTTATAAATATACACTTAAAAACATGTCCTTTATAATAAAGATTGGAAATTTTAATAATTTTTTTTAAATATATTTAATTTGTTTTCTTTTATTCCTTTAGGAAAGTCTTGAAAGGAAAGATACTATTAATTTCTATTGGTTTCATTTCCTTTTCCCCCTAAAAATTTTACTTTTCTCCCTTCATTTTCTTTCCTTCATAATAACTTGTTTCAAAAACACAGCGTTAACCTATTTATTTAAAAATAAATAAACAAATAACAAAAGTGAATGTCATCTTCACACAAGTTAACACCAACATCTATTATAGTACCAAAAATTTCGTACATACCCCTATAAAGTACATAAAATTCCGTACACATCCCGATATTAGAGTTGCCATTAACACTACATTTTTCGACAAAAAAAGTATTATTTATTTTAAGTTTAATATATATTTATTTATAAGATCCGAAGGTGTGGGTGGGGGAGTATGTTATAAAAAAACGACATTCACTGCTCTTCAACACTCTCCTCATCCAACCAAAAGGAATCTATCCCACATCACCTCTCAACTGTTCTTCTTCTTCTTCTTCTTCTATAATTTTTCAACTCCTTTCCATTATCACAATTTCAATCTTGATTCCATAAGAATAATAGAATAAAAAAAACCCTCTTTATATCTTGCTTTCTTTTTTTTTCAATAAATTTTCCGATCATTTTTCGCTGTTGTTCATCTTTCTTTCACCGGTTTCTGGGTCGCCGGCGGCGAGTTTTGGCTGTGATGGGTGTGAGCACCAGGTGTTCCCATACTTCCCATATCACCGAGATCATCATCACCAGCTTTTTCCGCCACAAGATTTAAATAAAAAATTCAATAAATTGTTCATAATTCGATAAAATATCTCAAGTTTTTATTAATCCAAAATTGAAGAAAATCAGGTAGTGGTTATCTGATTTTGAAACCCACAAATATTTATGGTTGATTAAGTGTTGAATTACCGAGTTTCTAGTGGGTGTAATTTTGGGTGTTGTTGCCATGGCGGCTCGAAGCTTTCTGTATGGTGGTGCTTCTGGTGGCGATGCCGGTGGTGGTGGCGGCGGTGGCAGCGGTGGTAGTGGCTCTGTTTTGCTGACGAATAAAAGGGTTCATTGTTCTTCTTCTCTTAACCCTGTTGATTCCTTCTTTCTCAACCGATCATCTTCTTTCCAAGGTAAACACCCATAATTTGTATTTTAATTTAATTTTAAGGTTTATGTTCTTGATTTTAATCTTGAAGTTTGTTGATCTTTGTAGAAAGATTCGTCATTCATGTTTTTTTATGTTGTTTTAATGATTAACAAATCAAGGAAACCTTCTTATTCATAATGAATTTAGACTATATTCATTATGAATTTTACACATGGGTATGAATTCAAGAAACAGAAATCTTGAATCTTGATGGTTGACTTTCTTGATCAAAACTCAAAAATTGACCATAAAACTTTCTTGATCTTTTTTGTTTTTTTAACAACAATGCAAACCCTTTTCCTTGATTTAGATCAAATGGGGTTTAGTTACCAACAATCTATTTTCGAAATTCGCCAAACTATATCGAAAATCTTGAAATGTTTCTTTAAATTATTCAAGAAATATTAAACAATGTCCTCTTTTTACAATATCCTCCCTTTAGGTTCTAGATCAATGGTTAGCTTTGAAGATAGAGGGAATGGATCTGGGGGCCAATTTTTTCAATCATTTGATCACGAAGATAACGTAGATGATGAATACGATGAATACTTTCATCAGCCGGAAAAGAAAAGACGGCTGACGGCTGATCAAGTTCGGTTCTTGGAGAAGAGTTTCGAGTTAGATAACAAGCTCGAGCCAGAAAGAAAGATCAAGCTAGCCAAAGACCTCGGCTTGCAGCCGAGACAGGTGGCGATCTGGTTCCAAAATCGACGAGCTCGTTGGAAGACTAAACAGCTAGAAAAAGATTACGACGATTTGCAAGAAAGCTACAATAAACTCAAAGCCAATTACGATGATCTTGTTAAAGAGAAGGAAAAACTAAAATCCCAGGTAAATTGGTCATTTATGTCATTCAGACCGTGACCGTTGATTAAGATAGAAAAGTACACCCGTTTATCCGGACAGACAAGTTTATTCATACAGGACTTAATAGAAAATTTGGTAAAAACCTACTAAACGAAAGATTTTTTTTTGCGTACGAACTTTTCCGTTAGAAATCTGTCGCTAAATGGTGATTCCTTACAAAACCGTCAAAAGTTGGTGGGTAAATTGTTGGCGGGTAATTCAAATCGGTGACAAATTACCCAAGGATTCTCCGGGTGATCCATTGGTATTTTCTCGAAAAACATCGAATTTTACCGAACCATTACTATTTTCTGGGTGATTTGTGGTAATCATCCACGGAAATTTTCTGGGTAATTTCTGTGGGTAAAATGACATTTTTTGGGTAATTTTTGTGGGTAAAAGTCATTTGTTTTGTAGTGAGCCCCTTAATCACGTGATTCTAATCCTTAAAATTCGCTAAAAATTCGAGTAAATTATTCTTGTGTTTTTATTAGGTTGATGAACTAAGTGATAAGGTGCTACTACAAGAAAAAGGAACCTCGGATTCATCAAGTACTAAAAGCCCGTCTGAGCCACAACAATGCGGAAAGATTCTCGATGAACTAGATGTGTCTAAAAACGTGAAGACAAACGGAGGAGATCAATTGAGTGCGAAAAGCAGCATCGGGTTTGAAGATGGGGCCCACACGATATCATTATTGGAGCGAGGGGATTCATCGTACGTATTCGAACAAGACCAAAGCGATGGATCGGCCGTGGATGAAGTTGAAAATTTCAGTAAGATTTTTCTATCTTCTGTGGATGAATTAAAGATGGAGAATAATGACCCACAATCAGTGAATTCCTACTATCTTGGGTTACCTGAAGATGATCAAGCCTTTGGTTTCTGGTCATACTGAGTCAACTCAGTGGGTATACATATAACTCAGTTAAGTTAAGTGCTGAGTTGGTTTTTGGTCATACTGAGTCAACTCAGTTGGTAACATCATGACTCAGTCCAGCAATTCTGGGAAGGGAATAAATAAATCCAACTTTTCTTGATGGTGTTGGTTTTGTGTTTTACGAGTTGTTATTCTTATCTTATTATTGTTATTTTTGATGTTTTATGTTTGTCTTTTAATGTTTGTTACATTATAAATAAGTCACAATGATTGTGTTTCTATTGTAACTAAATTTGTTTCATGATATTACTTATAAAAAACTATGTTGGATTGGTCATGAATTTCGGGAATTATCGTCAGTTTGTTAATTAATAGGGTTGAAATCAGAGGCAGATCCATAAAAGTTCTTTAACTTGTGAAACAATAGGGGTTTTCGTGGTGTGGTTTTGGGGCCAAACCACACTACAGTGTGGCTTATGTGATTTGTACCTATCGCACTTTATATATGCCTACTATCAAATAATTATAAGTTTAAAAATACATTACAAAATCAACGATAAAATGACCGTATTCTAAAAATATTAAAGAGTGTCAATACATCTGACTCCCAAATACATACTTCATAACAAAAAGTAGTTTAAGAAGTAAAAAAACAAATATCAAACTAAATTGGATGTGTTAGTTGTGACGCGTTCAACTAATTTATTAATATACTTCCATGCATCATAATGGATCAAACTCAAATTTCAAAACACAAAGTCCAAAAATATTACATAAATAATAAATTATTATATATACATTTGTGTTATATATACAATTAAAAAAATATACAAAATAAACAGTGCAGTGGGGTTTGAAGTTTTAACTATGGTTTGATAATTCAAAATCGCAAACCATACCACGTATTGTTGTTTAGTAAAAATGCAAACTGTAAACCGCACGGTAAAAGTTCTACAGTGCGGTGCAGTTTGGATGAACACCCACTGTAACACAATTTGATTACAATAAAAAAAAATTCTACAATTTTTTTTTTTCATAAAATTATCACAGGTCTATTAGTTAGTTCTTTATCTTTGTACAAAAAGGACGAGGCCTTTTTGTACAAGGACAACAACGTTAACCATCTTTGTCATTACAAACTTGTGTTTTTGGTTTAGTATAAAAAATATAAGAGCATCCAGTAAAACGATACAATCATACATTTTAGAACGTAAATTTTTTCCATTATAATGAAACCATGAAATAGTAGCGACTTCTGTCACCCTGTTCCTATATGTAACTCCTCCTTCGTTGAAAAATCCAACCCAACAACCCCCGACGTGCCACTAATATATACAACTCCGATACTATATAAATTATCTAAGTTTATACAAACTATAGAGTGGGATTGTGTAAATTTTAATCATGTAATATCCTACAAGCTCACTATAATATATACACATAAATTATATAATTATATACACACTAGTTTGTCGATAAGGGTTGAGTTCCGGTGAGAAAAAGAGTTAAAGTGAAAAACGTAAGAAGAAATCTTCATCATTGGATGCACATTAGGATGAGATGCACCGAGATGCACTGGAACAGTTCCCGTATCAAACATGATTCATTGGTAGATTTAAGATTAAAAGTAATCAAAAGTCTAGATACACCGGATCACTTTAGATCCCTTCTTACAATTCTCACACGATCTTGCACCTCCTTGGTAATATATAAATTATATACATATTGTGCATTGGTCAAATTAGAAACGACCCATGTGCAGTTTTTCTAGAAAAATTTTTGTTGGAAAGGGTATTATAGGCATTTTTCTAGACTAACCTCTGGCAATTTGTAACTGCTAAAACATGCAGCCCTAAGATAATTCCCCAATGGCCACAAGTTGTTTGTGTCATGATTCGAACCTAGGGTAGATGAGTTATCAAACCTCATCCCCCACAAGTCTTAACCAGTACGCCACAAGCCTTGTGGTTTTCTATAATTTATTATATATATTGTATTATAAATTATTGGATAAAAATAACTAATTAAACATTAAGTATTGGTTAATTATGCATAAATTCTTAAAATTCAAGTTTACTACTTTTTATTGTATATGTACAATTTATAAAGTTTCATGTTTGAACTAGATAAAATAAAGGTTGAGTTCCCTTGATAATAAGAGTTATTACGAGAGAGTGAAAACAAAACTTTCATATATATACATATATATATATGACCTTGATTTAGTTATTGTTATAATTATAAACCGAAACTTTAACAAACTCATGCATATGAAACGAATTAATTGTATGTAAAAGTTCGTTAAAATGATTTAAAAGTGAAGATAAATTTGAAAAAAAAGGTAGAAGAATGTAATTTAAAATATTAAAATTAGTTGAAAAATTGAGTTAAATTAAAAAGTCAATTCATCCAAAGACTTAGAAGTTTTCTTAACATAACTCTCATTCTTACACGTTCACTCTGCTATAAAACTAACTGATAAACATGATCAAATATAGAATATGTATTGAAGTCTACTAATACGACAAAATGATCTATAAATTTCGAATTTTCTACTTTAATGGGAAATTAAATCACGTTTCCACTATTGGTTTGGAATAGAAATTTAACATCCTGTTGCATCGCACGTGTACACAACTAATATATACAAATACAAGTTTTTGTCATTGGATATGATACATGCCATAAACACACAAACGTGGGGACAACTACACATGATGGTCATGGACGTGTTGAAACCGTAGAATCTAGTAATAGATTCTTATATTCTTAACGTTAAGAACAATTGTTCTTCAAATGGATGTTCAATCTTTTTATAACTTTTATGTAGAATTTATAAATGCCAAAAATCGAAGCTATCTTATTTAGAGAAAATACACTTTTGGGAACAATTCACCTTTAGAAAGATATTCGAACCCACAAGCATCTTGCCTTTAGTTACATGATTCTTTTCTAAATCGCATAACTTAAAATGTCATTTCATCGTTTGTAACGGATTTCATAAATGGAAATCTTGTTGCTACTACAATTTGTCACATAAAATCAAATGACTTGTGGAAATGTGAGATTGAAATTTCATATAATTCATTTTTTATTCTAATACAATGTCTAAGAGGAACAAAAGTAACGTCTAATAGGAGGAATTAATTCTCAACAATATATCTCACATGAAGATAGGATTTTATAGGTAAGATGTACGCAATAGAGGTGCACAAAAAACTCGATCAACCCGACCAACCCAACCTGATATAACACAATTTGAAGCCATCTGATGCCTAATCAAGTTGTAAAATCTTCAAATCGCAAGTATTAGGTTAGAATTAGCTAAGACCCATTTGAGCTCAGTCGGACCAAATGAACCCGATACCCCTTTTATGTATGGTATGTGCATATGTTTCTATACATGTTGTTAGCATCGCCTTTATTCTGCATGGCCATAGCAGACAACTGGTTAGCTCTTCTCATAAGGTATCATAATTCCACCCGCAATTTGTAAGAATCTTCAACTTTCTTCTTGATGCTCGTTTGACTTCTTTGTTCTCCTTGTAGCATTAAAGCTTAATTAATGAGTAATAGTGAGTAATGGTTGTATAAATATGCTACTGCATTCCTATTGTCATGTCATAATAGGACCACTAACCCCACCCAACTGGGTTGGGTTGGGTTGAGTTGGCTTGGGTTGAGTTAGCTTGAGTTATGCTTTAAATATTACGATTTTTCAAAACACCCTAGTAAACGAATTCAAACTAGCCAACCTAACCTATGTGTAGACCTAGTATGAAGATGTTCCTCTAACTCAATAGATAGAGATGTTGTTTTCAGGAAAACCACCGACTAATAGTAAAAAAATATGTGATTCGATGGCCTAAAAACCATAAAGTTATTGGTTTCTAGACCCAAAGCCTAACACAACTAGCATGCAGATTAGATCTAAATCGAGAAGTCGCATATAATAAAATTCATAACATAATCTAAGACATGATGATAGGATTTGATGCACAAACTGCTGAGAAACAAGTGAAGATTGAATGTATGTTGACATGATTTTTCATGAACATGTGATAATGATGAAAATGAAAAAGATTTAAGTGTCTGAAAATGATTACAAGAGAGAAATTATTATTTTTTATTAAAATATATGTCAATAAGAATCCTTGAAATCAAATACTTATGAGAGAAAAATAACATTTTGTTGATCCCGACGGGTTCTACAAGGCTCGAACAGTTGTAGAAATGAGGAAGAGGGGGGGGGGGGTTTGAATAGAAACACAATTTTTTTTCTCACTTTTAAATTCATTTGTTGATTATAGAGAAAAATAAACACAAAAAATTACATATTGTTGCAGAATGTAATAACCCTAACCTTATTAAATCTTATTGTTGGGCCTTAAGCATAAGCCTTGGGCCGATAAACCCTAAGCCCAAGGTATTTAAAGGGGTATTAGGAGAGAAACTTCTATCATTTTCTCAATTTTCAGATTTGTGCAACTTTGTGTGTGTGTGTGTGTGTGTGTGTGTGTGTGTGTGTGTGTTGACGTGAAGAGCAAGAGAGAGAGATCACAAAGGAGATTTTCATCTTGGAGGATAAGGCATTCTTTGGGAGCATCCATTGGAGCATTAGTATCATCATCTTCAAGGTATAACCCTTCATCTCTTTGTTTAAGTTCTCCATCCATGGAGTTTTAATTGGATTTGAGAAATTGGTAATTTAGTGGGTGTTTAGTATGGATGAAATGGTTGGTATTTTATTGGGAGAATGTTCTAGATAGATTCAATCAATGAATTTCATCTAGAAACCCCATTATTGTTGTTGTTCTTGGAGTTGCTCATTATTGTTGTTAGAAAGTCTCATTTTGAGTATTTTCAACTTGGAAATTGTTGCAATAATCTATGTTTGGGTTGGGTTTTATGTTTGGGATTGTTTATGGATGAATCCTCAAGCTTTGGGATTGAATTTGGTGGATTTTAGATACTTAACATCAAGGTTTAGGCCTTAGAAACGTTTTTTGGGGATTTTTTTGTAATGTTGATGAAGAAAATGGTCAGTTTTGTACTTGTCAGGAAAACCCCGCAACTTACCCGCCGACTTCAAGCCACGGGACAAGTAACGGTATTTTCTGTTCAAACCCCGCGACTTCAAACCACAGGACAAGTCACGGGAGTTTCTGCCCAAGTGAAATTTTGGCCGAACCAATTCCCGTTCAAAGCCAATGTTTGAACCATTGTTCTAGAGGTTCATTAGGGGTTTATTATAGAAGATTTTTTAGGGTATTAATCAAGGTTAACACCTATCTTGTGTTCGTGAAATTAGGCATTCGGTTTGGGAATTTTGATCGTTTTGGGCGCGAAAGTAGGTGAGGCTTCATAAGGTGAGTTCCCTTGACTTAAACTACACTTTTGTCAAAGGTTTGATTTATGAAACTGATTATGGTAATTAATAATTGGAAGCATGATAAATGATTTATATTCCTTTCGGTTTATATAAATGTTATATATATTGAATTGGCCTGGATATCGCGATATGCCTAAATAAATTGGACATGTACATAGGTGAGTGTGTGTACCTCGAGATAGTGAAAATCTCTTGGGAGTTTTATTTCGTATACCTAGAACTCGTTTGAGGTATACGACGTACTCGCATGTGGAAATTGTGCGCGTAATGATTATTGAGTCATACGTGGCAAATTGTATGACTAACTTGGGTTCTTCTACGATCCTTGTACATGGTCATGTATTTTAAGTACTTGCTTCCCCTTTTATGATTAAATCCCTTGTTCATAACTGTTTTATCCAACTGCGGTTTATTTGGGAATTCACTAGACCTTGTGGTCTAACCCTCGCTTTTCAAAAACTAAAACCATTTTCAGGTAAAGGATTGGTCGAGAGCTCTTCGAAGGGAAATGGTAGAATGTGAGTCGGTCGTAGAGTAAGATCAGGTGACGTAGAGACTTCTTTAGATTAATAATTCTCAGCTGTGGATACTTTATTTATTTCCGCTGCAAGACTATGAGATGTAATAGATATTTGATCACTATTGGCTTTTGGTTGTTTATTTTTATCGGATTTTGGTTTTTGGAATTTGGGTCGTTACACGGAATAAGAAAATGAAAGATCCTAACCTAAACAATTTAAATCTTGATCTTTGAACTCTAAACATTTCTAAAGATCAAGAAAGAAATCACAAAGGTTTTCCGTGCACATAAGAAGATAAGAAAGAAGTGTATAGAGATTGATGTATGAGAAGGAGAATGTTCTCATCTATTATTACCTTATGCATGTATTGTACCTGATAAGGTGCAATCCACATGTCAAAAGAAGAGTGGAATGCATGTCATTGTCCATCAAGTAACACAGACTTTTGGCCGCGTATGAATAGTTACTTCAGAAGGTTGGTGAGCACGATTTGAGACAATAAATTGTAGATTGTACTGTACCAATGTTAGATTGAGGCATGGGGTATGTACTTTTGTGCAAGAAGATAAGATAAGCAATCTTGATGCACAAGATATTGATCCAGTTGTTTAAAGGAATCGCTAAGAACTTCTTCAGGTATCACTAATATCTTGGTTAGACTTCACATTTAACTCAAGTAACATGGTATCACTGAACACCGCTTCAAATCATGATTAGACTATGTTTATCTTCAGCTACTTCTTCGATATCTCTGAAGTTTCTTTGATGTGAGTTTCTCTTCGAGGTACTTAAGTTCTACAGGTTACACATATGTTCAGCGATCATGAATAAACTCAGTTACTGATCGTTGAAACAAAAATAGAACTAAAATATACACTAAATAAAGGATTATCATTAAATCAGTAAGAGGGTTTGGATCAACACATGTTAGTAATAGAAAATTGCAAATTTGGTCCATGTGGTATGTTGATTTTTGGTGAGTGGTTTGTGCCTATATATAAATTATAATTAAAATAGTTAATATAAGATGTATTATATTAATTAATTCTATTTTTCAAATAAAAATGAGAAAAAAAATGGAAAAGACTACAATGCCTTTGACATACATAATTTTTTTAACGGTGTTGATAGGAAGAACAAAAACCAAGCATTTTTGTATATCACATGGGTTTTCTTGTAATAAAATTTTTATAAGGATTCAGTCCCATAAAAACAACAAACCACAAGGACTATATAATTTATATTGTAATTTTCAAATTGATAATCAAAGTTTGAGTTAATCTTTTTGGTGAGTTTTTTTAATTATCTATCTTAAAAGGCAGTCATGAGGCATTAATCAACTTGAAGGAAGGTGTTTACATATTACAAGAAATTTAGTATGAACTTCCGAAGAAAGTTGAATAATGCCTCAAAGTTACTTTTGGAAAATATATTTCTCAAAAGACATATTTATAGAGGAAAGTTCAAATTCGAACTCAAATTTGGTTGTGAACGTGAGGATAAATGAGAGCGACACGTGTCTGAATGCATATTATTTAAACTGAATAATCAAAAAAATATTCAGACTGAATATAATATTTATTCAGTCTGAATAATGCTTATTCGGTCGGAATAAATACTATATTTAGTCTGAATATTTCTTTAATAATTCAGTCTGAATATGACAAGTGTCACGCTCTTATTTGTCCTTATGTTCACAACCAAATTAGAGTTATCATTTGAACCCGCTCCTTTAATGGTATATACTATATAATTTGAGAATTGTGTAGTTTAATGTTTAATGATTATACATGTAATTAAGGTAAGTAAAATTTGATGTGTTTTAAAAATATGTAACAGTAAAGCCATAGAAATATACATTTTAAAACTATATATTCTTAAATGTGTATTTTAAAAATATGTTTTCTTAAAAAAATTAAGAGTAGGTATGCAATTTGCCCATAATATATATATATATATATATATATATATATACTAGAAGGGTACTCGCGCAATGCAGCGAGATCCATCTTAATTTTAATGTTTTGTTTTATTTTTTTGTCTCTACTGATGTTATAATAAGATTTTATTTTTGTGTACTTTTTTTAATTCCGTTTTTTAATTATAATCTAGGTTTAATAATGAAATAATATATTTTAATTTAATAATATAATTTTTTATAAATATAATAAATTAAGCATTTTGTTAGAGTTGAATGATTATCCTTATTATATGTTAGATTTTTTATATTCAAAATTAGATGTTTATCTATATAGTTAGTTGTATAGTTAGTTACACGAATTCAAACATAAAGCTTTAATAAGTTGTACCAATGCATGTATAACTTGTATTCTTGAATTTTAAGTAATTATGCTTTAATCAATTATATCTGTTGCATAATAATATGTTTTAAAGAGTTTTTGGACAAATACTTTATAATATAGTATATATATATATATATATATTCCTTGAATTGCCCCCTATATATATATATATTTTGTATAGTTTTTAGATATATTTGCCTATCATAATCAGATAGTACTAAACATAAAGAAAAAGTCCATTACCATTATTAGAAGCTGAAAAACAATCTCCTAAAACGTGCAAAGAAATGACAAAGAACGAAACTTGTGGTTGAAGTTATCGACCATTGCTTGCATGCTTATTTCTCTAAAAATATGAACAATTGATATCTATCAGGGATTTTATTAAAAATAACCATTTTATATTATGTAATTTAATAAAATAATCATTTTTTTAAAAAAATTGACAAAATAACCATTTTCATCGTCCTTGAACGAGGAGTACAAAATTTTAATTTAAAATTACAATTTCGACCTATGGAGTTATATAATTAGTTACTTTACATTCTTTCCTTTTTAAATTTTCATTTACACACTTATCACATTACCGTATATAATCGTATATCAATTAAAAATAATCTAAAAAATACGTTTTTATTTTAACAAGTTACATTATTATAATCGTATTATCGATACCTTCAAATGAGTTCAATATTAAATATTTTTTAATTTAATCATCCTAAAAATCCCAAAATTCCCACTCACCCCAAAAATCAATCATGAAATTCAAATCTCATTTAAATCTTGACAATGACATGAGTGGCTTAGCTGTTTCGCACGGAAATGTCCACAAGGTACATTAACGAAAATAAAAGCTGTTAGAAGCAAATGTTTTAAAATTCGGGTTTTTAGTTGATCCGGTGTGGTGAACGGATTTCGAGTTAACTGGTTTAATCATCGGGTTAACTGGTTTCAATAATTTTCATAATCTTTTATATTTTTTCATTTTTCTGCGTACATACATATATATATATAAAGTAATAATTTGATGTCCACAAGTTCCAACATTAAAAATACACAAACAACAAGTTTTACATCAATCCAAATACATTAAAAACACACATTTGTCTTTTTTTTTTTTGAATTTTAATATAAAAACGGGTTAACCAGGTTTGAGAAAACGGGTTTACCACCAGTTTAACCGGGTTTTTAAGAAACCTGACCAGGTTGAAACGGGACTGTCATATTTATTAACCCGACCTTAGTTAACCCGGTCACTACCCCGGGTCCCAGTTCGACCGGCCGGGGTAACCCGGGTTTAAAAACATTGTGTTGAAGTCAAGCTCTTCGAAATAAAAACTAAAATGGTGCTTTATTAGAGATATTAAATAATAACTAATGAAATAAAAAATAAAAAAAGTCATTTTGTTACATATAACATAATGAGTTTATTCCTTTAAAAACCCAAATTTACATTTTATATTAAATCGAAGGAAATAAAATTCATTCTCATATCTATTTTTATCATTTTCATTCATCTACCTTATAATATATTATTTTTTATTTTTGATACCATTCATCGTATTTCTTATCCATTTAACTTACCCATATCCTAACAACTCATAACATGATAAAATACACAAATATTTTATTTTTGAGTTATTTTATATGGGTTGGGATCCAATGAAAGGTGCATGATCGTATGAGAAAGATAGTTAAGATGACAAACGTATGAATTATATTTCATACGGTGGATTGATCTTATGCATCGTGGTGCATCTCATCCTAATGTGCATCCAAGGGTGAAAATCTCTTTTTACGTTTCTCATCTTATAAAAAGTAATTTAATTACTTTTTTATTATTTAATTATTACAAAACAAATGTTTTTAATATATTTTAAATCATTATTAAATACAAATCCTATAAAATCTTGTGAATTACCAACCAACCATGGACGTACCTAGTATAGTGGTTACGATGGGACATGTTACTGTTTCATTCCTCCGTCGTAGTGTAACTTTTTTTAGGTTCGTGAATGGGGCAATCATATCAATATGTTGTGTACCACCATATCGATATGTTGATACTACAATAAGATCACAAGTTTTCATCGGTAGACACTGGCGAAGCCACTTAGGCACCGAAGGGGTCACTGCACCCCCTAGGTTTTCAAAAAATAATAATTATTTAATCTACAACTTATAATTCTGAACCCAAGTAAAGTATTTTTTTTAATACATCACTTATTGAGTCCTCCCTAGAATTCTACCCATTTACATTTGAACGTAATTTTCTGAATATTACTAGCTTCAAAGCATTTGTCCCTCCCATTCAACCCATCCAACAACCCAATTAAAGTTAACCCGCTAAATTGCTAACAAGTGACAACCCTATAGATGACTTTATAGGACATTTATCAAAATAATTCTATAAAATAGCTAATACTATATTTTATTTTAAAAATGCTAAAAAACTTGTTGAAATGCCAAAAAGGTCCTATATCCATATTATAACACTTTTAGATAAGAGTTTTATAATTTGGTCCTATAAACTTAGGTTCTATAAATTTTTTCATTCGTCAAACTTATCTAACTACTAAACCACCAACCCAATCCAACCTGCAACGGTTTGTTGGATTGAGATTTTTCGAAACTGTCATAATTGGGTTGGGTTGCATAAATATCGTAAACCCAACCTAACCCGCGTACACCCTAGTTCTATACTAATTTTAGTTACCTTTTAGGGAAAATTTCAGCTATATCCTTTAAAATTTTCTATATTATGTATATATCCTTGTAAAGTTTGAAACCACATATATATCATTTTAAACCTCTAGAACTCACATATATGTCATTCTCTCTAATTTAATTATTATTTAAACATTTAAAAAATTCAAATTATTATCTCTAAATTGAATTTATTTTCTAAATTACTTAATTACTCTTCTGAATATCCTTCCCAAAATTATGTGATTTGTATTTTTTAAATGTTTTAATGATAGTTAAATTAGGGAGAATGACATATATACTAGTTATAGAGGTTTAGAAGGATATATACATAGTTTTAAACTTTACAAAGATAGATACTTAATATAAGAAGTTTTAAAGGGTATAGATGAAATTTTCCCTAACTTTTAATACTTAAGTAACTAAGTATTTATTTACATTTTAATTGGTGCTCCCTCTGATATAAATTCCTAACTCCGGTCCTGTCGTAAGAGTTGGTTTGTAAGGCTTTTCTTTTATCGTAGACTCGAGTTTGAATCTCGTTAGTGTCATTTTTCTTAGTTTTTACCTTTTAGTTTCAAATTTATTATGTTTCTGAATTTTTATTGTAACAAAAAAATTGAACAACATATCCACATACGAAAAACAATAAACTACCAACAGACCAATTATAACATTATAATAAATATATTTATATTTGTTTCTTATATTCAAATGGTGTTTTCTGGTTCCGTCTCTACAACCAACCCCATAAAATTTTAAAATCATATATTTATAGATTTTAATGATATCTCAATATTCAAGTTAAATTTCTAACAAAATTCAATTATAAATTCTTCAAATCTTATCTATTCCCAAACTAAATGGGAACTTAACCTCATGTTTATCCTTAGGTAAATTGACAATTGCTTCAATCTATAAACAAAGAATTATTCTAATTATATGGTCAAATTGTTGCTTGTTAAGAAGGGTTTATATATAAAAAAATGGTTAGATTTGTTCCACGTATGATTACCCGAAACCTCTAAATTCGTCTGTAACATCGCTTTTGTATAATATGATTGAGGAGGTGTTTGGATGAGCTTATTAACTTATAACTTATTGACTTTCTAGAAAAGTGCGTATGAAAATTTGATAAGTTAAAAACTTTAACTTCCTAAAAAACGACTTATCACCGGTTTGACATCGGATAAGTTGTTTTTTCCAAACACTCATAATGACTTATTACCGGTGCCACACCGGAGTAAGTCAATAAATTGTTTTTATAAGCTAAAACAAACACCCAGTACCTCATATGACTTTTTTTTAAAGTCCCAAAAGCCAAATAAGTAACCAAATAAAATGAGGGTAAATATGTATTAAAGTGAAACGTTAAGGGGTGTAAATTGAAAATATTGCAGGGTTTTCTGTTGACATAGACAAGATAGGGACCCACCAAACAAACAAGGTGTCAGATTATCATATGTTTAACTCCCACGTCGGCTTGGTGTCCAAACAAGTATTTGTTTTCTAGGAAATATAATTTAGGGTGCATTTAATTACATAATTTTTTTGAAGAAACGCTTTAAGTTCCTTTAGTTTTTTTTAAAAATTTACAATAAAATAAAAATAATTTTTTTCTAAAATTACATTAAATTTAGAAAAACACTTTTATTATTTTTCTAATTTTTTGTTTTTTAAAACTTTTTCACATTTAGACATACACACTTTCAGAGACACATACACTCACTTTTACACACACACACATAAACTCACTTTCACACACGCATGTGCGTACACGCACACACACACTCATACACAGTGGCGGATACAAGATTTTTATCCATCGAAGGAGGTCCCATTAAAATAGACTAAAGACACATAAAAAGTCACCCGACATGTTTCGAGAAATTTTTAAAGTTTTTTAGATGATTTCAAGAGATAATCTTATTGTTTTTGTCAATTTCGAAAGATTTTTTTAGGTTTTTTATTGATTTCAAAAGATTTTTTCAGTGTTTTTGGCAATCGCCGGCAAGATGGGATCCCTTGAAATTTTTTACTGGGGGGAAATTAAGACTAAATACAGTATTTTTGATGTTTTTTAGCCTATATAATTTTTTTTAACATTTCACTGGAAGGATGGGACCGCCCCCCCCCCCCCCCCTTTTGTTAGCTAGATCTGCCCCTGCTCTCTCTCACACACACATACACACTCTTTCATTTTGACACACATTTACGCAGACACACACTTTCACACACACACACACACACTTTCATTTTCATACACACACACGCTTTCACACAGATACACACATATATTCACACACACTTTCACACACACACTTTCACACACTTTCACACACATACACATTCACACAAACATTTTCACATATATGTTCTAGTTTGAAAAAAAATGGAAAATGAAAAATGAAAAGCGGTAGAAAATGCATAACCAAACGCCTTTTCTAATTTTTTAAAAATGAAAAATGAAAACTCCACTATTTCAACTAAACGCGTTTTCTAAAATTTTCATATAAAACTGAGAATGAAAAATCAACTCCATTTTCTGAAAACGTTTTATTGAAAAATGAAAACAGTTTTCGTTAACTAAACACACCCATAATGTTTGACTAAACATAAATTATCTAATTTTTTGTTTTAAGAAATATTTTTACAAAATTAGTTTGAAATTTATGGTTATACAAATATACATTACTTATTCTTTGAAAGAACATGTAATTCTGTATATCAAGTTTACGTATGATATATCAGTGATAAAGATTAAAATATTTACGTTTCCAAAAATATAATATCTTATAGTATAAATCATAATAAAATATTTTCCGTTATGTTTTTTTCCTTAAAATAAAATTAAATATTTGTTAGCGTATACGTTTTAAAAAGTAATCATCGGATGATTCTAAATGTTCAAAATTCGATCATTGGATGACTCTATTTGGATATTGTGTCATGATATTTAGTAAATAAAAGATACTACGTAACTATTATGTTTATGTATCGTTCTATGTTATATCTAAATATAATAACAACCTTAGAACAATGAATTTTTAAAAGTCCATAATTGATTATTAGTTTGGATTTAGCTTGAATTTAATATAGTACGACTAGTACATGTAGGGATTCATATGGAAATATAGAATCTACATGTGGGTAGAAGATGAGATTTTGTGTACCGGTCGTGACTTGCTATGAGAACGTTTCATTGGATGTCATATTTAGTCATTATATATATAGTCGTCTTACTTTGGATCATGGAGTTTGTTTAGTATAAGTGGTGTACTTTGATAACTGATTGTAATCATTCAGTAACTAGGTAACAAAATGGTTGTTCGATATGTCACATATCACTTAGGGGCCGTTTACCAAATCTTACCCGAGTAAGTGCTTACCGATGAAATTCAACACTATCACTTACTTATCGGGTAAGATTTTAGTCCACAAAAACGGCATCGTATGCAACAATTTATCGTTAAGCGATTACCATGGTAAGATTCGTCGCAATCACTTACCCGGGTAAGACTCTTAGTCATTGCTTTCCTTGTCTTCGCTCTTACCGGGTAAGATTTTTGGTACTTGTTATATTCCTCCAATAAAGTAATATAACTTGGTAAGCACTTACCCGGGTAAGCGTTTGGTAAACGGTTCCTTAGTAATACTAGCATGAATCAAGATAGAATTTGTTCATTTTGGATTACAAGTGTGATATCCATAAGCCTTTCGATTGAATAGTACCGAGGAAGTTCATGCATGCTAAGCTGATAAGTATAGCGTATCGATATCTGTCTTCTTAGTGTATTCTGGAATCAAGAAAGTAAAGATCAGACATAACAAGGACACGTCCATGCCTCATGTTCGATCTGGATATTTGAACAAAGGGAGATAAATATGTACACTGATAATGATCACACAGTTTGTGATTAGCTAAATCACCAAGCTTTATCATTTGAGTAACGATGATGTATTGCTAGATGTCGCTCTTCATTTATAATTATAAATAGGTGTAACACCCTCAAATTTGGCAAAAGCGACTAATTTAAAATTTTCAATAATACATCAAATGAAGGGTAAATCCCTTGTCTATACATGTCACTTGAATTATCTCGAATAAAAAATCTAACTTCATCAACAACAAATGATAGACTAAGCCTTAAATGGAGGCTAAGTCAAAGTCGGGTGTTACTAAAACCCAATAATTGCCGATATCTCCAATTGCAAAATATGTCAACGAATAATTAAAACTTTCTTGAGCCTCTAACTAGCACTAATATCATCACAGTGTAACTAGTACAACCCTAACGAGGACCTGATGTACATGTCGACAAATAAAAAGGGTTAGACTTACACCTAGTGAGCTCAAACAGTTTTCATCATTTATATAAGACTATAAAATGAAAAGAATGCTACTTGAATCACAATTTCCAAAATGAGATGCATCAAATATGAAAACGATATCTTTTCCAAAACTTACTATTTTCCGTGACGAAATATCTTTTAACCAAGACACCTATTTAACATGAGACCAAAAATCAATACTCACGCAACCAAGAATATAACTATACACATTAAAGCATGAAACATAACTTTAATCGAACCTTATAAACAATTAACTCACGCTTACCCATTGAAGGGCATAAAACATCATAAGATGATAGGGGAGACCCGATTTACCATTGTCGTGATGGAACACATAAGTAGGCCACAAACCAATATTATGAGGGTGTCACATAAAGGCCCTGGTAACCATTGACATCAACCAAACTCAGTATTATAGTCATTTGTTAACATAAGCCATTCCGATGTATTTAGAGTGTCACATAAAGGCCTGGTAACCATTGACATCAACCAAATCCAATATTATAGTCATTTGTGAACATAAGCTCTTTTAAACATTATTAGAGCATCATATATGGATCATAAGCCACTTTAAGTGTTATTAGGGCATCCCATATGGATCGTAATCTCCTTCTACAAGTACACTTTGACATCAACCCAATCCAGTATATAGTCAAACAAAATAAGTGCACATTTTGTAAAAGAAATTGACTTATATGCCTATGGATCCAATGCATTACAGTCTAAAATTACACAACTCCAACTAAATGACCAAGCGATCAAAACGTGTAATTTTCATAACAAATATGTTGTAGCTGCATATGACTTCTAAAAACCCGACATAGAACAATTTAAATTGGACAAATGTCATCAAGAATCATTTAAGTCAAAACCGAGCCAAAACCCTACATCTTAACACTTATGTGATTACTCGAAACAAACATCATTGGTTGAGACAAAAATGCCTCATAATGCAATAACGTGTATTTTCCAATCGGTTTATAAAATCAAATATTCCAAAGACGCATATAACACAAAATGATCTCCATTTATGAGATTAGATATCAAAACAACTCACACTCATGTTTAATTTATCAAGACGTCTAAAAACCCAAATATAAACATTTTACATAATTTTATAAAACCAAATATACCAAATATGCAAAACTTACCAAATACCCACACATTTGATAAATAACCTCATGTTATGTTGTAGCAAGGTTCTGCTACTCTTGAGTTGATATCTCAACCATATCTTACACCCATGCTTTCTTTTAATATCATCACATCTTTTTAGTTATTCACTCTCACAAAAACAATTCTTCGAATTCACCATCTAAAATCTTGTCTTCATTTTTACTTTCTTAATCCTTGTTTTCATTTGTCCTTAAGGTACGATAACAAGACTTGGTAATCCTTACCATTATCACCTGATTTGGACGATACTAGTGACACATGTATATTTGTATGATTCATTAGTCGTTGAAACCTTTTTCTGGGTTATACATCCTTCCAACCAGGACCAATAAATGAATTAATATAGTCACAATGGTTTCAATTTTGTTATGCATTGGATCTCTACTTTTAACTCCGTTAAAGGCCGTTTAAGTCCTCACACATTTTCTATTCAAAATAAGAACATTATAAAATTTATGATTTAAATTATATATATTATATATATATATACACATAAATAAACACACATGGGTTCTTTCCTCGTAGGCCATCCTAGTAGCAACTTAATTCGCCAACTTACCTTATGCCCGATCTTCTTTTTCGATATCCCTCCCTCTCACCACATCATCGTCTCCCTTACTTTTAGATCACCCTCCCTCATTTCACTACCATATATTCGTCCCCCTTCTTCGGTCTCCCTTCTTCACCCACTTCACAACCAAATCACCGCCCTCTTTAGATCCACAAGTCGGGGATCAAGGGAGAATGGGACGAAACCGGTGAACAATACCACCATCTCATGTCTACAAAACCATATACAAATCAAAATTTCATCGAGTTATAAAAATGGAACAAAACCATATCCAAATCGAGGACGAGAGAAACCCAGATCGAGAATACCCAATCTTCTATGGTATGGATGGAGATTTTAGCGAGTTTTAACAAATAGGAAGGGGATTAGGTTTTTGAATAGAGAGGTGGATCAATGGTGAAAAAGAGGGGAAGAGGATTAGATCCATATCTTATTTTTTGTGAAGGTCTTTGACTTGGTTGTTCTTCCAACTCACCTCCACTAACAAAGTTCCATAGGTGTGGGGTTGGGCGCCCAAGACGGAGGCTGGACGCTTGAGAAGAGGCGTCGACGTCTTCTTTAGGGGGTGGGGGACGAAGGGAACAACAGATATATACTGTGTATATATGTACTATCAACAATACATACAAAATAAATAAATTCAGAGTAAAGTTCACTTATGGTCCATAATGTTTGTCACTTTCAATGGTTTTCGTCCCTCAACTTTGTTTTAACAACTTTGTTCCTCACCTTTAACAACTTTGTTCCTCACCTTTGTCATTTCCCAACGGATTTCGTCTCTCTTTCTAACCGCCGTTAACTTTTTTCGTTAAGTCCAACTTAATGACGGGTATTTTAGTCATTTTACATGTTTTTTTTTATTTTCTTGTTTTACAAAAACCATCAAACTTTAGGGACATGTTACGTAATTATCTCTTACATATAATGTATGTGTGTGTGTATATATATATATATATGTAATAGAGTTTGACTATCATTTACACATTGGACCATCAAATAGGAGGACATATGGACTATTGTAACCTACATCGTCGACCAAACAAAGACGATCCCACCATCATGACCCTATCTCTTTGACCTAAGGATGATGATGTGTGGACCATCATTTACATAGGGAAGATCTGCAATTAGCTCATTTGGCAAAGGGGTGGGGAGACTTTGCCCAAATACATAACAGGTCCTGGGTTCGATCCTAGCCCCCACCCCCCACTGACCTCAGCCGCTGAGTGAGCCTTAAAATGTCCCCTTACATTGGTGTCCTTGGAGGCAGGTTCCGTGTGGGTCCGATTGGAGTTGCCGGTAATCAACTTTTTGCCAAAAAGTCTCTTTCAATCTGCGAAGCAATAGAGATGATTATTCGGTTACTTGAAGTAACGAGCATTATGGGGTTCATAATAGGGACTAATTGGGATAATTTCCAGTGACTTTTTTCCTGACGAGATTTTCCAATAGGAATAATGAATCCAATATCAAGACAATGAGAGTTAATTATCCAAGGGAGAATGGGACGAAAGCGGTGAATAATACCATATCTCCATATACAAATCAATATTTCATCGAGTTATAAGAATGGAACAAAACCATATCCAAATCGAGGACAAGACAAAACCAGATCGATAATATCGAATCTTCTGTGGTATGGATGGAGATTTTAGCGAGTTTTAACAAATAGGAAGGGATTAGGTTTTTAAATAGAGAGGTGGATCAATGGTGAAAAAGAGGGGAAGAGGATTAGATCCATATCTTGTTTTTTGTGAAGGTTTTTGACCTGGTTGTTCTTCCAACTCACCTCCACTAACAAACTTCCATAGGTGTGGGGTTAGGCACCCGAGACGGAGGCTGGATGTCTGAGAAGAGGCGTCGACGTCTTCTTCAGGGGGTGGGGGACGAAGGGAACAACGTATATATAATGTGTATATATGTACTATTAACAATACATACAAAATAAATAAAACAAGGGCAAAGTTAACTTATGGTCCATAACGTTTGTTACTTTCAATAATTTTCGTCCCTCAACTTTGTTTTAACAACTTTGTTCCTCACCTTTGTCATTTCCCAATGGATTTCGTCTCTCTTTCTAACTGTCATTAACTTTTTTTGTTAAGTACAATTTAATGACGTGTATTTTAGTCGTTTTACATTTTTTTTATTTTGTTTTTTTTACAAAAACCATCAAACTTTATGGACTTGTTACATAATTATCTTTAACATGCTATATATATAGACAAAGGGACCAATTCTCTAGATACAAAAAACTTATAGGTTTGATGGTGGAATATCCCATCTGTCCAGGGTTCGAATTCAGGCGTACACAACAATTGTGACCACTGAGTTTATCCGGACTGATTTCTTGCAGTCATATTTTGCTGGAGTTTTGTCCAGGCATAGGCTCGGACCCCTTCAAAAAAAAAAGTTGGACGGTCGTTAGTGTGAATGACCAAATCTCCACAAAATGTTTTGCCTTGGGGACCAAATCTAAAAACGCCTATATACGTGGATGTTTCTTATGTAATAAATGAAGATAAAGGACCAAATCCCTAATAATTGACATAACTTAGAGAGCAAATCCATATTTTACTCTATAAGTTATTTAAAATAAAGGACTTTGATTTCTTTCTAAATATTATAAACTAAACGCACGAAAGATTCTAAATCCTTCTTTCAAAAATCCTCTCAATTCCAAGTATTTTCATAAAATTCAAATCCCTCAAAAACATTTCGTCAAACCAAATAGGCCCATAGTTTACTCTTAGGTCTCGTTTGATTTGCAGGATTAGATTGGATTTGAAATTGAATTCCATTTCAGTCTCATGTTTAGTTTGAATTTTTTTCTGGATTTGAAATCTCGGAATTTCATTGAAATCCTACAATCATAAAATTTTGAAATCCCATGTGGTTGATTTGAAATCTCATGGAATTTTATAGGACTTATTTATAACAATGTTTTAAATTATATTATATAAACATTTGTTTGTAATAACCAGGTAATTAAAAGACAATATAATTATTTGTAATATATTTTTTTATAAATTAGTTATAAAGAATGAAATTCAATTTCATTTTAATTCATATAAACCAAACACATCAAAGATTCCAAATCCCGCAAAACAATTTCAACAATCTAAACACATCCTTGATACTTGTTCTTCAAAATATCTTGAGCGGCCAAAGCTCTTTTAGCCATGGAGATCTATATGCATGACTTCAAGCTATTCGTGGTTGTTCGAAGGATTAGTCGGTATGCATAAACTGATCAAAAAATCCACAGTTATGCAAAAAAAAAATCAAATTATAATAAACATATCAAATATTTCAAAATAGAGTATTATGATTTTCATGTTACAAAAATTAGATTTACAGATTATAATAAAGCTATTTACACATATCTTTTTGAAATAACTATTGCAAATTAGTAAATAAAAACAAAAATAAAAATTTACAAATATTGCAAAGAGAAAAATAAAGATGGAAATAGTATGATCAGATAAACAATTAACATCATTTATGATATTATAATGCGAAAGGTTTTACGTTTGATGGCATATGTGATAACTTTTCGAAGGAAAATATTTAAATTTATTAAAAGTTCATGCATCGTGAATTTAGTTTTATAAATTGAACTAATCAAACATTAAACCTACATAAATAAATAAATAAATAAATAAATAAATAAATAAAGGCGTAGGATTGTGATTGGACAAGTGACAAAGAGTGCGACGTCGTTTAGCACACGTCAAATGTTTGGAGTCGCTATCGAGCCACCCAGGTGGGACCAACTCCAGAAAAATTAAGTTGGGTTCTTGTGGTCGACACTATTGAGAGTGGACCTCTTGATGTTACGCCTCACCCCACGCCCCATTATACGTATTATATATAATAGATGGAAAATTATATATAAATCTTTTAAATATTATAAACCTCTGAATTAATATGTATGGAAAGATATTAATTGTGACAACCATTTTATAGTAGAAAATAATCGATACGTTTATGATACAAGATATTCATCAGACCAGGGGGACCTATCAAGGACCTAGTGGGGTCCCGTGCAACCGTTCAATTGATTATCCTATAAAAACGTAAACGTTTTGAAGATGCATCAACTTGATTTTGAAGGGTGCTCTTAAATATTTTAGAATAACTGCAAATTTGGTCCCTGTTGTTTGTTGTTTTTTTGTGGTTTTGGTTCCTACAAAATTTTTATTGAAAGAAAAACCTCATGGTATGCAAAAGTTTGTGGTTTGGGTCCCTCGGACTAACTCTATCGGATTTCCTTCCATTAAAAACCCCCCATGTGACTTGCACATGAGGGCATTTTAGTTTTTTTACTTATTTTTTTTTGTCTTCACTGAAAACAACAAACCACACGGACCAAAATTGAAATTTACTCTTTAGTTAGAAAAACATAATGTGTGTGTGTATCCAAGCATGCACATTTGTTAACGAACAAGGCACCCTATATGAACTCGAACCATCCCAAACTCGTTACCCTCCCTTCGACTTACAAACTATCGATATGAACCCGAACTATCCTATGATAAACATCAAAAAAGGAATCGCAATGGGTTTTGGTTTCAAAACGGGGTTTTCAAAATGGGTTTTGATTAATAGGTTCGTTAGAGTAAGTTTACTTCATTGAGAAATTGTTGGTCTCAAGGGAGTCTATGAGAGTGTATAAGTATCACACGGTTTGTAGAACAGGGTGGGATAAATACAAACACACAAACTTTTAAATTTTAAACGAGTTTATTAGAAATAAACAAATTTACAGATTGTTTGCAGAAATAAGAATAAATATAAAATACATATTCTAAAACAATCAAGAAATACTAAGTTATGATGCACAAGATAAGGAGAAAAAGAAGCAGAGGTTCAAGAAGAGATATGTATGCATGAAGATGGAGAAGAGGTTATTCATCTATTTATACCTAATGCATTAAATGTACGCAAGAAGGTACATGCCACGTGTCAAGCTTCTATGGAGATTTGTCCTTTGTTCATAAAGCAACCGTGTTTTTAGCCGAATATGAACACTTGACATTTTAGAGTTGGTAGTCATGTAGGAGACAATAAAGTAACCCTGTACGTACTTTCTGATATAGATCAATGGGGAGGTTGTCCTTTGTGCATTGAGGATAAGATGAATTCTAATATTGTTGAGTACGCTTCTTTTGATCGCTGATACCGAGGATTCAAGGAAGAACCCTTCAGGTATCATTGAATCATACTCAAATTTCACACTTCATGTAGACCATCCTTGCTATCACTGAACCGCTTCAGATCGCGAGCTAATTATCTCTTTCTTCAGCTTAGTCTTTGACGTTCGCTGAAGCTTCTTTTGTGTGAACTTTGTCTTCGGGGCTTTAAGGTTCAGAGATCATTCATGATAGTCTTCAGCAATCATTGAGTGCAATCAGTGTTTGCGTTCGCTGAAACTCAACAGATTCTAAACATAAGATTTTCACTAAGTATAAATGATCATCATCAAATCACTAAATGAGCTTGAATCAACATCATGGTATGCAAAAAGTTTGTTTTTTGTGTCCCTCTATCAAATTTCCTTCAGTTAAAAACCCCCCATGTGACTTGCACATGAGGGCATTTTAGTCTTTTTACTTTTTTTTGTCTTCACTGAAAAAAACAAACCACATGGACCAAAATCGAAATTTACTCTTTAATTACAAAAACATAACGTGTGTGCATATATATATATATATATGTGTGTGTGTGTGTGTGTATCTAAACATGCAGATTTGCTTACGAGCAAGGCACTCAATATGAACTCTAACCACCCCAAACTCGTGACCCTCCCTTCGACTTACAAACCATGATATGAACCTAAACCACCCTATGATCAACATCAAAACAGGAATCAAAATGGGTTTTGATTAATGGGTTCGTCAAAGTAAGTTTACTTCATTAAGAATGGTTCATAGAAGTAGAAATATCGGGTCGAGATCAATCGAAGCCGAAACACCGGGGAAATCTCTGTGGGTTTTGATCTCTAGTGGGTTTCCTTTGACTACACCTCCAACCACCATCCCCCCCCCCCCACACTGTGGGTTTCTATCTCTAATTTTTGTCCGCAAAAGCTCTCTCACACAATCTTCATTCAGATCAGAAAAGAGAAACAAAATTAGGGAAGAATATGACGAGGAAGTTGAAGATTACCATGTAAATCAAAGCTTGAAAAATGTTAATGGCGGTAAGTTGTCTACGTCAGAGACTCTCACCATGACCCAGCCTCGTCGAAGAATCCACCTAAGTCGAAGAATCCCATCATCTTCATCCTTCAACGTCGAGCATCATCACCAAGAAGTTATTGGCAACGTGGCTGTTGGAGCGGCGATGGTTTCACAATGGTGGAAAGGGAATCGACAAGGGTTGGTTTTGGTATGGGGAATGTGAGGTGGTTTTTGAGCCGGAGGAGGTAATAGAGTTTGGGGCCGAGGCGAGGTGATTTTCGGAGACGATGTCGGGTTCATGAATTTATACACACACACACACACACACACATATATATATATACATAGAGGAAGGTTCAAATGCGAACTTTGTAAATTTAAAGGAATAAAGGAAGACCTTGTGGACCACATATGATGTGGGTCCCACATAATATTAAATCATTTCTGATTAGCACAAATTAGCACTTGGCAGTATGGCTAGTCTTGCCATTTTAAAGCTTCTCAAAAGAAGGTCAGGGTTGTATCCATACCTTCGACACGTATTTTTTTTTTGGTTAATCCTCTTCATATTTAGTTCAATAATATCGAGTGGGTGACCAATAATGTAAATAAATTGATTAGTTATAATGTTATGCCATTATTATACATGATTTATTAGTTTTCAATCTTTAGATTAATCTTTAACAAAAAAACTAAATCATCCTCTCGAAATCAATCAAAAACCGAAAAACTCTCTCAAATCAAGCAAAAAACGAAAAATTCTTTCAAAGTCAATCAAAAAAACCAACAAATGTCCCTCGAAATCAACCAAAAAACTTTAAAAAAATACCTCGAAATCAACAAAAAAGCTTTAAAAAACCACGAAGTGCGGAATTCGGCTAAAAACACATCAAGCAGCTTTGCCGACATTTGATCCAATTTAAAGGTGCACCCACTCGACCAAAATCATGGGTCCTGTACTGGACAATTGCATTTGTTTTGTATTTGATTGAGAATATATATATATATATATAGAAAGAGGTTCATGCGATGACGGTAACAGTTTACGAGAATGCAAAGACAATCATCAGCCAATCATTTTGTACATGAAATTTTTCATGTACAAAATCCCATATGATTCACATATAAAATCATATATAATTAGCCGAGACTTTTCCCACAGCAAAAGTCGCGCGTGTCATTTTTGATGCTAGTACAAAATCACATATGATTTTACACATGAAAAAAAATTCATGTACAGAATGATTGGCTGAGGATTGTTCTCGCATTCTCGTAAATTTTTACCGTCCTTGCATGAACCCGATATATATATATATATATGTATATAGAAGCATGATCAAACGAGGACGGTATCTATCTAAAAGAACACGAGAACGGGCAAATCATATGGGATTTACAATAAAATCATGTAAAAAATCATATGTGATTTAACTGACCTTTCCCCCGTGACTTGAAGACGCAACCACAAGTCGCCCACACACTTATTTTGAACGTTAATGGAAAATCATATGTGATTTTGCACGTGATTTGCCCATTCTCGTGTTCTTTTTAAATAGATATTGTTCTCGTTTGATCCTGCCTTTATATATATATATATATATAGGGGCGAGTTCAAATGAGAACTCAAATTTGGTTGTGAACGTGAGGACAAATGAGAGCGCGACACGTGTCATATTCAGACTGAATAATCTACATTCAGACACTTATCGCGTTCTGATTTGTCCCCACGTTCACAACCAAATTTGAGTTCGCATTTGAACTTTCTCTCTCTCTCTCTCTCTCTCTCTATATATATATATATATATATATATAGGGGCTCTTCATGGGAGATCTTTGTAATCTATGATAACTATGAGATCCCATCTCATCCATAGGATTAATTAATCAATGGTCCTAATTAAAAGCAATTTAAAATTAATATGTTACCTAAAATAATGGTATATATTTGAATTAAATAAAATGAAAAGGATAACATAGTAAATTGACATCTTATTTCATGTTGATCTACATTGGGTAGGTTCCGATATTCAAGACAAGTAATCAAAAGGACTACCAACTATTAAGAATAACAAAATAATCTACCCAAATATTTTCAAATCATAAGTCAGAGCATTTTCAAATCTTAAACCCTTTTGTCCTTAGAAAATTGGCTGTGAAATTGTGGTACCGTATTGATTCAGAAACCTGAATCACACAAATGGATGAAGGCGACATTGTGGTACCGTATTGATTTGAAAACCTGAGCTCTAGAAAATTGGCTGCGACATTGTGGTACCGTATTGATTCAGAAACTTGAATCACACAAATGGATGAAGGCGACATTGTGGTACCGTATTGATTCAGAATCTTGAACCTTAGAAAATTGGCTGCGACATTGTGGTACCGTATTGATTCAGAAACTTGAATCACATAAATGTATCACAAATAACCATACAAATAAGTACCACAAATCGCCATACAAATAAGTACCACAAACCACCATACAAAATTGTACCACATATCATCATCAAACTATGTACGACCTCCTAACTTAAATAAATGATACTACATATACATAGAATTCAAACCATTACCATTTGGTTGATCATTTGGTATAGCATTAACATATATATATGATGTTTCTTCATCATCGTTATGTGTCTCATTATCTTAAAAAAACCATCATCTGATACATGTTCTTCAACCGGGATCAGTGAATTGTATGGGGTAATGCCGATATCAAATTCGTCTAAGTCGTCCCATTCTTTCACATCCGTTGTATCTTCTACCGGATTGTCGATGTTGTTTGAAGATTCAATCAAATGTTTCTTACCTTTGTCCATTTGGAATCGATTTTCTGTTTACTAATGATTGAATCTCTACTAACAACGAAAGCCTCTGTCTTAATCGATGAATATAGGCGGTTTATTTTCAGAAAAAATCTTATGAATAATTAAAGATTCATGGAATCAGTTAAAATCGTAGGATACAATTTGAAATTGAATTGTTGGAGATAAAATAGGAAACAAATAAAGTTGATGATTATAAGATTTGAAACTATCAAATTAAATAAAATAATGAATATTAATTAAATTTATCGAATTACCATGGTGTCCTTTTGTATTTAGTGTTTAAATTCATTAATTATATTAAATTTGATTGGTTGTAAATGGATCTCATGGTTATCATAAAATAGGGGGTTCTCGTTTTATTAGGCCATATATATAGGGGTGGTTTCAATTGCAAACTCAACAATTCTAACAAAATTTGCAAACCATTATATTAGGAAACAATTAAGTTATCTATGGACAGTTCTCATGATTCATTAACTATGGTTAAGATATATATGGAAGATGATAAGTTCGTTAATTATGATCATGAGTTTGAATTAGAAAAAAAAAATCAAATATTTATCGGACTAGATGGACGACTAAGATTGATTTGTTAGAATTATTGGGTTTGTAATTGAAACATGTATATATATACACATACACACACACACACACACACACACACACACACACATATATATATATATATAGGGGTGGTATCCGTTGCAAACTATTCAATATTTGCAAACTTGCAAACTCACCATTATCCAATAGAAATAAGTCATGTGGATAATATTGTTTTAATATTTTATTAATTTTATTAATATTTTATTAATTCATTGAAGGTATCATCATCATTTTATAATTTAATCATTTTTAAATTAATATTTACTAATTTCCTATCATGAACACACTTTTTGACGACTTCGTCTTCTCTGACGAGTTTTCCGGCAAGTTTTCTCATTCATGAATATACTTTTGTCATTCGTGAATACACTTTCACCATTTGTGAACACTTTCAACATTCATGAATATCCAATTGGTGCTTTATCATTGTGTTCACGACGAGTTTGCACAGTTTGCAAAAATCGATTAGTTTGCAACGGATACCACCCCTATATATATTATATATATATAGAGAAGAAAGTTCATTTGCAAACTCAATTTTGATAACACCATTGTATTTTGGTGAAGGACCATGAGGCCTTTAGATCTGATGCATTTTGTGTGGATATTGCTAAGATCAAACCAAATTTACAAGTCAAACGACGTATGGTTAGGGGTGTTCACTGTTCGGTTCAGTTCGGATAGTAGGGAAAATATGAATCGAACCGCATGAGGCAGATACCTGGCTACCCGAACCGAAACTGAACCGTCAGTTGAACTGAACCGAAATAAGGCGGTTACCCGCGGTTTGGTTCTCGGTTACCCGGATTTATAAAAAAAATATCATTTATAGTATAAAAAGGGTACCAAAATATAACATTTAAAACAATTACACAACAATTAGATAAAACTAATCAAAGCGCTACAAAGTAAAATAAGTTTAATTGTTCAAAAACATTAATTTTTAGGTTAATGTCGACTATTTCATGCTTCATACCACCAAATTAATTTAATCATCCACCATAACTCTTGACACCAAAAAGTAGAAGCCTTCACTCACTTAACTTTGGGTTAATAAATATACAAATAATAATAAAATGAATCTAATATTTAATATTATATATACATTATATCCGATTCGGTTCGGTTACCCGCGGTTACCTAAAATTTAAAACTGAAACCGACCCGTGAATACTCGGATTTTCCGATTTTCGGATTTTTTGGTTATTGATTTTTTCGGTTTCGGATCAAACGGTTCGGCTTGGTTTTTTTTTTCGGTTTTCCAGTTTTTTTGAACACCCCTACGTATGGTCTATGGACCCTTTATGTAACTCGATAGTGAAAAAAAATCCTAAATGCATTGGCAACACCTTCTGTATGATGCTCGGTCACTACCTACCGGTTGGAATGAAAATATCACGATAGATGCCGAACACCATTGAAATCGATTAACACCATTGGAATCCAAACTTGTTTGGAATTGATGTGTTTGCACTAGATGGTGACATTGTTTTACCTATTGGTTGGAATCAATGTTTATGCACCAGATGGTTAAAAAAATTTACCTACTCGTAAGAATCGATTAACACCATTGGAATTGATCAACACAACCTATCAGATGGTGAACACCATTGTAATCGATTAACACCACCCATTGGAATCTAAACCTGGTTGGAATCGATGTGTTTGCACCAGATGTTGAAACAAATCGGACAAAATCAAACAAAATCGAACAAAAAACCTTCGAGAAAGTATCGAACAAAATCAAACAGAAAACCCTAGTTCGAGAAAGGATCGAACATTTACCTGATTTGTGTTTTGGTTTTTAATCGTGGAGAGAAGTAAGGGGAGTGTGATGAAGACTAAGAGGAGCGTGATGAATCGTATGATAACACTGAGAGGAGCGATAATCACAGATAAAATCCCTCCATTGAGAGAATGAATCGTCGTCTTGGAGGGCTCAATCGTCGTCATGGAGGGCTCAATCATCGTCTTGAAGCGCGATAACCAGTATGAGTCATTTTAGGAATCTCAGTTGTTAATGATGGGGTTTTGAAAGACCATAATAGCATTGTGTTGTTAAATTGGTATTTAAGAGATTGGGTCTAAAATGGTAGTACATTGTGCTTAAAAAGTTGTTTTTAAAACTTTGGTGAATTTGTTTTATATGGTAGTATAGATGTCGGATAAATTGCATAAAATTTTAAAAAATATTCAGTGTTTTAACTGATTTCAAAGTATTAGCCAAAGGTTTTCTAATGACATAATTTACAAAATAAATAGGTATTTCTAATTAAAATTATCATTAAATAATTAATACAACAATGGTATAAAACGAAAAATATAGGAAAGAAAAAAAAAAGACAAACAGCAAGGACTAAAATTGTACTTTACTCTACAATCTAATAAAACAAAAAAAGAGAAAGTAAAATTACTAAAAAACTGTAGATCCCAAATCACAACAACATTCAAGATTAAACATAGAAAGATTAGATATTGAAGCACTCGAGCCATCCTCATATTAGATTGATTTTTTAAGCACCTTACACTTTACAATTGTGAGTTGACTCTAGAAATGAATTATATACCCATGACACCCTTTATATAGATGTGTCGATTACATGTAAACCCAAGCCCTTAGCCCATATTACATAATTTAAACATTACAAATCAAACGGACTTACTTTATAAAACATCAACTATCTAGGTCTAAACGTTAGACTTAACAAATACCCTTAACTAAACTAGTTTTTTAACTAAAGTTGGTCAGAGGGACCAATAGTGAAACTATAATGCCCGAAAATTTAAGAAACTCCAAGTTAATGTAACTAATCCATAAATGTTGAATTAAGGGAGTATTTGATCTTTAATGAAGGCTAAAAGTCATTTTGGGTATTTGTGTATAAAATAGTTCTAAAGGTTGATTTGGAGTTAGAAATACATTTCATGAAATTTGGTAAGTTGTGACTAAGAAAATACGAGTTTTTGGGTGGAAAACCGTTTGGTAAATTGGAGGTTGAGAATTTGGGGTAAAACTCGGAAAACGGACCTCACTGGGCGGAAAAAGCATGCCACGCGACTTCTCCTGCGATCCCAGGTCGCGTAAAGGGTCGCATATGTCCCTGTTTGTTTCCGTTGTGCACTAACTCCCACGCGACTAGGTGCGCGACTTGAGGTCGCGACCTATGTCGCTGAAAACCCTTTTTACGCACATTAACTTCCTAAAACTCGGATTTCAGCTCATTTTCTCACATCTTCTTTCTTACTCGTTTTTCTTTGCTTCCTCTCCACCAACTTCGAACCCTAAAACCTATCCCCCAACCTATCCCCCATATTTTCACTACTTTTGGAGCTTTAATCCACCATTAAAGCTTGAGATTCAAAAATAAAACTTCAAGACCATTGTGTTCTTCACCTTCTTCAAGTTCATCTCCTCCATTGATGACCAAACCTTGATTTTCTCTTTAAATCAAGATTCTAAGTTATTCTAACTCTTCTAAACTCTATTTCTTGCTAAAATCTTCTTATTTAGTCTTTAGAACATCTATTTTGAGATATTTTCCTTATTTTGGGGTTTTGGCCATTTTAAGAAATTTGAGGTTTTGGCTAGAGTTTTATGGATCTCATTTCGGAGTTATATTCTTGGTATATTTTAATTTTTTGATTAACTAGATGAGGTATCTAGTGTGGATGCTTGCAGATTTGGACTTTTCATCAAATGAAGCTTTTGGGGAAAAATCTAGATTTAGCCTAAATCTAGCAAGATAAGTTCAAGTTGCTTTGTGAAAACGGTGTACATGCCAATAATGTCCATTTTGATGTATTAACATGTTTTACTTGCTATTTGTCAAATATGTGAGTATTTCGATAATATGCGAATTATTTGGTATAAATGATTTTATAAATCTTGAAAAATGCTTATATTTGGGTTATTGACATTTTGATAAATAAAGCATATTTATGAGATGTTTTGATGTTTTGTTTTATAAATAAGGATTATTTGGTGTCATATGCATTTTGAGAGTATTGGATTTATAAACCATTGGAAATTACATGTTATTGCATTATGAGACATTTTGGAAATATATGGATATGATTTCATTTGGGAAAATGGTTTGTCTCAACCAACGTTTTGAGTAATCACTTAAGTATTGAGTTATAGAGTTGTTGCTTGGTTTTGACTAAATGAGTCTCATGGACGATTGTCTGATTTAAATGATTACGTGTCGAGCTTTGGAGTTAGTTGTAGTCATGGCATAATTTATGATTTATTACATGTTTTGAGTGCGCTGGTCATTCATTCCGGAGTCATGTAAATTAGACTGAGTTGCATTTGGATCCATAGGCGCACGAGTTAGTCACTTGGTTGTTGAAAGACTTTCGAGTCCCTCGTTTGAGGCCATAAGCCGTTGGGCTTTTAGTAGTCGGTATTTCAGAGATGGACCCAAGTGAGAATGCCTTTGCGACCCTGGGTATTACGATGATGTAACTCGTTGGAGTATGCTGTCAGGACCCATGTTTAGAGGTTGATGCTTCTTATAGTTCACACAGGTATTATGGGAATGAACTCATTTAGATTCGGGTCCCATTATCATCGGTTCTTAGTGTGAGTCTATAGTTTTCAAGTTGGTCTGGGGTCGGGGTGTTTCGGAGATGAATCAGTATGGGTCGGGCTCCGAGACCTTAGGTATTACGGTGGGTACTCGTTGAGGGATCGTACACCGGGACCGTGATCTTAGGGCGCTACTTAACAACATTGGAAATATGGTTTACTTTGTGTTACGCCATTATCGGCGGAAACGGGTCTAACCCGTTACCGAAAGGTGTTGTTTTGTAATAGTGGATCTTTGAGACTTGACCATATTTTGGTATTCGAGAAAATGGAGCTTTGTCTGTATTTTGTTTTTTGGAGCAATTAAACTTATTCACGTCTTGGGTGAGTATCGGGTGTAGAAGTTCGTGTTTGAACGAATAGTTCTATTTAAAACTTTTATTACTCGGTATTTTGATGTAAAGCTTTATTATGTGGATGTTACGTTTATGAAAGATGTTGATTTTATAATGAAGTTATTTCATTTCAAAATTATCTTTTATCAAACAATTTTTTGATTTCAGTCAATTATAAATATGTTATAAATTCTTGAGCTCACTAAACGTTAAGCTAACATTTTTATTTGTCGGCATGTGCATCAGGTTCTCTTTAGGGTTGGTACTAGCGACACGTGTTGATTTGAGTGTTAGGAAGTGACACGATAAAGACCTAGCCTTAGTGACGTTTTCCGCATTCGAAGATAATGACTCTCGTGGGTTTAGTAACACCCGACCATATGTAGGTCTTTAAATAAGACTTGGGTTAACTATTGGCGAGGTTTATTTAGAATATTTATCAAGACAATTCGAGTTTTTGAATTATAAGAAAATGATTTATTTCTCATTATTTATATTGATAAAAAGTTTAAGTTAGTCGCTCTTTTAAAATTTAAGGATGTTACATAAACAAAATGACCATCAAAGTAACTAAAATTGTAATTACTTTCGAATAAGAATAAAAACAAAACTTAATATAAAGTGACAATCACATGACCAAAAATGAAATTTATTCTATTATTTATTAAAGACAATTCTAATTATAAAAACATTTTATATTGATTTTTATTTGGAAAATATATGTTTAAACTTTATTTTAATGTCTATGATAAGGCATCTTAAAAATAAAGTTTATTAATTTTTTAATAAGAACTTTTTGTTTATAAAATTAAGTGTAAATTATATGATTGGTCCTTGTGGTTTACACTTAATAACATTGTATGTTCCTATTTTAAAATAATTATGGATTTGATCCATGTGGTTTACACTTTCACACTCCTTTGGTCCTGATCCTAACTCTGTTAATAAAACTCCATTACATAAGTTAACTAGATGGCCATTATAGTCATTTTACTCTTTTTATATTTTAATTAAATTTTAAATAAAAATAGAGGGACCAAAAATATATTTTCACTCTATTATAAAAAATATATATATATAGGGATGGTATCGTTCTGTTAATCGATTTTTTGCAACCGCGCAAACTCGTAGTGAACACAATGATAAAGCACCAATTGGATATTCATGAATGTTGAAAGTGTTCACGAATGGTGAAAGTGTATTTACGAATGGCGAAAGTATATTCATGAATGAGAAAACTTGCCGGAAAACTCGCCGGAAAAAGCGAAGTCGTCAGATAGTTTGTTCATGGCAGGAAATTAGTAAATATTAATTAAAAATGGTCAAATTATAAAATGATGATGATACGATTAATGAACTATTAAAAAATTAATTAAATATTAACACAATATTATCCACATGGCTTATTTCTACTGGATAATGGCGAGTTTGCAAGTTTGCAAATATTAAATAGTTTGCAACGGATACCACCCCTATATATATATATATATATATATATATATAGGGGCAGGTTCATACGAGAACGTAACTTTTTACGAGAACGCGAGAAACTTTTTTTCATGTACAAAATCATATATGATTCATATAGTGATTTTGATTCACATAGAAAATCATATGTGATTTTGATGTTATTGATGTTGGTACAAAATCACATGAACCTCTCTCTCTCTCTCTCTCTATATATATATATATATATATATCTTTTATTATGTCATGTAATTTACTTTAAGAATTTTATTATTTTCGATGTCTCTCATAGAGATATACATTTTTAAGTTTTTCACTATAACTCTTTAAAATAGCAATTATTTATAATTTCTATTTTATTTAAACATAAAATTTAAATTTCATATGTTAACGTGGATATATATCTGTGTATAATAAACTGAAATTACATTTTTGGTCCCTCTGTTTTTTTAAACTTTAATTAAAATATAAAAAGAGGAAGACTAAAATGTCCCTCTAGTTAACTTATTTAACAGAGTTTTTTAAACAGAGTTAGAATTAGGAACCAAAGGAGTCTGAAAGTGTAAACCACAGAAACCAAATCTATAATTATTTGAAAACAGGAACGTACAATATTATTAAATGTAAACCATATAAACCAATCATGTAATTTACTCTAAAATTAAAATACGTTTCATATTTTAAATGCTCTTTTATTGCATCAAAGACATGTAGATCTATGCAATGGCTATGAGGTCCCATACTACTACTCAAGACTCTGAATGTACCACTTAAATGTGTCATGTTGTGATTTGATGTATGCCACCACATGACATCGTCTTCATTGAAAGGGAACATATTAAAACTTAAACTTATGTCTAATGGGTAACAATTGTGGAACTCAAAAAGGCTAACCGTAAATCACTGAAATTGAAAATCATGTGTTAGTGTTTTGTACTACATTTTATAATTATAAATAACTTTTATTTTATGTTATTTTATATTGGGCAAAATGTAAGAAATAACAACCTACTTTTATAATTTCTCTATTATAACATTGTAGTTTTAGTTTTTCTTATTACAGCAATGTACTTTCAAATTATTTTTTATTAGAACATTGTACTTTGAAAAATCTACCCATTATAGCATTGGGTAACCTTTTATTTTAAATTTATCCACTATACTAGGTTTCCATGCCACCTCATTGTCTATGTAGGTTGTCCACATGTAATATATTGTTGATGTGACATTTTTTATTATAGCATTGTACTTTACGTAAATATAAGAATATTAAGAAAATTTATAGGTGACAATTTATTTCCCTAATATTAAAAAATGTTTAAAAATATATTTTTTTAACTAAGAAAATAAGAATTGTTACATTTTTTTACAAATAAAATATTTATATGGAAAATAATATATCTATTTGTCTTAAAAAATTGAATTGACATATCATTCAATAAATGTATTAAATTAATTAGATTATTTCTAAAATATTTATTAAAATGTAACAATGTTAAGAAGATTTCTAAAACACAATTTATATCGTTAAATTTTAAAAAAAAGTACAAAATAAGTATTTTTTGAACTAGAAAAATTAAATCACAAGTTTTACGTTTTTTATAAACAAAATATTTATCTTCAAGAAAAATATGATATTTGTTAAAAAAAATGTAACTCTGAAATATTTAATTTGCATACAATTTAGTAAGAGTGGTTTTTTTTAAAAAGTGATGACGTGAATAAATTACTAAAAATTTGAGATAATTAAGAAATAATATAAACTAGGTGAGATATGAATAATCAGAAGAGAAAGTGGGAATTTTTTAAAAAAAATTACAAGAGATTTTTTTTTATTAATGTCATGGAAATCATGATGACATGTTATCCATGTCATCTCATTTAAGCCATGTAAGCAAAAAAAGTGGGGGTTAACTTGTTTGAAAGGTAACAAGTTACCCATTGTTATAATGAGTAAATTTTTCAAAGTACAATGTCTTAATAAAAAATAATTTGAAAATACATTGCTGTAATAAGTAAAACTGAAAGTACAATGCTATAATAAAGAAATTTATGAAAGTAGATTGTTATTTCTTGCATTTTGCCCTTTTATATTTTGATGTTTATTATGTACCAATGTTGAATAAGATTATTGATTCACGTTTTTAACATGTAGCTCAGTTGACCGAAGAACGAAATAACTTTGAGCAAATACAAATTAAACAAGTCATGAGTTTGATTACGTATAATCGATTGTAATTGCTGGTAATCAACTTTTTGTCTAAATTATTGATTGGCTGTTGAATAAAATATTCTCCTTCAAATCTAACTATTGAAAATTGGTTTTCTAATATACAAATTGGAACGAAATATATTTTGTTTTGATAAAATTATCTTTAGTGGTTGTAATTGTTTTTAAAGTGTACAATATTACAAACTTGAGAGTAAACTACATATTTGATCCTTAGGGTTTATTGGTTTTAACACTCCGGGTCTTTAAAGTGAAATATCTATGACTTGCATCTTTATGGTTTCAATTTTATAACGTATTGGGTCCCTAAAAGTAACTCCGTTAGTTTTTGGCTGTTAAAGCCCACATGTGCAAGGGTATTTTGGTCATTTCACGGTTTATCACTTTTAAATTACATTTTGGGTCATAACTTTATAAGGGCCAAAACGTATAATAAAAATACGAGGACCAAACATGTAATTTACTCTCTCTATATTCTATTTGTGATTAATAACTAATAATTAATAATAAATATATTTATATTATATTTATCACTAGTTTCACAAAATTTCTTATTATGCTATTGTATTTTTGTATTTTTTTATGCATCAATAATTTTTTAAATTGTTTTTCAATTATGGCATCATACTTTAAGTTTTTTTTTTATATTAGAGAAATATATACTTGAAATTGTTTTTCTAGGCATTGTACTTTTATTTTTCCTTATTAAATTATATGAAAATTAAATATTTTAATGTAACATATTTTTTAAACATATAAGATTTTTTTTCCTTAAAAAAACACATATTTTTTAACATATTTTAACTGGTAGCAATCTAAAATGTGTTTTAAAAATTTTCTACGTATTGTTATATTAATGAATAGTTTTAATTTTTAAATAATTTTAGCGTTTTCTCTAATTCATATCCCACCTATATTGATGGTATTTTTTTATTTATGTCACGTAATTTAATTAACTTATTTAACGAAAAATAAAAAATAAAAAGGACCGTCAATTTTTTAAAATAATTTCCTCACTTTCCCTTCCGACTATTCATACCTTTTTAAATAGTTTTTTTTTAAAATATATGAAAAACATAATATAGGTGGGATATGAAGGAAAATATAGGTGGGATATGAATAAGAGAAAGCGATGAAAATATTAAAGAAAACAAAATTAGTTCTTAATATAATAATATTTAGAAAATTTATAAAACACATTTTACATTGCTAACGTTTAAAATAAATGTTAAAAAGTATGTGTTTTTTGAAGAAAAAACAATCGTATATATTTAAAAAAACATGTTACATTAAAATATTTAATTTTAATACAATTTAATAATAAAAAATAAAAATACAATACCTAAATAAAAAAAATTCAAAGTATAGATTGCTCTAATAAAAAAATAAAAGTATAATGCCACAATTAAAAACACTTTAAAAATATATTGGTACAATAAGAAAAATGAAAATATAATACCATAATAAATTTTTTTATAACAGTATGGTGATAAATATAATATATATACAATTATATATATATATATATATATATATTGAGAGGCTAGATCTTATGTAAACTAAATTGGGCATACAAACTATACAAACTAATTGCAGCCCTTGATGTGTTGATCCAATGGTGAGATGAGAAAATGAAATTTTCAGAATTTTTTTTTATTTTTATAATGGCAAAACTGTAAATTCGATTTAGAATTAAGGATAAAAACGGTTTAATCCCAAAACATTATTAATTAAAAATCAATATTTTTAAAATAATAAACCACATCCTAAATAAAACCAACCCACGTCGTGGTCCACATATGCATGTTTGTGGTCCACCAAAAGTTTTTTTAATTGATATGTCTTTATATATGAAAACTTCACTTTCGTAGGAATCAATTGGGTACTGTTTGAACCATAACCTTTGATAATATTAGATATGGGGAAACAAGTGTAGCTGTCTTAATTTACATCTTATGGGATAGGATAAATAAGGATTTGTGTTCATAACATATCATATTATATGAAACTTATCAGAATGTATTAATCATTGTGTTTATTTCAACATATTCTCGATTATTTCAATACACCTAGAATTGGTCTTGATAAATAACAAGAATTTGGAATTCCACGCAAATTCAAGTACATGCAGTGTCATTTGTCATCAACTTTCACATCATTATAGTTAATAAGATATGAAATAATGATTTTCACATATGAACTGAATTACTTCATAGGAAATCACAATTGATTGCGACGGAATGATAGTTTACAATAATTTAATATGAATGCTAAAATTTCATATGCCTTTGCCCACACATGACTAACAAAGGAAGATAATAGTTATGAATTACTAGTTTTCATGCGAACAAATCATACATCTTCATATGAAGAAACACATCGACACTGCACTTACAGCATCCATACAAAACCCAGATAAAAAAAACAAAAAAAGAGAACCAAAACAAACCAGGCTCTGAAATACTTCATACGAACCAATCATACATCTTCATGTGAACTTGTACATCGTCACTGCACTTACAACATCTATACAAAACCAAAAGAAAAAAAAAGGAAAAAAAAATCAAAATGAACCAGACTCGGGAACACTGTTCATCTTCGTAGCCTCATCATCGACGAAAGATACACTATTCTCAACATCAACTGGGTTGGAATTGAACAGATTTAAGCCATCATCAACAGAACAAAATTCATCATCAAAATCGTCTTTATGCAGTAAATCATATATGAAACCTTCATCCATTGAGAGAACCACCAAAAACCCACACCCCTAGAAAAACAACTGCACTGCATCGCCAAACATAACCTTCATCCACCTGCACATTTCAAAAAAAAACTACCACCCAAATAACTACCAAATTATAAAAAAATTAAAAATAAAAATAAGCCACACCCTGCATAACATAACTGTCCATAAAACTACCAAATATTCATAATTAATAAATAATATAAAAGCATATGCACAATTACGTTTATACCCTCTCATTAAAAAATTAAAAAAACAGTTAATTCAAGTTTGCATAGTTTTTATGCAGAAAAAGGTTTGTATAGGATCAAGCCTCTATATATTGAATTGTTAATTATTAATTATATATAAAGTATAGAGAGAGTAAATTACATGTTTGGTCGCTGTGGTTTTTATTACATGTTTGGTCCCTATAAAGCAGGACCCAAAATGTAATTTAAAAGTGATAAACCCTGAAATGACCAAAGTACCCTTGCACATGTGGGCTTCAACAGCCAAAAACTAACGGAGTCGGCTTTTAGGGACCCAATACGTTATAAAATTGAAACTATAAAGATGCAAGTCATAGATATTTCACTTTAGAGACCTGGAGTGTTAAAACCAATAAACCCTAAGGACCAAGTATGTAATTTACTCTAAACTTGATGTTGTTTATAAGAAAAAGAAAGGAACTATTTTTGTTTGGATGGTGATATATGATTGGGAAGGATGCTTTAAATTTTAACATTAAAACAAAAAGTCAAATTCAATATCAATTGGTACATGGTTGATGTTTTGCAAGTTGTGAACAATATGCACCACACGTTTATTCATTAAAAAATAATGTTTCCAAGAAAAACAGTTTTTTTTATAATTAATTATCTATTTTTTATATTTCAATGTCCAAACATTTTGAAAAATAGATCATTAATTATTAATAAATTGATTATCTTTATCTATATTGCACATATCCAAATATACATACATTTTGAGTTTTGGTTTCATTTTGGGTTTGAGTTTCATTTTAGTTGATTTAGTTTTTTAATGGATATAGGTTGATTAGGGTTAAGTTCTGATTATTAGAGTTAGGATTTGGGTTAATTTGGTGTGTGTATTATGCAATGTAGTGTCCAAAAAAATAGGTGCAGTAAATTGAGTGATTAAAGAAGATAACTGGAGTAAGGAGCCGTTTACCAAATCTTATCGGGTAAGTGTTGTCTGGGTAAGAGTGCTGACCTGAATAAGTGTTATTCCTGAGAAGTCTTTTTGGAATAAGAATGTTTACCAAATGTTTTTGGTAAGTGTTTACCATCTATAAAATGACCATTATACCCTATTATAAAAGGAAATCGAATATCTTTACTAATAAATAAATAATCATTTTTTAAAATCAATTTATTTTACCAAAAATATATATTATTTATCAAATATATATATATATATATATCTATTTTTATCAATGTATGATGGCAGTGTTATATATATTATTTACAAAAAATATCTATTCCATCGTACGCACTAGAGTCAAAACACAGAGACTATAAGTGAGCGGCGGTTGTACGACGTGATACTCCTGAGAGAGTCACCGGAAAATATTCATTTCGGCTGCCTCTTGAGTTCGATTACGATTTCATATTAGGACAGTGTTGCGAGATGCCGTTGGGATACGTTCAGATTCCGGTAGGGTTCCGGTGGCGCCGTGTGTATACCGTGGAGAGACGAGATGATGAGGGCGCCGGTGGTGAGGCTCGGAAGTGCCAAGAGGATGTTGGAGTTGGAGCGATTCTTGGGGTAAAAACCTAATCGCAAATTCACAAGACAAGGGTGTGATTGGAAAAACGAATTTTGGCCCGGGTAAGCATTATTTTGGTGTTGGCTCGTTAAACGTGCTGACTGCCGACCGAGTCAGTCTGGTCAGTGGCTAGTAAACAACCCCTAGTGTGTTGGCCGAAGACTGCAGAATGGCCATTTTTGTTTCATTAGTTATGGTTTTATTATAGTTGTACAAAAAACATCTAAAGTTGTACACCAAATAATATTTTAAAGTAATGTACAAATTGACTAAAATACCCCTGATCTAACAGGGTTTTTTTTAAAGGAAGTTAAAGCAAGGTACTCATTCCATAACGAAAATGAAAAACACAAGGACCCTAGTCATGAATTTCAGGTGGCGCTTGGTTCGAGAAATATTTTTGGATGGAATGAAATATGTCAAGCAGTCAAGGAAATTTGATTTCCAAGAAATTGGAATGAAATGTTGTCAAGTTTGACCTCTTGTTTGGCTGGAAGTATTTGAATGAAATTTTTTAAATAAATTGGAATATGTCTGTTTGGTTCACATAATGTAGTTTTGGAATTAGAGCGAAATGTTGGTAAATGACCAAAATACCATTTTGATAATTTTTATTTATTTTAAACTAAAAATACTTTAACTAAATACTATAGTTTTTTTAAACTACAAACACTTTGATAAAATAATCATTAAATACTTTAATTGTTTAAACTAAAAATAATTTAATAAAATAATCATAGTGTAGCTTTGGAATTTGAATAAAATATTGGTAAATAACCAAAATACTAATTTTTGAAACTAAAATCCAACTAGTATGGTTCAGATCGATGGTGGTCGGGTGGTTCAAGTAGGTATTAGCCGGTTGTGGTTGAATGTGATTCAAATCGACTGTGGTTCAGGTCGATGGTGGTTGGCGTTGGTTTAGATCGACTATGGTCGACTGTGGTTTAGATCGGTGGTAATTGGCGTTGGTTTAGATCGGTGGTGGTCGACTGTGGTTTAGATCGGTGGTAATTGGCGTTGGTTTAGATCGGTGGTGGTCGACTGTGGTTTAGATCGATGGTAGTTCAAATTGATGGTCCGCAGTGGCTCAGATTGACGGAGGTCGACAGTGGTTCAAATCGAAGGTGGTTGGTGGTGGTTGGCAGTAGTCGACTGTGATTCAGATTGTCTGTGGTCGGTGGTGGTCCGTGATAGTTCAGATGGAGGTGGTTAAGATCGACGATGGTCGGTGGTGGTTCAGGTCACCTGTGGTTTAGATCGGTGGTGTTCGGCGGCGGTTCAGATGGCGGTGGTCGGTGGCACTTCAGATGGTGGTGTTCGGGGCGGTTCAGATTGACGGTGGTCAGCGACAGTTTATATAGGCATATTACATTTTGTTAGATTAAGGTATATTGGGTATTATGAAAATATACCTTTGCCCAAAAGTATATTGGGTATTATGAAAATATAGAATTACATTTCATTATAATACCATGATTTGCTAAAGAATATTGAAATCTTTTATTTGTGGAATTTATTGGATTTGAAGATTCATTTCCCTAAAAGAAAATGGACCAAACTATGGGATGAAATTTGATTAAAAAAATTCAACATTCTAATTCCATCAGATTCTTTCATAATCTGCAAACCAAATACCACCTTAGAATTCAAGGACTTTGTTTGTAATCATCCTAAAACTAAGGGGACGAAATTCTTAATTTACTCTTTATTTAATTTCATATTGTAAATTTTAAAAATATATTTAATAATGAATTTATACATTACAATTATACAATGACTCATGACAACATTTTACTCTTATATTCTTTGGTTTATTCTGTATTAGTTCAATATAAATTTACGTTAAATAAGTATACCAAATACCTGTTGCACAATTGTTTTCAACTCTATACAAATTGATATAGGATCACGTAAAAACTGAAGTTAATGTGAGAAGCGTAAGAAGAGATATTGACCCTTGATTACTTTTAATCTTAAACCCACCTATAGATCGTCTTTGATACAGGATTGATCTGGTGCATATTGGTGTATCTCATCTTCGTGAATCTTATTCTAATGTGCATCCAAGGATGGAGATCCATTCTTACCTTTTTCACCTTAACTTCAATTTTCACCGGAACCCAACCCGTACAAATTAAAATAAAGGATATTTAAAGATGGACCCGATTTTGCAAGTTAATTGTACTTCTTATTTTAGAAAACAAAAATTATTTCAATTGTGATTATAAATAGTAAAGGTTTTTTTAATATGAGCAACGTTACAACGTCATTTCCAGTGGAAATTTTTTTAACAGTGTTAAAGGTGTATCTGCTATGATTCAAAACAATTTTAATATTGCCAAAAACCACTTATTTACCATTTTTATAACACTATACTTTTTTTAATAATTTTATATTATGTTAGTTATTTTGTGTTATTGTTTAATTTTTTATGGATCTATCATTGTATAAACCAAATTAAACGAACTCCTTATATCTTATCCAGTACAGGACTTGCCTAGTAAGCGTGCTCATTTGTTGAAGTCCAATGTATTTAGCTGGATGTGATATGATCCAAACATCCATTAGATGTTGAAGTCTGTCACGTGATTCAATCCAATTAACATGACAATCGATCAAATCCCTTCCAATTTAATGGATGATTTTCAATTCTATCATTGTTTACTACTATTAGTTATCCATTGTATCATATTGGATATATCGAAAATTTTGTTCTAATTTTCAACCAATTAATCCATCGTTTATATCTTTCATTAAAAAAAATATTCCATCGTTTCAATACATTATTCATATATTTTTTAAATTTTCCAAAAATACTACATACAAAATATCAAATAAAACCAAATCCAAAAATAGTAATATATATATATATATATTAATTTGATAAGTGGTTGGATGATAATTGAATTGAGTGGATGGTAATTGAATTGGATCGGCTCCATTTTATTAAATTCTTAACCGTCATTCAAAAACCGACCAACCCAATTTAGATACTGAATTTTTTTATCACTCAAATCCAATTATAATCAGTCAGTTTTAATAAAATTTAGAGATTTTAATTGAATCAAATTACTTTCTGAACACCTTTCAAGCTGAAAATATGATGCTCTACAAACCTTGTCATGTTTATATTAAATAATTTCATATATTAATTATTGGTAATAATGTTCTATGTACAATTTAGGAAATAAAACATGGGTCAATGGACTTGTTAAATGCTCCCCAATTGTAACACTTTCAATATTTGGGCCCAAATACATCATACAACTTTTCAAATTTATTTAAATTACCCCAAAAGAATTATTTATTTTGGCTATGTTTGGCAAACTAGCAGATAAGCTAGCTTATAACTGATAAGCTAGCGTATAACTTATAAAGTAGCTGATGACTTATAAGCTAGCTGGTAGCTGATAAGCTAGCTGATAAATAGGTTATATTTGGCAAAAACTAGCTTATAAGCATGTGAAATGACCGAAAAGGGCATGTTGAAAGTAAATAAATAATATTACTTAGGGGTATAATTGGAAAAAGTGTCAAAAAACTCCTCATAAACTACTCCAAGTAGCTTATCGATAAGCTAGCTTATAAGCTGACTTATAAGCTAGCTTATGTGCATTCAAACGATTACTCAGAAAATAAGCTAGCTTATAAGTTAGCTTATAAACTAGCTTATTTTTGCCAAACAATGCCTTTATTTAATGTTTTTTAGGACTTGCTTGAATCAGAAAAAGATTACGTTACATCTTTGAAACCCTTTGACTATATCTAATGTAAAAGATGGTCAATACTTTATAAGAGACGAGTTCATGCGAGAACTGTAACAATTTACGAGAATGCGTGAACAATCTTTAGCCAATCATTTTGTATATAAAAAAATTTCATGTACAAAATCATATGTGATTTTATACTAGTATCAAAAATGACACACACGTACGACTTTTGCTGCAAAAAAAGTCTCAGCTAATCTAATCATATATGATTTTGTATGTGAAATCATATGTGATTTTGTACATGAAAAATTTCATGTACAAAATGATTGACTGAAGATTGTTATCGGATTCTTGTATATTGTTACCGTACTCGCATTAACCTCTTTCTACTTCATAATATCATTTCTTTTTATATTATAATATTTTAAAAAGAATATCATATAAAAATTATCGTTGTCACCTGTTATTAAAGAAACAAAGAAGCAAACGTTCTTTGTTATTTACATGTATGTTTTTTTGAAGAAAATAAAAATGATACAAGATCATAGGGTAGGGCATTCCTATAATTGTCCACCTTGTAATTTTAATGTCGTGAGTATTCAGTCAGATTAATCCAATAACACTCTATAACGATGGGACAAACCTCTAATGACCTAAAGGAAACTTAAACTAAAAATATCTGTAAAATAAATCATATGATTTGGGATCATACGAGAACCACCCCTCTTTAAAGGAACAAAGGGACACATTGTGGATCACATATGATGTGGGTCTCACATAATACTAAATCATTTCTGATTTAATATTAAATCATATTAATTCAGAAATGATTTAGTATTATGTGGGACCCACATCATATGTTGTCCACAGTGTGTCCTTTTGTTCATTAAAAAATCAAAAGTTCTCATTTGAATCTCCCTCATATAATATATTATGTAATTATAAAGTAAACTCTAATTTAGATCTCGTGGTTTACTGAAATCTTTAAAAGTGGGATCTAAACTTTGTTAACTCTACAAATTGTCCTCATGGTTCTTATTTTGCTCTGAAAGTGGTCCCTGTTACTAACTTCGTTAATTTTCTTTGTTAGTGTCAGAGACATTTTTGTCCATTCTTGTTAGTTTTTGTACATATATTCATATATTGTATATAAATACAATACATTATACGTTTAATTTTTAAAAAAAAAACTAGAGAAGTAGCCTAAATGGAAAAAAAAACCCTGACACTAACAGAGAAAATTAACGGAGTTAATGATCGGGAACCACTTACAGAGCAAAATGAGAACCACAAGGACGATTTTTTAGAGTTATCAAAGTTTAAATCCCACTTTCAAAGATCTATGTAAACCATGGGGACCAAAATTAGAGTTTACTGTAATTATATTATAATATGTATTCATTTCATTTTATCTCTGAAACAAAATTGACCAAAAAATGGTAAAAGTCTAAAGTCCAACAAGATTTTTAAAGTTTGTTAGAGAGGGGTCAACTATGAACGTTTTTACAAACTATGATTGTCATCTTGTATTTTCAAGACTGTAGGAATAAAAAAAATTAAATCTGACAAACTATAGAGACCAAATTTATAGTTTATTATGAACTTATGATATATTAATCAAAGTCAAATGGAAAAACATAATTAGGATACAAATGTTGTAAGTCAATATAATTATTTATGGCATTTTTATTCAAAATTAATATAGAAAAGACTTCTATATGTTTTGACTTCATGTAACATTCAGATGACTTTTAATACATGCCAAACTCATTTTGATATGGATACACGAAACTCTACTTGGTAAACAAGTTGATTACTTAAGATCGACATTAAATAATGGTTAATCCGATACTATTTGATATTTTATTTCTTTTATTATATGTAAATGCAGACATTTACATGTCAAACCAAATATGTAAGTGATAAAAACAAGCAATATTAGTATCTACGAAAGTGTTAATACGAGAACGGTAATAATTTACGAGAATGTAAGGACAATCCTCAGCCTTTACAAAATCACATATGAATTTTTTACAAAACTACATATGATTCACATACAAAATCATGTGATTAGCCGAGAGTTTTCCCTCAGCAAAGTCGTGCGTGCCATTTTTGATGCTAGTACAAAATCACTTATGATTTTGTACATGAAAAAAAATTCACGTACAAAAATGATTGGCTGAGGATTGTTCTCGCATTCTCGTAAATTGTTACCGTTCTCCCATGAACCTGCCTCTAGTATCTACATATGATATAAGCTAACACATATTCACACACCCATACAATGACAAATCCATACATAAATACAATTAATGTTTTTTTTGAAAGAATACAATTAACGTTAGAAATATGTATTTAATAGAGAATAAATATTGCATTTACCATACATGAATGTAATTAACGTTAAAAATGTTATTTTTTATTTGTGTTAAAGGTAGAATCGGTGAATCATATTTTCTTTGAATGCCAAATGGCGCAGGATATATGGAGGAACATCAACATTCCTAGTTTTAGTAATCTCCAGGATTGGAAGACTTTGGTCGAGTCAACTAATTTGAGGAAAGGAGAATCAGAGTGTTTGGAGGTGGTAATCTATAAGGCGTTATAATCTATATGGATCTTCCGAAATGGGATCCTTTTTGGATCCGCAAAACCTAGAAAGTCGACGATTTGGGATAGTATTATGACCCATTCGTATTTTTGGATTTATAATAGGAGTTGTAGATTTAAGATTAATTGGTGGGATGGCTCCAAAATCCCATCCTTGCTATTTCTGTTTCGTAATTTTGCTCTAGCACCTTGCTAGTTTTAATAAAATTGCCGTCGTTCTAAAAAATAATATTCAATATTAGGCTCGTTTCGAAGGTATCAACACGACTTTTTTAATAATATGTTTTGTCAAAATAAAATACATTTTTAAATGTATTTTAGCTAAAAATTAACTAATATGATAAGAGTATAGAATGAAGTAAACTTTGATAATTCTAAAAATCTTCCATGAGGTTCACATTTTGCTCTGAAAGTGATCCCCCGTCACTAACTCCGTTAATTTTCTTTGTTAGTCGCAGGGACATTTTTGTCCATTTCTACTAATTTTTGTACATATCTACATATACTATATATAAATACGATATATTATATGTTTAATTTGTTAAAGAAAATTAGGGAAGTAGCCTAAATGGACAAAAATACACCTGACACTAACAGAGAAATTAACCGAGTTCATGATGGGGGACTACTTCCAAAGCAAAATGAGAACCACGGGGACGATTTCTAGAGTTAACAAAGTTTATGTCCCACGTTCAAAGATTTCACTAAACCACGGGGACCAAGGTTTACATCTTATTTTTTCATTTAAACCCTCTAATGTTTTTTAATATTAATGGTTTCATCCCAAAAAAATCTTATGTTTTCCTCCCAAAAAACTTATGATTTCACAGTTATATACCTTAAAAAATTATACTTAGGGCCGTTTGGTTCGTAGAATGGAATTCGATGGAATAGAATCTGTCAAAGGAATTTGACTTTAAAGAAATTGAAATTGGATTGTAGTCAGGTTTGACCAGCTGTTTGGTTGGCAGAATTGGATGGAATCTGTTGGAAGAAATGGAATCTGTCTGTTTGGTTCACAGAATGTAGCTTTGGAATTGGAATGAAATTCCAGTAAATGACTAAAATACCCTTTTTATTAAATTTAATTTTTTAAACTAAAATTATTTTAATAAAATAATTATTAATTATTTCAATTTTTTTAACACTAAAAATAAATTGAGCTTTTTTACAGCTAAAAACTGCATAAAACAATTAAAAACTGCCTAAAACAGCCAAAAACTACAGAAACTGCTAAAACAACAAAAATCATAATTTTTTTACAGCAAAAATAGCTAAAACCTGCAGAAAAAAGCAAAAAACTACAGCAAGACAACATCTGTTAGGGCAAGACATATTTTAGTTGTTGCAGGAGACGATGGAGAACCTAACTGCTAGGGGTGAAGAAAAACCGAACCAAAACTAAAAAAAAACCGAGAAACCTAAAAGCTGAAAACTAAAAAACCCCGAAATACATAACCGAATCAAAAACCCGAAAATTGAAAAAAAACCCCCAAAAAACTGAACCGAACCGAAATCGAAAAACCGAAAACTGAAAAAAAACCTCCGAAAAAACCGAACCGAAAATCCAAGTGAAGAGGTGTCGGCTTCTTTTTTAGATATTAGGATTATAGTTCTTTTTTATGATGCGGTATTTTAGGTATTAAGAAAAAACAAATTCAATTCCCATGAATTACCACCGGTAATCTAAGGAATCTCAAATTGCCTCTTTTTGGAATTTTCCAAATTCCAATCCTTGAAAACAATGAACCAAACAAAGGAATTGGAATTTGGTCAAAGGAATTCAGATTCCATTCCATTCCGGCGAATCAAACGCCCCTTAGAGTGCGTTTGGTATAGAGAATGAAATTACAGAGAAAGGGAATTGGTCGGGAGAATAGGAATTGACTCTTATGTTTGGTAGCATAGAGATTCCAACCCAGAAATGTAACAGAGATACTTACCAAGCCGTTGCCGGAGAAGCTAGACCTGCTGAAACCCCAGTCGTCGCTGGAGAACGCCAAACCCTAGCAGTGCAACCCTAGTCGTCGCAGGAGAACCCTCGTGTGAGAAAAAGACATAGAGAGAGAGAGAGAGAGACAGAGAGAGAGAGAGAGAGAGAGAGAGACTTACCAATCGCCGGAGAAGAGTTTGCTGTGGAGAGGGAGAGCGAGACAGAGAGAGGACGAGAGAGAGAGAGAGAGAGAAAGAGTGACTTACCAGTCGTCGGAGAAGAGTTCGCTGGTGGAGAGGGAGCAACGATTGAAGAGAGTGACGAGCGAGAGAGAGAGAGTGTGTGTGTGTTTTTTTCAATTCCCCGACGTTCCAATTTTTTAATTCCCACCATTTCTTTTCATATAGGGGAAATGAAAATAGAGAAAAAGAAATGATTTTTTTTCTCACTCCTTATTTTCTCGGGTGTCAACAAACATGGAATTGTTTTTATTTCCCTTTCTCTACTTCCAACTCTCTGTACCAAACACATCCTTAAGTCCTACATTTTTATGGTTGCACGGGCAACCATACTTGAGAATGTAGATCCGCCCATAATATTATTAAACATATTTTTGTTAGGACACATAGTTTGATGTACTCGTATACTTGCTATGGATCGTCAAATTTCACCAATTCATGCAACGTCCATATTTGTTTAAATGCAATATTAGCAAAACACATTTTATAACAATTTACGAGAATGCAAACACAATCCTCAGCCAATCATTTTGTACATAAAAAAATTTATGTACAAAATCACATATGATTCACGTACAAAAATCATATATGATTAGCCGCGACTTTTCTAGCGGGAAAAGTCGTCCATGTCCTTTTTTATGCGTACAAAATCATATGATTTTGTACATGAAATCATATGTGATTTTGTACATGAAAAATTTCATATACAAAATGATTGACCGATGACTGCCCTCGTATTCTCGTAAATTGGTACATTCCTCGTATGAACCCGCCCCTATATATATATATATATATATATATATTGTCCAACTTTGTCATATAACAATAACGTTTTTATATGACGTACATATTATTTGTCATACAAACTTAAAAGTGTTATCAACCACTATTTGTTACGCCTATAAAGGTCTTAACAAACCAATTTGGTTGTAATGCTCTCTCGTTCTTTAACAATATTCTGATTTTTTTTTATCTCAATTGGCATATAAATTTTTATTTTCCTTTCGTGATGGCATATATGCTCATGTATGCTTTACAAAATACAAAATTAAATAATTGAGTTTATAAAATATTCGGCAAAATTAATGTTTTAAGGTAAAAGCGTAACAAGTTGACTTGAATTAAAATATGTAATACCATTTAACAATTTATGATTTATCATTAAACATTAAATAAACAATCAAAATAAATACAAAAATCGATTGACATATAAGTTATTAAAAACGTTGACTATTAATATAACATTTAAAATGTTTCAATGAAAATTATGATAAAGAATCTTACAAACCATATTTAATACGGTCAACTGTTAAAGTGTAAACTACAATTTTGTTCCACATGGTTTGTTGAAAATAATAATTTTAATTTTTGAAACTTTAAAATTATGGTCATTGTTTTTTAATAACGACGATTTTATTAATACTAGAAAGAAATTACATAACATAAATAGCCTATAAGATGGTTATTGTAGTTTGTAAAATTTGAATCCTTGCTTCAACTGCCATTAAAGAATTCTACTGACTAATAGACATTTTCGTCATTTTATCGGTCCTTTTGTTTTTCACCCATTCAAAAACCATAGGGACTAGAATTATAAAGTCTATTTTGTTTTGTGTAAAAGAAAAAAAAGGTCAATAAAATGATGAAAATGTTTAGTTTAAAGGTCTTTTCTTATGGCCCTTGAAGGGAGGATCAAATTTGGACTTTTTACAAACTATGATAACTATCTTGTAATTTTAAAACTACAAGAATAAAAAATATTATTTTCGATAAACCATATGGACCAAATTTGTAGTTTACTCTATATTATAACAATTACAAAAAAAGTAATAACTAAAGAGAAAACCAAACGAAGACCGTTGCTCGCAAATATGCATCATACATAAAACAACATTTGTGCGTAACTCAGTTTTAAAAAAGTAATAAGTTTTAAGTTTCATCCCCCCCGTCCCTCCAAAAAAAGTGTCCATCATAATAATGTCCTTAAAGATGGGTTCTACATCAGAGTGATTGAGATTGTTGATGATCATTTTTTTCCCAAAATTGTATCAAAACTAAGCCTAGCTTGTTTTGTTTATTATTTTGGAGAACCTTTTTTTTAAACTTGATTTTGATGTCCATGAGGTATATCAAATAAAAAGTTAATAATAATTTTTTTCAAGGACTAGTTTTTCTATAAAGTTATAATACTTTTTTTTGCAAAATGTTATAATATATTCTCTTAATTAAAAAAACAAATAGTATATTCATTTAAACGCATCAAAGATATATCACTACAAAAAAACTATTCCCAACGGATAGATTTGTCGGAAATCCGTCGCAAAAACCCGATCTTTCAAAAAACCACCTTGGGAAAAGACAAAAGGACGGCTTCAATAACGACGGCATGTGTTCTGACAGATTTCCGACGACCTCCTTTACCAACAATCTTCCGACGGTTTACCGACGACCTTATTTCTGACGATTTCCGACGGCAACTTTTACTGATGGATTTCCAATAAGTTTTAACTATATATATGTCTATTGACTAAAATAATCTTATTTAACCGGGAAGTTACTGAATTAACAAAAAAATGCCTAAAATGGCTAAACTATCCCCGGTTTTTATTGAACTTAACGAAAAAAGTTAACGGTCGTTAGGATGACGGACCAAACCGTTATAAAATGACAATCATAATAGATAACTGTAATAGATGATATTCGTACATTCATATATATATATATATATATATATATACACAAGATCGTGTGAGAATTTGAGTAAAGGTGAGAAACGTAAGAAGAGATTTGCACCGTTGATCATTTTTAATCTCAAACCTACCTATGAATTGCGTTTCATACCGTGATTGATCCAGTGCATCTCATCTCGTTGAATCCCATCCTAATATGCATCCAAGGGTGGAGATCAATTCTTACGCTTTTCACCATAGCTTTTCTTCTCACTGATACCCAACCCTATATATATATATATATATATATACAGTATGAAACTTTTTTACATATATTTTTTATTTCACAAACATGTCGAAAAGGTTCACATTGTGAACCTAGTACATATGAAACATATATGTTACTCGATATTCTAAATTATAGTCTTAGATGAAAAGAAATAATATAAAATAACACATGATACACTACTTCTCAAGATTATCACACATTAATAGTTTCTGAAAAGAAGCCCCCCCCCCCCCCCCCCCAACCACACACACACCATGTATATAGATGCGTAATCAAATAAGAAGTAGATAGTTTGTGGTAACTATAAGGACCAACTTGGACCAATCATTTTAAATAATTAATGTTATTTATTAAAATAACATAAATGGTAAATTGGTAAAATTTGGCGATTAATAAAACCCTATAAATGAATTTGTTTCTATCTTGAATCTCCAACAAATTGTGGCCAGTCGTTTTTTCACAAATCACTACACCACTTTTCGATGGTATCACATTGTGTATCACAATATATTTTTGTTTTTTACGAAGTTTAACACAATGTATCATAGTGGTTATCAGAATTATCTTATATGTATTTGTGTATCACACTGAGGGTCGTTTCTGTTCATCTTTTTTTATAACCACATTGTGTATCTTTTAATTGGTATTCACCGGAATATGATTCACCGGTGGTCAGTAGAAGGTGGGAAGAGAGAGTAAAGAGAGTTTAAAAATACCTAAATTACCATTTCATTAAAAATTTAAATAAAAGTTACCAAAGTCATAAGTTTTCTAACTTTATCTATTGATATGTGAATGAGATTGGTTCTTACAGTTACCATAAACAAATCAGTTGGATTGGTTCTTACAGTTATCATAAACTAATCAGTTTTTCCTCAAATTGCCCCTTATATATATGTATATATATGCAGTTAATAAACAACATGGCACATATAAATATACGTAAGGATCTATAAACACACACACACACACACATATATATATAGAGAGAGAGAAAAAAGTTCAAATGCGAACTCAAATTTGGTTGTAAACATGAAGACAAAGAGGAACGTGTGACATTCAGTCTGAATAATGAGGGGCATTCAACATGAATAACAAAGGTGAAGTTCATACATTATTCAGTATGTATTACACACTTCAAAGTGAATGACATAGCATTCAGTCTGAATATTTTCAGACTGAATGGGACACGTGTCGCGCTCTCCTTTGTCCTCATGTTCACAACCAAATTTGATTTCACATTTGAACCCTTTCCGATGAAAAGAGAAGCTATGGTGAGAAATGTAAGAAGGGATCTCCACCGTTGGACGCCCATTAGGATGGGATGCATCGAGATGATATACACCGAGATGCACCTGATCATTTCTTGTAAGGACCACAATTCATTGGTGGGTGTGAGATTAAAAGTGATTAAGGTTTCAGATCCCTTCTTACGCTTATCACCTTAACTTCACTTCTCACAGGATCACATGCCTATACACATATATATATATAGATATATATGGAGGGATCAAATGAGAACCACTCCTCCTTAAAGGAACAAATGAACAAATTGTGGACCACATATGATGTGGGTCTCATATAATATTAAATCATTTCTGATTTAATATTAAATCATAAATGATTTAATATTATGTGGGACCCCATCATATGTGATCCACAATTGTCCCTTTGTTCCTTTAAAAATGCAAAGTCTCACTTGAACTTTCCTATATATATATATATATATATATTATAGGGGAGATTTCAAATACAAACCACGTCAATTCGTACAAACTGTACAAACCGCGTGATTCATTGTTTAATTGAATAATTTTTTTTCATGAAAGTGTTTAATATGATGAAATTGTTTCATATAATTTTTTTCTTCATGAAATTATTTTATTTCAACATGAAAATGAAATTATTTCATGAAATTTTCATTTTGATGAAACATGTTTCACATATTCATGATTAACCAACCTTCATGTATTTTTGATGAAATTTTTTCACATATTATTGACTAATGAACCCTCATAATTAAGAAAAAGTGAAACTTTTAAAAGAAATGATTGGTTGAATGCGGTTTGTACGAATTGGCGTGGTTTGTAACGGAAATCAACACATATACATACATACATATATATATATATATATATCCATTATATCATTACAAACATACAACATACACTACTAGAAAATTGAGTATTTTCAACGGAATTTTTTCAACGAAAAATGTCGTTGAAAATATTCTACGAATTTTAGAGGGATTATTAACATAACATAAATTTTCTACGAATTTTTAACGAATTTCCGTTGAAAATCTCTCACAAACATGTATTTTCAACAAAAAAAGATTTTCAACGGAAATTCGTTGAAAATTCGTAGAAAATTTATGTTCTGTCAATAATCCTTCTAAAATTCGTAGAAAATTTTTCAACGACATTTTCCGTTGAAAATACTCGATTTTCTAGTAGTGATATGAGTAAGGTTCATATAAGAATAATGCGTATTTAAGAAAATAAGAGAATAATTACGGGCAAATCATTTATTTGAATAATGTCATAAATAAAACTTCCGAAAAACCCATCTAAAATGACATATTGTTTCATTTGTTGTATGCAGATTATATATGTAAATTTAGTTATTCCTCTAATACAGTTAACTAAAATATTTATTCATAATTTTTTTTATAGTTTTTGTGATTTAAGTATTATTAAGTTTTCATTTTTTCAAACATTTAATATGTGATTTAGGTTTTTTATTTAAAATATTTTATTTTTATTTAAGTAATTTATTTAATATTTTTTTATAATTTTCGTCAAAAATCATATGTGATATTCACAACTAATCGATATTTTTTTTCTTTTCAAAAAAGCTTATCAATTTATCATATGTGATATTGATTATAATGGAATAGAAATATAAGTTATCTACAATATTACAAGTGATATGTGTAGATGATGAATTATACTTTGAAATACATATGATCTTATACAATTTAAATGTGTTTTCCTACAAATCACATTTGATTTGATTTTAATTATTTTTCATTTTCAAGTTTTGAATGACATACGATTAGGAAAACATTTTGAAAAAAATTTAAATAATTGTGAATCACATATGATTTTGAGGAAATTTTTATCTCTTTTAAATATTTCTTTAAATAAAAATTTAATTTTTTAAATGAATTACGTTCCTTTCAAATTTATCAGATAAAAAATTAACTCATATTAAAATTATGGTAAAAATAAAATATTAAATGTATGTCTTAAATAACTTTTATACAACTAAATTATTTTTAGAACTAATTATTTAAACTATTATTTAATGAAAGGGATGATCAATATTCATTATCTTATTTTCTTAAATACGTATCAATCTCATATGAACCCGATTCTACAACATATACATACATATATATATATATATCTTGTTGAATATAGTGTCTAGAGTCATTAATTATTTGTAATAATTCTAATAATAACAGGGTCCTTTTGGGTTGCCCTTAAGACTCAAATAAATAATTAGAAGAATAAGAGAGTTAAAGCAATTAGTTTGTTAATTTGTCACTTGATGATAAATTAATTAGAAGCTAAAATATAATTAATTAGATTAATTATATAAAGTACAAGGACTAATTGATAATTGGTTAAAGTAGTTTAACAAGCTTATCGGTTCAAGGGGGATAGTTGTAAAATAGAAATAACTTAGTCGAGAAGTAGGAGAGGGGTTATAAATAAACTGCTAGAGATCAACCCCTGACAATCTTTTTCCCCTCTCTCTTGGCCGTCGACCACCCGGCCCCATCTCCCTCTCTCCCAAATCGTAAACCCTAGCAAGGGTTTAAACCTCTTCTTGATTGTAGGCATTTGGTGTTCTTAAGTGTGAGCCACTAGAGGGATTCATACTATTGGTCATTAACATCCAAGAAGCAAGATCAAAAGTTTGATTCATCAATGTGGTTTTCGACAATCACAATAAACAAGTAAATATTCTTGGTTCATTCTTTTGTAGTTAATTATCTAGAACATATGTATCCTTATAGGTTGTTAGTTTGATATTGCCATAGATAATAATTTTAAATATGTTTCCGTTGCCTATATCATGTGGTAGTAGATTTGTTTAAAACCTTACATATCCATCATGATCAAGTATATATACGTATATATATGTATATAGTAATCATCATCATCGATCAAACTTATAACATTAGTACACATATACGTATATATAGACACATACATACATATACACAAATACATATACAACACACATGCATAGTACACGTATAACATACGTATATGTATACACATGTATATATAGACTACTTGCAACATATACATATACATATACAACACACACACACATATATATATATATACACACACGTATACGTACAATCAAGTAACATATACGACACATACATGCATACACATATATATATATATAGACACACACACATAACAAATTATACAAAATAAATTAAAAAAATCATACGAATAAGAAAAAACTTAGAAAGAAGAAAAAACTACAAAAAAATCTTCGGAAATCAGTCGCTAATTACCGACGGATTCCAATTCTATCAGTAAGCATCGGCGGATTTCCATTAGTTCTTTTATTTCGTGATTAAAAAATAAAAATTATACAATGTGATGGAAATTTATTTATTTATTATTTTTTAATCAAAGCATTATTTATTTATTTTTATTTTTTTAATTATTAAATCCGTCATAAATCCATTTAATAGCGACAAAATTGAAATCCTTGGTACTTACCGACGGATTTTCAAACCGTTGGTAATTACTGATGGTTTTCTTTTTAATTTCTTTTAATTAAACCCATTGGTGAACCGTCGGAAATCCAACGAAAATATACGTATACAATCCGTCGACAAACTCAAATTTCTATTAGTGATATATTACACCATTTTTTAACGATAGGTACCCTAAAATATGAAACAAAACCAAATATCTTAGAGTTTGATGCACTTTTCTTTTAATAAAAACGATACTTGATGAAATGATGTTGTGTTACGTCTCTTCTAACAAAAACATCTTACAATTATAGGCATAACCGACAAATAAAGGTTATGTCTTGGGGTTCCTTCTCATATGTCATAAGTTTGTGTCTCTTTAGAGCCACCAAAGGTTTCTTGGTTGTAATGTTCAAGTTTAGGTCCCTATAGAATTAGACGAAATGTTCCCAAGTTGATTCGGACATTCACAGTTAACAAAAAACTGATAGGTTCAACACCTTATTTGTATATGCAGATCTTTATCATTAACTTTCTTTAAGTATATATTGTTTATATACCATGCATACTTATATACTTTTTTACTTTTAGTGGGATTTGAATTTTTGACCTCTTAGGCTATATAGGCTCTTTGGTTAACCTATATACAAATAGGCGAACAACCCTTTGGTTACCAATTTATCATCAAATTCCCCCCCCCCTCCCCCTCCCCCTCCCCCTCCCCCTCCCCCTTTAACCTAGCACGTAAAAAGATGGGCGTGTTTGGGTTTTAGCAACAAATTTTGTCGTTGCTAAAAGTCAATTTATTGTCAGAAACAGTTTTTAGAGACAACATTTTGTCGCAATAACTTCTTGCTGAAACATGTCATCACTAAAGACACGTATGTGAACTCACGTTTTTAGTTGTGAATCAGAGGCCTAGATGTTTGACTTCAGGTACCACCCACTTCCCTCTCGGTGCTTTAAAGGGTATCTATCGTCTTTTTGGTGGAGAATTATCACCAAGTATACTATATCGGGCATAACTAACGTTACACAAGTCTTACATCGACCTTTACAAAAACTACAAAAAGACGTTATTTCATTTAATATTTCCGGTTATCCATCAAGTGGCAAAAGCGTGAATGATAAGGACAAATAGCTTGTTGTTCCAAAATTTAATGCAACTTCTATGTCCATTAATCATGTGAAATCACTTTAATCATTTTTTAAGTAAAATATAACTAAATAAATTTATATTAAATAAAGTATTGACATCTCTTTATGTGATCAATGAACAAACACAACAATAAAATCAGGTTTATAGGATGCCTATAGTATTTAAGTTTCCTACAAATAGTGATTTATGAGACTTAAGTTTATTGTACCAAAAAATAAAGCGTCACATGTAACAGTGTTACAATAAGTTTATAAGACACTTTTGAGCGGCGTAACAAGTTTTTAAGACACCTCCTTTTACATAAAGTGAGACAGTTTTGAGAAGTGTTTTATAAACTCATCTTTTTTATATACCACTTTTTTCAAATAGTGTCTTATAAATTAGTTAATACATACATTTTATTTTAAAAAAAAATCTTATAAAAATTGTTACTAACTCCCAAAAACGTTATATAAACTTATTTAAGACTTTTAGATTCAAAAAAACTTTATCTTTTGATCCTATAAACATATCAAATCTCATAAAACACTGTATTAAAAACACTTTAAACCTCTTATAAACTCAATTTTATTATCTTAAAAAAAACCACATAATTTTAAAAGAACAACATAATTTTATTCAAATGAATAATAAAAAGACAATGGGATAGAAAACAACCCAAAATCAAAAAAGGACAACATAACTTATATAAAGAGATAACAAGTTGACTTAAATGAGAAATAAAACTGGCCTCATGTTTGCCCCTTCACCTTTGCCTCTTCCAACCCTCCAATCGCCAAAAAACACGCACAAACACACACACACACAAACACTTGTCTTCCCTCATTTCAACCTGTCAGCAACCCTCTGATTCTGCTTAAATTTTGACCCAAAACACACACACACACACACACAAAAACACACACTCTTCTCATTTCAATCAGCCATGGCTGCATTTTCTTCTTCATATATCTCTAATCTTGTTAAGATCCGCCATGAAAACCACCATGCATTACGACTACGATTGCCGTTATTACCATCACTCTCTACAAGAAGAAGAACAGTGTCTGAATCCCATTCAGCTGCAAGAAGTATCAAAGCAGCTGCAGGAAACTTGACACCCAATTGGGACACTTGGAAACCTGATCAGGGTTCCAAGGCTCCGTCACTAAGTGACATCCTTTGGCCCTCTGCAGGTTGGTTGGTTAGTTGCTTCAATTTTACCAACTTTTCTAGCCATGGTTCTGTTTGATTCAGCCATGGGCCTGTTTGGTTAATTGGGTTATTATAAATACAGGTGCATTTGCGGCCATGGCTGTGTTGGGAAAGATGGACCAGATGTTGGCTCGAAAGGGAGTTTCAATGACCATAGCACCACTTGGAGCTGTTTGTGCCGTCCTTTTTGCAACTCCGGCGACCCCCGGTGCTCGGGTAAGTAGTCTCTTTAAGTTTTCTATACGATAATCGGTACAGTAAAATTGAGTTTATAGGACGGATAATGTCTTAATCGTTGCTTTATAAGGCCAAATAATTTTGTCTTGTATATAAAAGCGTTAGCGTTAAGTTTATAGGACGTCTTAACAAGTTTCTTAGGACGTATTAGTTTTTTTACATGACGCTTTTGTATACAAGACACTTTTATTGGACATTATTTCAAATAACGTCATATAAAAAAAATTAATAGGACGTTTTATTTCAAAATTGTCCTAGAAACTATAAATGTTACGTGCAACCGTATTATTTCTCTGTCGAAGGCTAATTTTTTTTAGGTTTGTGAAAACTGCAAATGTAGTAATTTATTTTGTGTCGCCGTATGTATCTTGAAACTACAATGAAAACAAGTATTTTTTTGGTAGAACTGGTTTGCAAGGCTTTTCTTCCGTCACAGACCTGAGTTCGAATCTTGTTAGTGTCATTTTCTTAGTCAAATGGTGCTACTGTTTGAAAAAAATTCTCTCTGTTTGTTTCTTATAGTCAAATGGTGCATACCATTTGATACTTATTTCTATATTTATTTTTTATAGTCAAATGATGTCAACATTTAAAAAAAAATCTGGAACTATCCCTATTAAAACACCTAATTAAGAAATATTCTATTATAAACTTAGTATAACGTTTTTACATAAGGCATACTTGTTTAGTCTATAAAACTAACCAGTATACTAATATATTTTTGGCGTTTTATAAACATCAGAGTGAATATCATGGTATCGGCACTTTTCTATCTTTTTAGTTGGCCTATGGCTATGAATCCACCTCCTTTACATTTAAAGCAACCAAATCTTTTGGGTGTTGGAAAACAAAAAAATTATAAATTGATTTTGTTGTTATTTATTTAATAAGCAAATCGCTTATTGGGTGTTTGTTGCGGGATATTCTCATAAAATAATGAGAAACTTAATAATAATAGTATATATAATGCCAAAAAACATTAAGATTCACGTGGATATTTGAGCTATATATACATATATATTGTATATTAAATTTAGAATTAAACAGTAAAAAGAAGAATATCCTTTTGGACCACGAAGCATATTGAATTTTATAACAATGTTATTTGTTTTTTGTGAAATATTTTTGCATTGTTTATTTATAGTAAAATTTAATATGATGTAGTGCAATTATCAAGAAATTTTAAGATTTTTATAAAATTTGATTCGGACGATGAAACGGGTTTCATAACTTTTGACGTGTAACTTAGTTGATAAAAAGTTGAAACGACTTTACCTAAACAAAAGACAAGTATTGGGTTCGATCTTGTGGCCCCTACTCACCTAAGATGTTGAGTGAGTAAAAAATGTCTTTCACATTGATGTTCTTGAAAACGAGTTCTGTGTGATACCGCTTGAGGTTACGAGTAATCAATTTTTTATCCAAATATGTAGCACAAATATGGTTTTTTTTTAAAATTAAAACCAATAAGTTAACTAGATATACACATCTTAGTGGTTCAGTTCACTACTAGAAAATTGAGTATTTTCAACGAAAATGTTGTTGAAAATTTTCTACGTATTTTAGAGGGATTATTGACATAACATAAATTTTCTATGAATTTTCAACGAATTTCCGTTGAAAATCTCTCACAAACATGCATTTTCAACCAAATTATTTTCAGCGGAATGTCTCTTCAAAAAAAATTTGGTTGAAAGTGCATGTTTGTGAGAGATTTTCAACGGAAATTCGTTGAAAATTCGTAGAAAATGTATGTTCTGTCAATAATCCCTCTAAATTTCGTAGAAAATTTTCAACGATATTTTCCGTTGAAAACCTTCGTTGAAAATAATCAATTTTCTAGTAGTGGTTTAGACCGTTTTTTGCACACTTGTATTCATTAATTTAAATTAATTACTTAATGAAATGTTATTTTTTTTTTGCAAAATAACAATTTACTTTTTTAATATTATCGTAATGATAATTTATTCTTCCTACTTCATGAGTTTGAGTTCACCGTTGCGCATGTTTTATTTAAATAAAGCCAGTCTTCTCTAGACGGAATTATTCAACTCAGAAAGAAAAACCAATCTACGATGCCAAAACAAACAAGTATTGTAAAGCAGAGTCTAGAAGGTGGGATGAATGCATATTATATGTCTATCTTTAGAGCTAGATGAGTTGTTAGATCTTTACGCTAGAAATTTCAGTTTTTTTTACAGACAAATTTAGAAAAGATTGCAAGGAGGAAACAAAGCTAAAAACATAGAAAACAAGTTAAACAAAGTTGGAAATGACTAAGTCTTCAAATCCTAGCTAAAATACATACGAGACAAACCAAAGATATATATCTTATCTTATGGTACAAATAAAACTATATGAAATCTTCTAATCTCCCTCATCCCACCTCTACTAATAAGGTTGTCATGTCCATTCTCAAATGTCTTTCCCACTTCCTTCTCGTCTTCGTCTCTGCACCTCTCGACTATAACTCCCCCACCCTCTTCAACAGAGTCCTTTGCTATGATGTTTCCAAACCACCGCAGTCTCTCCTCTCTCAAAACTAGTCTTTGATAAATCAAAGTAAACCAGCTAATATATCCCACTTGTAAAACAGGGTCCTAGGATCTCGGGTAGGAAGTATGTATATGTGATCTCTATATGGAATTATACGACAGTTATTTCCATAAAAAATCATATTTTAAAAAATGTAAAACAAAAAGATAAGATGAAGATAGAAGAGAAAAACAGAAAAAGAAAAGAAAAATATTGACAAAATAGATAAAATTAAAAAATATTACCAATTTGATCCATAATAACGACAAAACTAAAAAAATCCAATTTATCTGATCTCATAAATAAAAAATATAAATTGGAATATTTTTGCAAAACCCAATGAAAATTTTGATTTATATTATATAATATAGAGTAAACTTCTATTTTCATCCTGTGGTTTCGTATTTATCACGATTTTCGTTCATTTCGTTTAAAACCTACTTTTTTTTCATTCTTATGGTTTGTATTTCCTTTCTTTTTTAGGCCTCAAACCAATTAAATTAAATTTAAACCATTAAATTAAAACATTTCTGTCTTTTCTTATTTTATTTAATTTTCTAGTTAAAAATTATTTAATAATTGATTCAAAAATAATAATAATATATTAATTTTTTTTATTTAATATTATCCTATGTAATATATTTATATTATTTTCTAATAAATATAAAATATAATAGAATAATATTAAATACTAAAATGTAATATATTTTTATTATTTTTTAATCAAATATTAAATAAGTTTTGATAGAAAATTAAATAAAATAGGAAAAGACATAAATGGTCTTCATTTGATGGTTGAAATTTAATAAAATTGATTTAAGGAACTAAAAAGGAAAGAAAATACAAACTATAAAAACAAAAAAAGTAGTTTTTAAACTATAAAGATGAAAATCGTTAGAAACATCAAACCATAACAACGAATATAGTAGTTTACTCTATATAATAATAAGCAAGTTCTTGTGGAATATGTGGTGTGGCATGTCTCCTGAAAATTATACAAAAACATGGTGAAAAATCAAGATTCATGTGCATATTTGTGGCAACAGGAGACCATCTATTTTTTAATCATCTTGTCGGGCTTATGATTCATATTATGAGATTCCTATTATTAAGATTATTTATATCCAAGAATCTTCAAAATTTAGATCTAAGATACATTTAAATTGTTATTAAAATTCGTTAGGTTCTATATTACGTAATTTTGATTTAAAGCTCGTTAGATCGGTTGTTGAATATTCAAGCTTTTGCAACATTATGTTTTGACGCTCAACTGGCCAAATAGATTGCTTAATGGAACTTTTAAATTTTTATGACCGCCAATTATACGTCTTATATGAATATGTTATAATAAGTTGTTAGGAAAAAAAGTAACAGGATTCTGGAAGTTAATCCTTTTGAAACAATAAGTCATTGGAAAAAAAATTGACATCTTAATAGGATTCAAGAACTAAATCATCATATTAGAATTTCCGTATGACATTTCAGAAAACACTTTTCAGAAAAAGCCTAATAAACCGATGTATTTTTTTAGTTTTGTTAGGTTGTCTAACGACTTATTATAACATATTCATGCAGACGACACATATGTGTTAGTCTTTTTTTACGGCATTTTAACACACTCACACATCCCAGGGGTATCTGGATCCAAACGGGCACCAACTAATCCCCTGCGCCCATGATCCAGCCCTATGGACTGGCCCATGAACTCGTCCCTGAACCGGCCCAAGAGCTGGATATCTCAGAATTGTCAGCCGCAGGGTTCGAACCCTCGCCAACCAGGGATACCATCCACTGGTGACTTAGGATATTACCTAATACCCGCTAGGCCAGACAACCTTTGGTATATACGTGTTAGTCTTACAAAGTTAAAACTCTCACTAAGTACCTAAAGAGAATGGTTGTGGGTTCTAATAATCCCGTTTTGTTGCAATGTATATTAGTTTTTATGTATGATATTGCACCAAAATTGACTATTCTTGGTTTCAATTCAGTCTTTTGGGAATCTTATTTACAAAAACTTTATTATGGGGAAAGTTTTGTATCTTTTATACAATTAAAAAAAGATAAACCACAAAACTTGTGGCGTATTGGTTATTACTTGTGGGGGATGAGGCTAGATAACCCATCTATCCAGGTTCGAATCCAGGCGCAAACAATTTGTGGCCACTGAGAAATTATCTCGGGTTGTATGCTTTAGCAGTCTTAAAATTGTCAGGGATTAGTCTAGACAAATGCCTAGAATACATTTTTCAAAAAAAAAAAAATATTATTATCTTTGATGCAATTAAGAGCTACTTTTGAAAAAAAAGACAAACACTTTATATATTTGTAGCAAATGTCTTTCTTGAAAAGAAAATAATTAAACTTTTTCCTTTTGAAATGTTTTCAATAAGTATGTTACATAAAATAGGAATTAAAATACAATATATTTTATTTTGATGCGATTTGCACGCGTTAGTATCTCTATCTTTGAACATATATTATAATTTCTTTTATTTTGTTGAAAAATAAATAAACATAAAAGAAAAAACTCAAAGACATTTTCGTTTGTGAATGCAAAATTGCAGAAGTACAATATGTTTATCGCTCAAATGGGTTGTGCAGCAATCGGTGTATTAGCTTTCTCATTGTTTGGACCGGGTTGGCTCGCTCGAAGCGCTGCCCTCTCAACATCACTAGCCTTCATGATATATGCTCGTGCTGTGCATCCACCAGGTACGCAAATTGAAAAGGATATTTTCGTCATTTCACTAGAAAGGGTATTTTTGTCATTTCACTAACCGTTAATCAAACAACCATATGACGTTCAATAAACAGCTGCAAGCCTGCCGTTGTTGTTTATCGATGGTGCAAAGTTTCACCACTTGAAGTTTTGGTACGTTTTGTTTCCTGGTGCTGCCGGATGCCTTCTTCTCTGTTTGATCGTAAGTTTTTTTTTTGTCTACATTTACAAGAGGCTCGTTTTCTTTCTACTCCATCCGTCTCAAAATACATGTCCATATTTCTATTTTAATTTATTTCTAAATAAGTGTCTATTTTCAAAAGTTTATTATCTATTATTAGGGGCTAAATTGTCATTTAGTTAATTAAAGCGTAATAATTACACATTTACACATTTCAAAAAATGTGTGTGTGTGTGTTTTTTTTTTATTTTGGACATTTATTTTGGGACAAAGGAAGTATTTATTTAAGTTTCTCCCTGATAAAAAAAAAGCCAAGATCATGTTTTGGTTCTTGGACAACATGAATATTATGTACATATCACTCCTCGATTAAAGTTTTGGTTTCGATTTCGATTTCGGACGATTTGTGCAGCAAGAAGTGGTGTGTTACTTGAAAGAGAATGTGAAGTTCTAAGCAGAGCTATGGAAATTGCAATTTTGGGGGAATTGGATTAATGTGGAATATGGGGAAAGAAGGATATGCAATTCAAGCATGTATTAGTTCTTAAGGAATCTTTTGGAGGTTTCTTTTTGGTATATTACTTGATGAAAATTTGTACATTATTTATGAATTTTATCGTTTTTCGGCTCGGGTAAATTGGCTCGACAAATTTTGAACTTGAAGGTCTTAAATCGATGTTTTTCTTTCATCCAAAGAGAGAGACTTTACTTACGCAAGCCTTAGTAGTTTTAAGCACGATTGTATTATAAAAACTTGAGATTTATAATAAAACATGGCATGTATAGACTGGAACATCCCAATTTCCACCACCAATGGGTAGATTGTAAAAAAGATTACTTATCGAAGATCAAGACCATTGAAATCATGAGAGTTTACCTCGATTTAATGTTATATTATGTAGCGTAAAACCAGTCGTTGTTTATCTTTGTTCTTGAAGTCTAAACTTCTGTCTGATCGCGGAATATTCTAGACATCTTCCTTACAATTCGGTACTTACTATTTTTTTTCTCGCATATCAAGGCATCACTACTAGAAAAGAGCATTTCCGGCGGATTTGGTCCGTTGGAAAAATGTTCGTCGGAAATTTGGTTTCCGGCAGATTTACCAGCGGATTTCTCCGTTTCCGGCAGATTTGATCCGCCGGTAATCCGCCGCTTCAATTATCAAATTTATTTAAAAAACCTTAATTAAAATAGAGATTGGTAATCGGATTAAGGGTTCCGAGGGATTTTTCCGCCGTTAATTTTATTAATTTTTAAAAAATATATTTTTTTTAAAGATTTTTCATTTAAATTTTTTATTAAATTACAGGTGGAATAAAATTATAAAAACAAAAATAAAAATATACATTCATATTTATTAGAAATAAAAATTCATATTTATAATAATTTTATCTAAATAACAAATAATATAATAAATTACTAAAATTGGCAAATTACAAAAATACCTACATTCAACTAAAAAGATTAAAAAATGAAGTAACAAGTAAATAACTAATGAAGTTATTCTATGTCACTAAAAAACTTCCCCATATAACCCTGCTTCCCCACACACCGCTGAAGATCTCGATCTCCAACAAGAAACTTCTCTCCGGGAATTATCAGACGGTCCTACATTCCGGTGGTGTTGTGTAACAACCACGGTTCTAAAATAAGAATAAAACATGGTCCCAAAGTATAAACTTAACCTCCTAGATTGCAGCGGAACAAAACTAGCTACTGAGATTTATTACATATCAACTCTAAACTAGGCAACTAACTATACAAGTAGCGGCTCACTCTAGCTCCTCAAGCTCACAACTTCCCTTTCTCTTTACTCATGCTCTCTAGCATATGCTTTCCTGAAAATGGTTTCAGTTTTATAAAATAGAGGGTTAGACCATAAGGCCTAGTGAATTACCCCAAAAACAAAAGTTAATATGTATGACAGTTATCAAAGAAAACGGTTAGTCATGAATATCAACTCACACTTTTCTTTAAACACTTTTACCGTACCTGTTGCAACAGTACATCACACCTTCGTCACACACACCGTGACTAGTGCTGGTCACACACACCGTGACCTTTAACGGGCCCACACCACCCAAAAATCCGGGCACACGCCGTCCAATTTGAATGGTTTAAAACATTTCAATTTATAACATTAATTTTATAAAAGAAGCACACGTAAGGGAACTCACCTGAATTACCAAACCACTTAACACACTTCTGACTACGATCACACCAACCGAACACCTGATTTAGATCAATTAACTACGAGTTAATGACCTAATTATACTTCCACATATTCCACCTATAAACGCCCTAGGGTAGGACACCACATAACACTCCCAATTAACCTTTAAGCAAAAACTCAGTGTTGCTGAAACAGTGAGCTACATGGCTTGAAACTGCGGGAAAAGTCGCGGGACTCACTGAGTTCTGCACTTTTGCTGCTCGAACACCAAAACCCCAAATCCACATTTCTACCTATTTCCACCTCAAAATTGATTTGAAACTTGCCCAAAACACTTATAAAACCAACATTAACAACTAATAAACCATTCCATCCATTGATTCATGGATTGACACTCACTTAGATGAACACATTGTCATCCATAGAGGTTTTCATTGATTTCAAACCCTTGAAATGAAATATGAATCCCAATACCTGAGAAACACTTCCATACATACTCTATTGACCCAACCATTATTGATTTGAAGGTTTATTCAAACATTCAAGAACTTCAAACCATAAAACCCCAACTTTAACTCATCCAAATGACTCAACCATTAGAGAAGATGAAGAAGGTAGAGTTTTTATACCTGAGATTGATGATATATCTTTGCTCCCCTTTGAGATTCCTCTTCTTCTATTCTCTTCTCCACAAAAGCGCACACACACCACACACACTGAAATTCAGCCGACATCTATCAAAATGAGGGCTTCCAAATCCTTATTGACCATATTTTCCTTTATTACAACTTCAACCCCTGAAGTTTAGAGAGTTAAGCTCCATCCATCCTAAAGGTAAACATCATTACCAAAATAGATTTCGGGTTATTACATGTTGTATGTTCGACGTAGTCCTCACCGACAACTGAGCTTTTTTCTCCATCAAAGGAATCCCCTATCTTCTAGATAGCCAATTCTATACAAACGACAAGGAAGAAATTTATGAACCAAGGATGGTTGATTGATGAAGCTATGCAAACATATATATCATTTGAGAGAAGAAAAAGGTTAACTCTAACAACCCAAAACAAAATGTAGTCTTTAACATGCCAACTATAATAAAAAGCAACTGGATAAAAAGGTCATAACCAAATACAATCTCGGCTAAAGCTTAGTGGCATTGAAACCTTCCATTTAAACACAATTAACTATTCCACCATGCATATATATATATATATATTCAAATGAAGACCAAAGGATTCTACTAAGTATTTAATTAAGGGCCATCAGTATCAAAACTGTTTTCATCAATGAAAGATATAAGAACTTAAAAGGCAAGCAAGAATGACCTCAAGCATTATAAATACAAAAAAAAATTGATTACAAAACTTTGGGGTCTAACTTCTCAAATCCAATTTAACAACAATGAGCCTCTTGCTTGTATTCTTGTACGCATGTATGTATTAAGACCCAACAACATCGACAACGACTCATTATGTGTTTGTATGCATGTATGAATTGAATCTTAATGAAATGTAATTGACTATGATCCATTAAAGCCTATTAAGAACCGCTAAGACTCACTATAGCCTATCAAGAACCACCAAAGCTTGTTAAGAAACATTATAGCCCAATATGACATATTAAGACCCAATCATACCAATGACGACTTATTGCAAGTTATATGCATGTATGTACTGCATTTATGCATGTGGTGTGTATTGTACTCGATAAGACCACTATGATCCACTATAGTTTATTAAGAACCACTAAGAAGCATTGTAGTCCAATAAGACCTTGTATGACTTACTAAGACCCAATATAGTCCAATAAAACCTTCTATGACTTATTAAAACCCAACACAGTGCAATAAGACCTTGTATGACTTATTAAGGCGCAATAGATACTTCAATGATCACTAATGACCTATTGCATGTTTGTGTTTGTAAAGAGGACCATACTTTAATTGGACTAAACCAAGACACAATAAAACCGAAAAAGACGTTTTATGTCTTATTAAAGATCAATAATAAAAATGACATCGTATTACGTGTTTGCATGTATGTATGTATCGCATACATGTATGTATGTGTATTGGACTAGTCATATGTACCATGTGGTCTATACATAAATCTAAATCATCGAAAATAAAAAATAAAATCAAATACGGTTATCTTTATTGAAAAATCCACCGGTAATCGGCCAAAAAAATAAATTAAAAAAGGAAATTCACGTTTCTGGCGGATACCGAATCCGCCGGAAATCCGCCGGAAACGTGAGTTTCCTTTTTTAGTTTTTTTAAAAATAAATTAAATTACATTATATTTTCGGCGTATTACCAGAGGATTTTTAATTAATAAAAAATCCGCCGGTAATCCGCCGGAAATATAATGTAATTAACATTAATTAATTACAATTAATTTAATTTTTAGCCTTCCGTCGGAAATCCACCAGAAACCTTACCGGAATAAAACATTATTTTTTATCTAAAATCGTAATGGAGGATTTCCATGCGTAAGTCAACCAAAGTTGACTTTTTTGTATCCGCCGGTGATTTTCCGGCGGAATAATACGCCGGTAAAAATTTCGCCGGAAATGCTCCATTTTCTAGTAGTGCATACATATATAGTAGTGCTAAACCAAATGGGTTAAGAAAGTCATGTTGTAACACCCTAAAAATTAGAACAAATTTAAACCGAAAGTAAATGCGAAATTAATTAAAATCACCCAACAAGTGGGGTATGAGTATGGGAGATTACATCAAAGCATGGACATTAAAATAACAACCTATTAATCTATACTATTCGGTTACAATGGGTGTTACTAATATCCTCAAAATAATATACTATACTCCAACTATGTATATACTCTATGAGCATATCTCCAAAAGGTGTCCTCTCTCTCGACACATCAACCCACCCTTCTCTAAAGAGCCCCATCAAGCTGCTTACCTGCTAAACCACATTTTAAAAATCAAGTGTTAGGCTTACGCCTATTGAGACAAACAGTTAAATGGATAAAACAGTCAAAACATTTACAACAAAGATACGGTGCATTTTATCCCATTTAATTTCACTTGAAATAACTCACTCTTAATAAGTAAGGATCTTTTATTAACAATTGGGGGAGATCCGATATTACCATTAGTCGTGACGAAACACAAGGTAGGCCACGAACCAATGTTATGGAGCGGCACATAAAGCTCTGGTAGCCATTGACATCAACCACAATACAGTCTTTAGTCATTTGTACACATAAGCTCGAGCCTCAAGAATTGCACGCTAACCACAATGCATATTCCGAGAGTGTGAAAGGATAGATCGGAAATTACACAATTTATCGCATTGCCTATTTCCAATTTAAAAGTGGGTTCATCCTATCCTTCACAACGTTAAAAAATACCGACTCTTATGCCTACGGATCCATAACGCACTAGTCTATAAATCAACTACATCAAACCGACGTAGTGATAATTTTCCATTTACCGAAAAACCTTTATATTAATGTTTCCCTTTGAAATATGAACTTTACCGGAAATTAGGTCAAATCATTTTGTTTCCAAAATCAAAGATTTTCTCAACGTGAATCCTTTCCAAATATTTTAAACCGACTATGATGTGCATTTCGTCATCTAACTCAAAACACTCCAAAATACCTCATTTTGACCGAAAAATACCCAAACTTGACTAAATGCAAAATACTTGAAATCATAACTTAAAGAGAGTAGACAAGAGCATTTAGAACAAGTATTAGGTTTGTAACGGTTTAGAAAAGAACTCACAAGGCTAAGGTTAGGAAAACCCTAGTATTCTCCCTAAAATGGATGAAAATGGTGGAACTTGGTGGAGAAGATGAAGAACACACTTCTTGAAGCTTGAATCCCAAATCTCTAGCTTGGATGAGGAGTAAATGCACTTGCGTTGGTGGAAATATGGAGTAAATGCTCAAAGGTTTGTGGTTGGTGAAGAAATATAGAGAGAGAATCGTGTAGGTGAAATGTGTTGGTGAAAATGAGATGAAAACCCACTTAAATGCATCACCCAACATAAATCCAGAGTCTGACACCAGATATGGATGCTAGTTACGTTTCTTAACTAGCATTGGTAACTCAAGCGGCTCCATCTTGACCAAACAGACCCGGGCGCTAGTTGTGAAGCTAGTTACATTTCGTAACTGGCATTGGTAACTGGCCCTAGGCAAACAGAGTATAAAGCCACTTAGTGGCGTGGGTTAGCTTTCATAACTGGCACCGGTAACTGGCCCGAGCCATTTAAGTCACCCCGAAACTCCCAAACTTGATTTCCGACGCATAGCTTCGATCTTTTTCATCAACCAAATTAGAACCCGATTAAAATACATTTTTTTAGTATCAAAATCATTTTATCTAAATTTCCGGGTGTTACAATCCTCCCACCCTTGAATTTTATTTCGTCCTCGAAATCTATCCTTGATACAAAACTTAAAATTTACACCCAACGGACAGCTTGGGTTTCCAAATTTTCAAATCCCTCATAACTTGAATAAACATCCACACGAGAGTTCCTCTAGTATTGATATCGTTTCCTCATTTCCTTATAATACTCTTTCTCCATAAGAGGCGCAACTCTCAAACAATTGCATTTTCACAACTCAATTGACTCCCTTCCGGTGGGAGTATTTCCACCAAACTCGAACTCTGGTTGGAACCCTTTTTCAATCGATTATACCCATACCAAACGTGAACAGTGCCAGAGCAATTCCAACAGTAAGGTCTTAATTGCCTCCCAAACTTAGTTGACCCTTACAATCTCGAGAGTATCTTAATTACCCCATTTCATTATTGTTGCTCATAGATGAATTCCATCTTAAATATTTTCTAACGATCCCAATTGATCAAAATGCTCTTCCTCTCTTGCATTAAACCCTCCGATAGTTTCGCAAGAGCTCAGCCGGCTATAGCCATACATATTCCCTTCGATTTAGGTTACTCCCTAACATGCCGACTTTACCTGGGTGGTAAGGTAATCTCTCACAATTGGTCCTAAAAAAACGAGTACCGCGTTAAGGTTTTGACTTCAACTAGTAAACGTCTCTCTAAGATTTATATAGGGCGAGTTCAAATGAGAACTCAAATTTGGCTGTGAACGTAAGGACAAAGCAGAGGGCGACAAGTGTCACATTTAGTCTGAATATATTTAGACTGAATGCTTTGTTATTCACTCTGAATGTTGTGTTATTCACTCTGAATATTGTGTTATTCACTCTCAATGCGTGTTTTCATACTGAATAATGTATGATTTTCACCCCATTATTCATACTGAATGCCCTTTATTCAAACTGAATGAGACACGTGTCGCGCTCTTTTTTGTCCTCATATTCGCAACCAAATTTGAGTTCGTATTTGAACTTTTCTCTCTCTCTCTCTATATATATATATATATATATATATAGAGGAAGGTTCAAATGAGAACTTTGTAAATTTAAAGGAATAAAGGAACACCTTGTGGACCACATATGATGTGGGTCCCACATAATATTAAATCATTTCTGATTTAATATGATTTAATATTAAATCATTTCTGATTTAATATTATGTGGGACCCGCATCATATGTGGTCCACAAAGTGTTCCTTTATTCCTTTAAAAAGGGGTGGTTCTGTTATGATCCCTCCCCTATATATATATATATGTGTGGGGCATAGGATAATGTTAGAAAAAAAGTTAAGGTGAAAAGCGTAAGAAAAGATCTAGACCCCTTGATCACTTTTAATCTCATACATACCTTTTAATTACGCTTTATAATGGAGTTGATCAGATGCATCTCATCCTAATGCACATCCAAGGGTGAAGATCCTTTATTACGCTTCTCACCAAAACTTAACCCTATATATATTTGTGTATATATATGTGTGTGTGTATATATATATATATATATATATAAGGTTGGATTCCAGTGAGAAAGAGAGTTAAGATGAGAAGCGTAAGAAGAGATCTCCACCCTTGGATGCATATTAGAATGAGATGCACCACGATTCATCGGAGCGATCCCCGTATGAAACGCAATTCATGAATGAGTTTGAGATTAAAGGTAATCAAGGGTTGAGATCTCTTCTTACGTTTCTCACCTTAACTCTCATTCTCACACGATTATGTGCCTATATATATATATATATATATATAGGTAGGGGTGTTCACGGGTTGGGTTGATCGGGTTGAAGACATTTCAACAACTCAACCCAAACCAAAGTGCAACCCAACCCAACTCGTACGGGCTGGTCGGGTTGATACTTTGGGATAACAAAATATTTCTTAACCTTGAATATGTTGTTAAATTTGGTACAACTTATCTATATTTCTTAAATGTTAAGTATATCACATTCAATTAATTTTCTCAATTTATATATATATATATATATATACATGTTCACAGTTACTTTCTGTTGGTCCCTAAAGGGTCTACAAGTGTTCAATAAATAGTAAACAGTTTGTAGAAGGGAGGGGGGGGGGGGTTGAATACAAACACACAGATTTTGGTTTTTAAATGAGATATATATATATATATCATAAACAAATTTACAGTTACAAGTGGAATAAGAACAAGTTTAAAACCTATTCTATTGTAACTAAGAAACACCAAGTTTGATGTACAAGAAGAAGGAAGAAAGAAATATAGAGGGTTTAGGTTTAGAAGGAAGCATGCATTAAGATGAAGAAGATATCTGCATCTTATTTATACCCGTTTTCATTTAATGCAAGACAAAAGGTATATGCTACGTGTCAAGCTTAGATAGGAAGCTTGTCCTTGCTAATAAGACAACCATATTTTTAGCCGAATATGAACAGTACCATATCAGATATGATGGGGAAATAAGAGACAAATCGTACGTCCTTTTCTGACAAGGTATTAGGTCTGACTTTTGTGCATCGAGGATAAGATCAATCTTTAATCTTGTAAAGGAAGCTTTATTTGATCGCTGATTCTGAATCTTCAAGGAGGAATCTTCAGTATCGCTGAGGCTTCACAAGACTTCACACTTTGATTAGATAATCGGCTATTTATCATTTGGAACCGCTTCGATTCACTTGGGCGATTATCTCTTTCTTCAGCTAGGGTCTTCGACTTTCGCTGAATGGTCTTCTGGTGTGATAGCTGATCTTCAGGACTTCAGAGATAAGCTTGTTGTTCCTTGATCTTCAGCGATCGCTGATGGTAATCAGCGTATGCTATCGCTGAATATTAACATAAGCTTATACAATGGAATTTCACTAAGTATACAAAAGGAATCATATTCAAATCATCGAGAGGAGTTATGATCAACAATCTCCCCCTATTTGATTATGATTAAGAAACATAGGAAAATTGCTTTAAGAGACTAGTAAGGATTTAAGAAAAAATTTGAAGATAATTTTCTGAGTACTAATCTGTATAATCTTTTTCAGCTAGACTACTATCTGAATTGAGTTTCATTTATAAGGATATGAAAGCCCAATTTTTACAAGTAAATAAGCTTAAAGTACATTCACCGATTAATTTTTCAGAGTGAAGAATTAGTGAGCAAAGTGGTTTGAAGAAAAGTAGAACTCTTATGTTCATTGTCCCTTTTACTTTTTTCAAGGATCTTTTCAGTACATAGATGGAGTAAAGTACTTTGATTGAATTTCATTAAATATAATCTGAAGGAATTACAGGAAAATGAAATTACAATAATAATAGTAAAGTACTTGTACACTGAAGGAATATTACAAAGGAAATAGAACTCTATAACTAATCAGAGATGTTCTCGTTTCTTCTTTGTAGCTCATTCTCATAAAGCGTTTTTTGTCGATTCATCAGAGGGGTATCTGACCAGCAACGCCATAGCATGATCTTTATGAGAGAGGATGGGGCCTTGTAAATTTCTTGGTTTATGAAGAGTCCTAAGAACCCTTCATTATCCAAGAATACCATACCAGGTTCAGGTAGTGAGATGATTTCATCTTCTTCATATCTTCGGTCTTGAGGGAGAGAGGTACATAGCATTGAAGTATCAGGGAGTTCAAGATGACCAAGAATGCTTTGATAATCAAATTTGGTTTCATGATCATTCTTAGAACTTGAACAACCTTCTGATCTTTTCTTCTTTGATGGTTTAGGGAGAGGGGGAACTTGCATGTGTTGTGACATCCTTTTCAGCAACTGATCTAGTACTCTTTCCACCACATCCTTGAATTTGGATTTGGAACCCTGAATGGCGTCTCTAATTTCTAACCATTCAGTGTATCCATAAATCCTTAAGAACTTGGCTTCTTCTCTCTCAGTTCTGTTTGTCCTTGTCATTCTTACATATACCTTTGGACTACCTCTGTTGGGGTGTCGCCCTTGGATAGTAGCATGAACGATTTTGGCTTCAGATCTTCGAAATTTCAGTCTATCAGTGCACCGGTCAAGCTCTTTGTCTTTCTGCATTGTGGTTTTAGCGGACAGTGCACTTAGAATCTTCTGTTGAGCAAGGATTGGATCTACATTCAGGTTTTCCTGTGCAAGTTCTCTCTGTACAAGAGCTTCAGCGACCCTTTCACTCTTTTTTAGTTGTTCCTTGGCCGCCTTGTCTTTAGCAGAGTCCTCTCTGAGTAATTTCCTTGCTAAAGCAAGATCATTCTCAGTTTGCTTTATTTCCTCATCCCTGATGCGTTGTGCTTCCAATGCTTGTTCTCTCTCTTCACTTGACAGAAAGTAGAATTCATCTACCATCCTTATTGGTACAGCGTCTATGCGTTCAGCTTGAGGCACCCTTATTCTTCTTGCTTTGAATTCCCTAAGGAATTTTATTCGCCTTTCTTCTTCTCCAGGCTCGCTTATAATCGGCTTTTGAACGCGACGCCTGGGAATAAGGCCTTCTTCTTCTTTAGAGTCAGTTTCTATTATGTACATAAACTGCTCTTCGGAAGAAGGTTCCTTCCATGAAGTTGAGTCCTTTGGAGGACGGGGATCACTGAGGGAAGGAGAGGAGGAAAAAGAATTGTCAGAGAGAGTTTTTGTAGGTGAAGGAGGTGTGGGGGTTTCAGAGAGAGGTGTAATATAAGGGATAAGAGGAAGAGATACCTCATTAGTGGTCTCCCCCTCAGATATTGGGATAGTGGCATCCAGATCTACCACTTCTTTTCCTTTGCCTGAGGAACCGGATTGTCCCTGAGAGGGATGTTGTCCGTCCCCCAAAGGCTCTTGATGAGCGACTCCAGGCCTAGACATTCTGAAGTGCACTAAGGCACTTCCAATGTCATCGTCGTCTTCATCATCGTCCATTCCCCCATAATGAGGGATAGGATCTTCTTCTTCTTCTTCTTCATCTTCCTCAGCATCATCATCTTCTGCAGTCAACCCTTCAGTGAGGGATGATCCCATCTGCTGGATGTAAGGAGAAATCTTTTCTCCAGGGAACCTCTGGTTGTGCTCTGCAATGAGTTCGTCTGCAAACTCTTTGGCACATCTCTCCCCCTCGATGTTATCAGAAGGTAGACAATGCACCATCAGAGTGCGAACGTTGGACTGAATGTCCTTGAGCTTCATATCATTATCCTGAAGTGTAGTCCGATCAGCATCATTGAAGGAGGAACTATCCTCAGAGAGCTTGGTGAGCATCTGCATCATATCGGATTGAGTCTTTTGAATAGAATCAGGGACGTTCGCCTGAGCAGCGATCTTCTGCTCCAAGCTGGACAGGTTCTGGTAAAGGACCCTGTTGTCTTCCTTCAGAGAGAAAACGTCAGAGATGAGGTTGCTGACGTTGGTCTTGATCGCTGGTGTCCCAACGACCCGACGGAAGATGAGTTCAGCTGACGTCTGAAGGTTGTCAACCCTAGCCCTGGTGAGAGCACATTCCCTGACCAGATAGTCAACAGCAGGGAATGTAGGACTAGGAAGGACAATACGAGGGAGTTCAGTGATGGGAGTGGGAAGCTTGGGAGCTGCCATCTCTGTCTTGACCTCTCTGAGCTTTGCAGCACTGGGATGGCCCGAAAGAGACTTCCCCATTTCCTTGCTGAGCGGAGGAGCGCTGGTGGTGGTGGTGGTTGTCGCTGTCGCTGAAGTGAATAGAGAGGCGACACCTGATGATGACATAGATAAAGATGCCAAAAACACATCTCGATTAGAAGATGGATGAAAAAATTTATTTTTCTCCTTGAGAGTATCATGCGGATTACTCTCAGGGACTACAGTTGCAGAGGTAGTGTCTTGAGGATCACTAACCAGTGTCTTAGAGTATCTGAGAGAGACACTCTGAGGTCCTTTTAAAATGGCCTTCCAAAACTCAGATTGTCTAAACAATATTGAGGTTTGGACTACGTGCATTTCAGCCTTATCAGGGATAGGGACAACTATCGCTGAGTCATGTGCTGATGTGAGGACCATAGAAGAGGAGATAGAAGGATGTAAGAAGGCTGTGAAAGTAGTACCTGATCCAGCTTCAGCAGAGCTGGCTAAAACACCCTCAGTGACCGGAGTCGCTGATGATGAAGGTAGTGCTGATGAAGCAAAAACAGATGAAAAGACCGTTAAAGTGGTTGCGGTGGCAGTTGGTGTTGGTAGTACACCGAAATCAGAGAGGGTGGTATTTTGAGAGACCATCTTCTTTGGCTTCTTGGATGCGATGGTCTTTTTATGACCATCGGATGGTTGTTTCCTCTTAGCAGCAGCAGCAATGTCCGGGATGCTCGCTGTTGGGATAGGCAGCGAGGTAGACACTGAGAGAGGGGCTCCAATCACTTTCAGCATGTAGGGCATGAACGGAGCATCACCTGGACGTTCATCTATGTCCAGGGACTTCTTCCCCACTACGGAGAAGGAGTGGTCACCGACCTTCGGGTATTCCTCCCAGAAGGCAACTTCCAAAATAGTTGCGAAGAAACGAGGGTAGGGGATGACAGGGTGTCTGGTGGCAGCGTTGATGCGACTAACCATATCGCTGAAGATATAGTCAGCGTAGTTGATGTTGTGGCCGGTGCAGAGGGAGTAGGCAAGATCCTGAAAGTGCTTGCTCGCTTGGTCATGCGAGCCAATCTTTGACCCAAGGCATTGGATCACCTGGGTAAAGATATATTGCCAACGAGCAGGCAATCTCTTCTTTTCTACCTTGGAGCCCACTGTTTTTAGTGATGGATTCTCCCAGGCGTAGCCGATTGAGTCCAAGAAGGCGTCTATCTGCAACTTGGTTGGTTCAGTGCCCCATTGTTGATTCTTGGCGCGGACAGGGAGACGAAGGGCCTTCCTTACAAACCCAGCAGTGAAGGAGAAGTAGCCCAGGTCTGGAATCTTGAAGCCTATTGCAGAGAGCACGTTTCCCTTATCAGTGGTGAGCGTGGTACAGTGAGCCATGTACCAGAGATCTTGGAGATGAGAGGATACGCCGATTGGGTTGTGGACAAATGCGTACATCAGCGGACACGCTTTGATGAAGGTAGCTCCTTCAATTGAAGTGAGGGTGATCAGCTGGAATGTCAACCAATGCAATGTAATTGCATGACTTGAAGACAACTTTCTCCATTGGAAAGTGGCAAGTTGGTGCAGCTACCAGAGTGTTGTCAGCGGTTGTAGCAGCAGATGTGTCATCAATCTTACTTGCAGAGGTCATTTCTGTAGGAAAAATGGGAACGCCAAAGAGATAAATCATGGTTTTATACATGAATGTATAAACCAGAGTTTGGTATAAAGAATACCAAATATAGGATTCAAAGAAACAAGTATTTTGATGAACAAGATCAAAATGCTTGTTATAAAAACAATAAAGAAGAAGATTATTTTAGAAAAAATAGAAGATAAATAAAAATGGATAATACTTTTAAGAAGAAAGTCTTCTGTTCTAAGGACAGAACTTAGAACAGGGTTTTGAAAATAGAAAAGTTTTTGAGTTTAATCCAGATTAATTTTATTTTCTTCCTAAAATATGTTTTTATTTCATTTTAGAAGATTTAAGGAGAAGAGGTTGTGAAACAAGATGTTTCCAGTGTTAGGTAAAGGTTTAGATCAAATCTTAGGAGATTTCGAGAAGGAAATGAGGCAAATGAGGCAAAAGAATTGCTTAAATAACAAGAGGAGAGAGAAAGAAAGAAGTGCTAAACGACGGTTTTAGCTTTTTGAAAAAGAAATGATGACCTGGCGCATATTCCAAGAAAGGAGTTGGAATGGAAACGTCGCGGTCCGTCGTGTGTTAGCTGACGTGTCCTTTTCTTTATTTTTAAAAGATTATAATGATAATTATCCATAAAGAAGGTTTATCATTACTAATTTAAAAAAAAAATCTTCATCACTGATAATAAAGGATTGTCAGTGAGGAGTTTTAATCTTAAGAAATTCATTCTTTGATGAGAAAAGATATCAAAGAGTGATAAAGATTAGAAGATAATACCTGAGGAGATGGCACAGATATCGCTGAATCAGAGTTCAGTGAATGGAAAGTTTGAAGGTTTTATTTGTATCCCTTGTTGTAAGTCACTGAATAATAAATTTATTCAGCGTTCAACATACCAAGTTCGCTGATGAGTAGATTGAATCTAGTTTCATCAAGAGGCTTGGTGAAAAGATCAGCGAGCTGATATTCAGTGGGTACAAAATGAAGCTCAACTTCACCATTCATCACATGATCTCTGATAAACTGATATTGGATCTCAATGTGCTTGGTTTTGGAGTGAAGTACAGGGTTGTTAGCAATGACAATAGCACTAGTACTATCACAATAGATAGGAATTTTAGAGAGCTTGAGATTAGAGTCTCTAAGTTGATTTCTCATCCAAAGGATTTGAGCACAACAACTACCAGCGGCTACATATTCAGCTTCAGCGGTGGAGGTGGACACTGAGTTTTGCTTTTTGCTTGTCCAACCAATTAACTTTCCACCTAGTAGCTGACACCCACCAGTGGTGCTCTTTCTATCTATCTTACAACATGCAAAATCACTATTAGAATAACCAATTAGATCAAATCCTGAGCCCTTGGATACCAAAGACCTAGATTTGGAGTTCCTTTCAGATATCTGAAGATTCGCTTTACATCGATTAGATGGGATTCCTTCGGTTCAGCTTGATACCGAGCGCAGAGACATGTAGAATACATGATGTCAGGTCTACTCGCTGTAAGATACAGCAGAGATCCAATCATCCCTCGATAGGCAGTGACATTGACTGGTTTCCCATTGGGATCCTTGTTCAAAGTCAGAGGAGGCGCCATAGGGGTCTTCATCGCTGAGTATTGATTCATGTCGAATTTATTCATCATGTCTTTAACATATTTGCTTTGATAAATAAAAATTCCTTTGTCAGATTGCTTAATCTGCAAACCTAGAAAATATGTTAGTTCATCCATCTTATTCATTTTATATTATTTTTGCATTCTTGCAGCGAAACGAGTACACAGTTTGGGTTTTGTGGAACCAAAGATAATGTCATCGACATATATCTGAGCGAGTATGGTATGACCTTTATATTTTCTTAAAAACAGGGTTTGTTCAATTTTTCCACGAACAAATTTTTCTTTAAGAAGAAATTTCGAAAGGGTATCATACCAAGCACTAGGAGCTTGTTTTAACCCGTAAAGAGCTTTTTCAAGTTTAAAAACATAACCAGGATGGTTAGGGTCTGAGAAACCAGGGGGTTGTTCAACATAAACTTCCTCGCTGAGTTTTCCGTTTAGAAAAGCACTTTTAACATCCATTTGAAAAACTTTGAAGTCTTTATGGGCAGCATAAGCTAAAAAGAGTCTTATGGCTTCTAAGCGAGCTACAGGTGCAAAGGTCTCATCATAGTCAATCCCTTCTTCTTGTCTATAACCTTGAGCAACAAGTCTAGCCTTATTGCGAATTATAGTCCCGTTTTCATCTAGGTTATTTCTGAAAACCCATTTGGTTCCTATGACAGTTTTATCAGAGGGTCTAGGAACAAGATTCCAAACTTTATTTCTACGAAATTCAGTTAGTTCTTCTTGCATAGCTACAACCCAGCTAGGATCAGAGATAGCTTGATCTATCTTCTTAGGTTCAGAGAGAGAAATGAAGTTAACATAAAGACAGATATTACCTGTACCTCTATGTGTTTTGATACCTGCATTGGGATCACCAATAATTTGATTTATTGGATGATTTGCAATCCATCGCTGAGCTGGTGGTTGAGGAGAGAGATCAACAGCAGATTCAGCGACTTGTTCTTCAGTTTCTGGAATAGGGCTTGTTGTCTCAGCAACAGGTACTTCATTTAGAATCAATTCAGGGGATTGATTTTCAGATATAGTTTGGTTGTTCGCTGAGGAATTTCCAAGAGAGGAGTCAGCAACCGGAATCTGATTTAGAGGAGTAACATTCATCCCTGAAGATGGATGATTGTCACTTGAAGGATTTACAGGGATTTCATCATCACATTCTTCAGTAGGAGGTTGATTGCTGAAATATGTTTCAGGATCCCCATAATGAGATCTCATCCAGGCATTCAATTCTTCATCATCATCATGAGTATGAGAAGTATGAATGGGATGAGATTCATCAAAGTTAACGTGCATGGATTCTTCAACATGTTGTCTTCTTTTGTTGAAGACTCTGAAGGACTTAGATACAGAGGAGTATCCAAGAAATATACCATCGTCAGCTTTTGGATCAAATTTACCTAAATGATCTCTGTCATTCAGAATGTAACATCTACATCCAAAAATATGGAAATATTTCAGAGTAGGTCTTCTTCCATGAAACAATTCATAGGGGGTCTTCTTAAATCGCTTAACTATCAGGGATCGATTTTGAGTGAAGCATCTTTGTGTTGCTTGACCCGGAGCGAGTAGGTAGATGCGATTCGCTGAGCGTTGAGCGAGTCGCTTCAATGATAGTTCGATTTCTTCTTTCAGCAACACCGTTTTGCTGAGGAGTTCTTACTGAGGAAAAGTTGTGAGATATGCCTTTTTCTTCAAAGAAATTTACCAGAGTATTGTTTTTGAATTCAGTACCATGATCACTTCTTTTGGAACGAACAATTAGATTGTTCAAAACTTCCATCCTTTTGATAAAAGAAATTATCATTTCAGAGGTATCACTTTTGGATCGAAGGAAGAACACCCATGTGTATCTGGAGTATTCATCAACAATCACCAAAGTATATTTCTTCCCAGAGATAGATTGGATATTGGCAGGTCCAAATAGATCCATATGGAGTAGTTGAAGAGGAGCGGTCACTGAAGAAATTTGCTTCGACCTGAAGGAGGCTTTTGTCAGCTTTCCCTTTTCACACGCTGAACAAAGAGATTCCTATGTAAAGGTATGATTTGGGAGGTCTCTAACAAGATCTTTTTTAGACAATTCATTTATTGTCTTAAAGTTGAGATGAGAGAGTCTTTTATGCCATAACCAGTTTATGTCAGTGGATGCTTTAGAGATAAAGCACATGTTCTCAGAGTGAGAACTATTCATATTTATGACATACACATTTTCCACTCTTTTGCCTGTTAGGTCAAGCTTATCATTTTCGTCAGTGACAGCACATCTATTCTTTAAGAATAGAACTTTGAAGTCTTTGTCACATAACTGACTAACACTCAAAAGATTGTGTTTTAGTCCCTCAACGTATGCAACACGAGAAAACAATGTGGCTCCGTTGGATAGAATTCCATAACCTTTAGTGTATCCTTTGCCATTTCCACCAAATGTCACTGATGGACCAGCTTCTTCTTTGTAATCAGAGAGCAGAGATTTTCTGCCACTCATATGCCTTGAGCATCCGCTATCAAGATACCAGATACCTTTGGCACTCTGCATACAACAAAAGATTAATTTTTTTAAAGGTCCCATACTACAACGGGTCCTGCTTGGTTAGATAAAGGATTGGCGGAGGAGCTACTAGCTGAAGAACTCTCTTCACCGGATATCTTCACCTTTGGTGGTTTTGCAACCTTGGTGGATTCCACTCTCGCTGATTTATCAGCTTGAGCTACTTTCTTTCCATGAGCTAGTTTATCAGCTCTAGTAGCGTAGGACATTTACTTGTAATGTGGGTAGTTTCACCACAGTGATAGCACTTCCTACATTTAAAGGGTTTGGAATTCAGAGAGAAAGCAGGAACTTTTTCAGGGATAGGACCAAGAATTCCTTTATCCATAGTCCTTTGAGGTATGACAACCTTTTCAGGGGTAGGAGTGAGATCGATATTAATTTTGGGGGTTGGTCTCTGAGAAAAGTCAGAGCCCTTCCTCCCAGATTTAGATTTTCTCTCTGAGGATTTCTTGTTCCTATTTTGAGCGATCTTATTCTTTGGAACTTGGTCAAGAAACTCGTTCTTGATCACTTTCTTAGGATTTATCACGGGAAACTTTTCTTTAAAAGAAGAGGAAGAAGTTGAAGAAGAAGGATCAGGGATAGAAGAGACAAACATTCCAAATTTGAGCATGGAACGTTCATTCTCTGATTCTTCCTTTTCTGGGTTATAGCCTAACCCACTTCTTATTTTCATAGGTATTTGGGCATTGATGATCTCATTGACTTTATCAGAAGCCTTACACCATCTTTCGATGGTTGCCTTTTCAGACTTGAGATCAGCGATAGCCTTTTCCCTATCAGCGATAGCTTGCTGCTTCTCAATGCTTATGGTTTGGTTTGCAAAGATTTAGTCCTTGAGAGTTTCCTCAATTTTGGAAAGTTCTTTGATTCTTATATGACAATTTTTTAATTGCTCAGGTAGATCAGTGTTAATTTTCTCGGCCTTAATCTTTCCATTTAAAGCATTATAAAAATCAACAGTCATAGCATCGAGAGCTGACAAGTTATCACTTTCAGAAGGTAAAGAGATAGGAGAAATTGTTACCTGAGTAGAAGGGGACTTAGAGGAAGAAGTTTCAGTTGCTTCTTCAGCGTCCTCTATTCTTGCCATTAGACAGAGGAAGGAAAGATCTTCTTCATCTGAACCACACTCTTCAGAGGTTTTAGCCCAGTCACCTTCAGCGTCCCAATCAACTTCTTTAGCGATAAGGCCTTTGCCTTTTTTTTGGTGTTTCTTCAGATCCTTGTATTTGTTTTTCAATTTCAAATACTTCTCCTTTTTATCAGTGGTCTGGGAAGTGGTGGGAGCTGCAACTTTCTTTGATCTACATTCACTAGCAAAGTGACCCTTTCGTTGACAATTGAAGCATATAGCCGAGGCTTTCTCAGCAGGCAATGTTTTTTGCTTTTCAAAGTCAGAGAGATTTGAAGGTTTTCGAAAGTTTCTCTTTCTAGCGAATCTTTTAAAATTATTAGTTAAGAGAGCTAGAGAGTTATCAAACTCAGAGATGTCAGCATCAGTGAGTTGATCTTCTGAATCAGTTTGACCTAATTCAGTGATCGAGGTAATAGTGGATGAAGAAACATTTTTAGGAGGAGTTGCCTCTGAAGTCACAAGTGCCAAAGAAGTACTTTTGGCACCTTTGAGTTCATTTATGAGGTTCTTCCTCAGAAGTTGAGATTGTTCCTCATTTAAGAGCATTCCATATAAAGCACTAAAGAACAGAGTTTCAAGGTTCTTTGACAGCTTTAGACATGTAGTGTACACTGCCCATTGATTGGGTAGTGCCTCCATGAATTTGGTCAGTATTTCAGCGTTAGAGTACACTCTGTTTACTGATTTAAGATCAATCAAGAGACAGTTGAAATGCTGATGAATTTGAGAAAGAGATTCACCTTTATGATACATAAAACTCTCATATTGTCTTACAAGATTTATGCACCTGGTGACTTGTACTTCAGAGGTTCCTTCATATTGGATAGATAGAGTATCCCACATGGCTTTAGAAGTTCTCATTTTCATAACAGAATGATAAACTTCATCTGGCAAACACATTGCTATTATAGATCTATCTTTTGAGTCAATAGCAATTTCTTTCTTATCTTCTTCAGTCCATCGGTTAGGAGTTTTAACGATACTCCTTTCAGGGATGCCTGGAGTAGTGGTGGTGGCAGGAACACCAGCTACAATAGTTGTAGGAATGAATGGTCCATTTTCTAGATAGTAGGGGATCTTTGGGTCAGATCCTTCTAGAAACAGAGACATTCTTTCCTTCCATGATGGAAAATTATCATGGCTAAATCTTGGAGGGTTAGCTAAAGATCCATTATCATTGTAGTTCGTATTAGGGTTTGTCATTTTAAAATAGTTTATAAGAAAAAATATTTTAAAGATAAAAGAAGTAAACATTGCTCAGATACCACTTGTTGGTCCTTAAAGGGTCTACAAGTGTTCAATAAATAGTAAACAGTTTGTAGAGGGGGGGGGGGGGGTGAATACAAAAACACAGATTTTGGTTTTTAAATGAGTTTATATATCATAAATAAATTTACAGTTACAAGCGGAATAAGAAGTTTAAAACCTATTCTATTGTAACTAAGAAACACTAAGTTTGATGCACAAGAAGAAGGAAGAAAGAAATATAGAGGGTTTAGGTTTAGAAGGAAGCATGCAATAAGATGAAGAAGATATCTTCATCTTATTTATACCCGTTTGCATTTAATGCAAGACAAAAGGTATATGTCACGTGTCAAGCTTGGATAGGAAGCTTGTCCTTGCTAATAAGACAGCCATATTTTTAGCCGAATATGAACAGTACCATATCAGATATGATGGGGAAATAAGAGACAAATCGTACATCCTTTTCTGACAAAGTATTAGGTCTGACTTTTGTGCATCGAGGATAAGATCAATCTTTAATCTTGTAAAGGAAGCTTTATTTGATCGCTGATTCTGAATCTTCAAGGAGGAATCTTCAGTATCGCTGAGGCTTCACAAGACTTTACACTTTGATTAGATAATCGCTGCTATCGTTGAACCGCTTCAGTTCACTTAGCTGATTATCTCTTTTTCAGCTAGGGTCTTCGACTTTCGCTGAATGGTCTTCTGGTGTGATAGCTGATCTTCAGGACTTCAGAGATAAGCTTGTTGTTCCTTGATCTTCAGCGATCGTTGATGGTAATCAGCGTATGCTATCGCTGAATATTAACATAAGCTTATACAATGGGATTTCACTAAGTATACAAAAGGAATCATATTCAAATCATCGAGAGGAGTTATGATCAACACTTTCTGATATATACAAAGTAATTATATAGAGATAGAGAATAGATTGAAAAATATATGTATATGAAGAGAGTGCGTGATGGGTATAATTGTTTATTTGCATATTAATAAAGACTCAATGATCATATTAAATCCAAAATATAAAAAGATATCGAGTTGTTCGAGTTAGGGTGGGTTTAAATAAAAGTAACCCGATATCAACTCAATACTTACGGTTTAAAAATTTTACAACTTGATTAGGCATCAGTTTGCTTCGAGTTGGGTTGGGTTGATCGGGTTTTTGAGCACCCCTATTAATATAGGGGTGGGTTCAAATTCAAACTCGAATTTGATTGTGAACGTGAGGACGAAGGAGAGAGCGAGACGTGTCCCCTTCAGTCTTAATATATTCAGACTAAATGTTGTGTTATTCACTCTGAATGCATGTTATTTATACTGAATAATGAATGAATTTCACACTCGTTATTCATATCGAATATCCTTTATTACTCAGACTGCATGGGACACGTGTCGCGTTTTTCTTTGTCCTCATATTTGCAACCAAATTTAAGTTTGTATTTGAACTTTCAATTATATAGGGGTCTAATCAAATAAGAACTGATTAGTTTGTGGAAACTGTAAGAACTAATGTGGACCAATCATTTTAAATAATTAATGTTATTTACTAAAATAACATAAAGGGTAAATTGGTAAAATTGGGTATCACAATGGGTAGCACAGTGGTTATCACAAGGCATCTTATATATATTTGTGTGTCACACTGAGGTTATCAAATTGGTATCACAATGTGTATCACATAATTGTATCACGGTGGATTATGGATGGAGGGAGGACAGAGGAGAGTTCAAAATACCTAAAATGATCTTTCATTAAAAATTTAATCGAAATTATCAAATTTTCAAGTTTCCTAATTTAAACATTGATTTGTGATTAATATTGGTTCTTACGGTTTCTATAAACTAATCAGTTCTTCCTCGAATTGACTCCATTTATATATATAAATACATACATGGGCTTAATCAAATAAAAACCACAAAAAAGTTACAAACTCGTAAAAATTGATGTAAAAACAATTTTTTTCATGATTTTTTTATCAAATGCTAGGATTTAAGATATTATTTCACATATATTTGTTTCACAAGGTGAAATTTCCACGTTTATTTGTTTCACCATATGAATTTTTTTTATCCATATTTTTTGTTTCAGTAGGTGAATCAAAAAAAAAATTCCACATGTAATTATATTCATAAGGTGAACACAAACTTATATGTGAAACAATATCTTAAATTATAGGTTTTGATAAAAAAAAATTATTTTATGTCGGTTTTTACGAGTTTGTAATTTTTTGTGGTTTTTATTTAAATATCGTGTCATCTATATATATATATATATATATATATAGAGAGAGAGAGAGAGAGAGAGAGAGAGAGGAAAGTTCAAATGCGAACTCAAATTTGGTTGTGAACGTGAGATTAAATGAGAGCGTGATACGTGTCAAAATAAACAATATTCAGACTGAATATAGTATATATTCAATCTGAATATACAAAGGAATATTCAGTCTGAATATACAAAGGAATATTCAGACTGAATATTGTTTTGTATATTCAGACTGAATATATACTATAATATTTCTTTGATTGCGACACGTGTCGCACTCTCATTTGTCCTCACGTTCAAAACAAAATTTGAGTTCTCATTTGAACCCGTCCCTATATATATATATATATGGTGTTAACTTTTACACCTTATTCTATATATTAAACCCTAATCTATATATATGGCCTCCAATTAAAATGGATATATAAACATAGGAGTTAGTGTATTACCAATTAAAATAGATAAATAAGATAGAGTAGGGTGTAAAAGGAAAACATAGGTACATATGCTTTAATCCAATTGAATGATATGATGTAAAAGAAAAACCCTTATATAAAATGTTAGCAAGGGTCGTTAACTGAGTGAACGAAGTTGACTTTGACTTGTAAAATATTTTTCATAGGGTCGAAAGTGAGTTTTAAGTTATGCATATCCAGTAATAAATTGTACATAAATATCAGCATTGAAGTCGTATTTGACATCAATTTTTTGGGAAACCAAAAATATTTAACGATGCTTTTAATTAGCATTCAAGTTCAAACATATTTTCCAACTTTAGGAACCATATTTACACGTGTTAAAAATACAGCCACCTGTAGAAACTACTTCTTAAAATTATCAATTTCTCTCTCTCTCTCTCTCTCTCTCCCTCTCCCTCTCCCCCATACCCCCTCCCCCCTCTCTCTCTCTCTCTATATATATATATATAGGTTTTTCCCTTTACACTCTACTCTAAATCATATCATCCAATTGGATTAAAGCCTATGTACCAATTTTGACTTTTTTATATGTTATCTTCTAATAATAGAGTAGGGTGTAAAAAGAAAAACCCTTTATGTAATATATTATAAATATATTACGTTTATGAAGCCTTTTTTAAGTTGGAGTGTACCCCTCACGTTCAGTGCGGACCCAGAAATTTTTCCGAACGGGTGCACTTTTAAATTGAATAAATGTCCACAAAGTTGTTTGATGTATTTTTCGGTTGATTTCAAATGACTTTTTAGCCGAATTCCCCGCTCGGGGATTTTTCAAGTTTTTCGGTTGATTTCGAAATATTTTTTTTAAGATTTTTGATTGATTTCGAGGGATTTTTTTAAAAGTTTTTGGTTGATATTTTTTAAGGTTTTTTGTTGATCTCCTAAAAAGTGTGCTCCTTTAACCCTTAGAAAATTGAAATATTATAGAGCACCCCTCGAGATTTAGCGGGTGCATCTTACGTACCCCGAAATTTTTTACCCTTACGAAACGGAGTTGAGCGGTAGCACGGGACCCCCCCCCCCTTCCCCTAAGGGTAGGTCCGCCCTTGCTCACATTCAAGGACAGTCGCGAAAACATTACTCTACCTTCGGGTACTAGAAGCATTTTTTCGATTAGTTCTCTATCGATTCGCTGCTTTTATTTTCTATCTTCAACACTTCATGTAGGTGGCGTAGCCAACATAACAAGAACTTACACGGTGTACTCAGGGGCCGTTTACCAAATCTTACCCGGGTAAGTGCTTATCGGCAAAATTCAATACTGTCATTTACTTACCGGGTAAGATTTTAGTCCATCAAAACGACATCGTATGCAACAATTTACCTGGTAAGTGCTTACCGTGGTAAGAGTTGTCGCAATCACTTACCGGGGTAAGACTCTTAGGGGCTGTTTACCAAATCTTACCCGGGTAAGTGCTTACCGGCAAAATTCAACACTATCAATTACTTACCGGGCAAGATTTTAGTCCACAAAAACGACATCGTATGTAACAATTTTTCCGCTAAGCGCTTACCATGGTAAGATTCGTCGCAATCGCTTACCCGGGTAAGACTCTTGGTCATTGTTTTTCTTGTCTTCGCTCTTACAGGGTAAGATTTTTGGTACTTTTTATATTCCTCTGGATGATAATATGGCTTGGTAAGCACTTACCCGGGTAAGCGTTTTGTAAACGGCTCCTTGGTCATTGTTTTCTTTGTATTCGCTCTTACCGGGTAAGATTTTTGGTACTTGTCATATTCCTCCGGTAAGGTAATATGACTTGGTAAGTATTACCCGGTTAAGCGTTTGGTAAACGACCCCTTAATGTGTCTAAAATTAGTTGATAATTAACTGAATAAACATGTTTAATTAAATATAAGATAAGTGTTGGGTTATACCAATGTACTAGAATACTTCGCAAAACTTATAACCAATCAATGACTTTCAAACACACACAAAATCATAAAATAAAATTGAAAAGAAAAATGATGAAACGAAATATAAACTACGATTAAGGGTTCTAGCTCTTAACTTTAAAATCTAGATATATTATGTTGTATTGAACGAAGGGACAAGTTAAATAGTGGATCAAAGTGACTTGATCCATAGAACTTTTTCTACTTTTCTACTTTTGTAATTTTATAGTAATGTTTTTGTATATATAAGTTTTTTAAATAAAAATATATAAAGTTTATAAGCACTTAAATATACTTTCGATGAATTTAAGTCGTTTCACCATGTTTTTAACTTTTATTAAGAGTAATTTACGTTTTTTGTCCATATTGTTTGATGAGGATCAGAGACGGATCCAAAAAAAAATTATACGGTGGTATCATATAATATATGACAAAAAATAATTACGAAAAACATGGTTTTTTTTTTGTATCTTTATGTTTTTACTAACGTTCAATATCGCTCGATGTGTTTTTAGCCTAATTCCATCGTTTCGATAGATTTCTAAAGTTTTCTATTTGATTTCGAGGAATTTTAAAGTTATTTTTTTCGATTTCAAGGGACTTTTCGATTTTTTTGGTTGATTTCAGGAGTTTTTTCGGGCTTTTTGGTTGATTTCAAAAGTTTCTTTTTGGTTTTTTGGTTGATTACGAGGTACGGTTGCACCTTCTTAAGCTTTTGAATATCGTACGATGACACCTTCGAAAACGATATGGTTGCACCATTCACAAATCCAAATTTTTTACCCTTCGATGGAGAGATAATACGGTGGCCTGTGCCACCGTATGTACCCCTTAAGGTCCGTCCCTGATGAGGATTATTATTTTCGTTCTTATATTTTATAAATTACGATTTTTATTTATGTGGTTTATTATCTATGATGTAAAGAAAAGTTGAAAAAGAACCCAACAATTCACTAATTATTTTTTTGAATGAATAAGTCATCGAACTTTTTTATTTTAAAAAATTAAGTCATAATCATTTTTTTCAAGAATAAACCATTGGACTTTTAAACATTGGTCATATAAATATTTTTAACCCTAAAAATCTATCTGTAAAAACCGTCTAGAAAGGTTTTTAAGTAATAAAAAATCTAAATCACTTTTACTTTCTTTGGTTACGTAGGGATTGGAAACAATAAAAATGATTTAGGTTTTATGACTTTAAAACAGTCATATACGGGTTTCAGATACCTTTTTTCGGTTAAATGATATAAGTAACTATTTTTAAAAGAAGGATGGTTTATTTATTCATATAAAAAGTTTAGGGACTTAATCACTCAATATAAGAAAGTTCAAATGGTTTTTTAATTAAAAAAAAGTTCACACAATTAATCATTTAATATAAGAAAGTTCATCAGGTTTTGTCATACTTTTCCCTGAATTCTCTCAAACAGTTTGGTAAGTTGACATACATAACAATAGAGTTTCTTTCAGGATACAAGATTAGATCCTACTTTTCGACTTGTTTATTGCTTCATGCCTTTCGAATTGATCCAATGGTGAAGATTCCTTCTTATCCATCTCATCATAACTTTCATCCTCATCAGAACCCCAACTATCAAAAGTTTTATACCATTAACCTTATCGGATGTTACAATTTTAGAGATTTGTAGTCGAACAATTACATTTCAACACTATAATATTATAAATAATGCATAAACATTTGTTTGTCTTTTTTTGACATTAATACAAATCTATAGACAAACTCAATAAATATGGGTCAAATAGTCTAAGCTTGTTTTGTTTATATTTAGATATACATGTACAAATAGACAAATAAAGAAAGAGAGACAGAGGCAAAACGGGTGAGATTGTGGGCGAAGAGAAAGAGTAAAACAAGACGATTGCCAAAGCTATGGAGGTAGAAGCCATGAAGAGAAGAAATGAAAAGGTGGAAGAAACGTTCAAGGAGCCGGACTATAAAGGAATCAAAGCCATGCCGTATGTCATAGGTAAGACTTGAATGTCAGGTTCGTTTACCAACATAAACTACTGGGTAACTACTGATGGCTAATTAAGATTTTCAGTTATCAGAATGACATTTTAAAGTTGTTGGTAAACACTATCATCTATGATCGGTAGATAAGCTTCTCTTACCGGTAAGTTGACCATGTAAGAGTCATCATTCTCACTTAATTACCATATTGAATAAAAAATTTGATCATCAAATTGACATAATAAGATTGTTGGTAAACACCATCATTATTGAATGGTAACTGTCTATTACCCGGTAAATGTTGATCAGGCAAGAGACACCAACTTCATTTATCGAGTAAGATTCTCGACCAACAAAATAAGATTGTTGGTAAAGGTCGTCATTTCTATGATCAGATAAGTGTCTCTTACTGGTAAAGAGGCAGTAAGTAGTTACTTACTTGATTAACAAGTGTCTAGTAAACAACCACATTAATTCTTTAAATCTGTAAGAAAAATGGTTTTACTACTAACCGTTGTTGTAGGAAATGAGACATTTGAGAAACTAGGAACAATCGGGACATCGGCAAATCTACTAGTGTATCTAACAACAGTATTCAACATGAAGTCCCTAGCAGCAGTGAACCTCCTTAACGTCTTCAATGGTACCTGCAGTTTCGGAACTCTTTTTGGAGCTTTTCTCTCGGACACATATTTCGGCCGCTACAAAGTTATAGGATTCGCCTCCATTTCTTCTTTCGTGGTAGAATACATGTTAATCCTCTCTTAATATCATTTTCAACTAGTTATTTCCAATAATTCATTTATATATATATATAGGGGCGGGTTCATACGAGACGATACCAATTTACGAGAATACGAGGACAATCCTCGGCCAATCATTTTGTACATGAAATTTTTCATGTGCAAAATCACATATGATTTCATGTACAAAATCATATGTGATTTTGTAAGTATCAAAAAGGACACGGGAGACTTTTCTCGCGGGAAAAGTCGCGGCTAATCATCTATGATTTTGTACGTGAATCATATGTGATTTTGTACATGAATCATATGTGATTTTGTACATGAAAAATTTCATGTACAAAATGATTGGCTGAGAATTGTCTTCGCATGTCGTAAATTGTTACCGTCCTCGCATGAACCTCCCTCTCTCTATATATATACACACACCCACACAAGTGTGAAAAATATATAAAATCATTAAATTACTATTTTTTTTTTAAAGTAATTTTTTAAGTTTCTCATATTAACTTTTATTTGAGAAATAAAGAAGTGATCTTAACTCTTTATCTACTCAACGTTTGCGGTTTTTTTTAAAGGCAAGTTAACACACACACATACACACACTTTCCTATGGTATCCGGGCTCCCACTTAAGGGTGACAACCGACTAACCCCCATCGATCACGGCCCATCCCAATCAAGGGTACCACTAAGTGGCAGGCCCCATGATCATGATATATCCACATACGCACCGCGGGGTTCGAACCCGGGTATTTAGGGATACCATCGACTGACCCTCCCAGGATGTTATCTTACCACTGGGGTAGACATGTTTTGATCAACATTTGCGGCTTTGACTGTGAAGATCAGATAGTTCCTCGCATGGGTATGTGGAAGATAGAATGATAATTTTGTAACTTTTAAAAATAGGTGGCAAACGGGTTCATATGTGAATCTATGTGATTCACGTATGAACTATAAGCTTATATGTGAACCCGTTAGTTAGTTCACATGTGAATCACACATGAACTTATGTGAATCAATTTATATGTGAATCAATTAAAATAGTTCAAATATGAATTATACGGGTTCACATATGAACATATAATTCATATGTGAATCACCCAGATTCACATATGAACTTGTTTACCGCCTATTTATAAAAGTTATGAAACTACATTCTCTATTTTTTGCGTAGCTGTAAATCTTGACCAGTCAAATCGCAATTCTTTATCTATCAACTCTGATATTGACCATATAAAAAGTTAGGATCACCTCTTTATCTTTTTAAATATATACCATCTCTCAAAATAACTTATGTCTATGTATATAAAGTAAACCGTCCCAAAATAGTTGACGTAACGATTTTATTACCAAACTTTGACCCATTAGTTACGACCAATTTTAATCCCTTTCTCAAAGTTATGTATAACATTATAGGGTAAAGATCAAGGAATAACCTTAAAAACTAAAAGAACCGAATATAGGGGTGAAAAATATATCAAATGGATATCAAATTAGAGAAAATAAAGTGATCGTTTATTTGATGTATTTTATTTTGCCCCAATTTTCTCTGTATTTCACCTATTTAAATTTCATTTAAAATTTTAGAGGAAATAAGTTTATTTTAGAAAAAACCATTTTTTAAAAGTTGTTCCTAAATCTCATCCCTAACCCTAAGGGGGCGTTTGGTTCGCAAAATGGAATTGGATGGAATGGAATCTGTCAAAGGAAATTGACTTTGAAGGAATTGCAATTGAAATGTTGTCAGGTTTGACCAGCTGTTTGGTTGGCAAAATTGGAATGGAATCTGTTGAAAGAATTGGAATCTGTCTGTTTGGTTCACAGAATGTAGTTTTGGAATTGGAATGAAATTCCAGTAAATGACTAAAATATCATTTTTATTAAATTTAATTTTTAAACTAAAATTAGTTTAATAAAATAATTATTAATTACTTCAATTTTTTAACACTAAAAATAATTTGAGCTTTTTTACAGCTAAAAACTGCATAAAACAGTTAAAAACTACATAAACTGCTAAAATAGCAAAAATCATAATTTTTTTATAACAAAAATAGCTAAAAACTGCAGAAAAAGCAAAAGACTACAGCAAGACAACATCTGTTAGGGCAAGACATATTTTAGTTGTTGCAGGAAACGATGGAGAACCTAACTGCTAGGGGTGAGGAAAAACCGAACCGAAACTGAAAAAAAAACCGAGAAACCGAAAAGCCGAGAGCCGAAAACCGAAAACTAAAAAAAACCCCGAAATACAGAACCGAAATCCAAAACCCGAAAATTAAAAAAAAACCCCGAAAAAAATGAACCGAACTGAAATCGAAAAACCGAAAACTGAAAAAACAACCCCGAAAAAACCGAACCGAAAATCCAAGTGAAGAGGTGTCGGCTTCTTTCTTTAGAGATTAGGGTTATAGTTCTTTTTTATGATGAGGGTATTTTAGGCATTAATAAAAGAACCAATTCAACTCCAATGAAATTCCATGGGTAAGGTAAGGAATCTCAAGTTGCCCCATTTTGGAATTCTTAGGAATTTACCAAATTCCAATTCTTGAAAATAATGAACCAAACAAGGGAATTGGAATCTGGTCAAAGGAATTCAGATTCCAATTCCACCAGATTCCATTCCATTCCGGCGAACCAAACGCCCACTAACTGTATTTATTTGTTTTAACAGGTAATTTAATTTATTTTAAAGAAAACAGGTTATTTAATTCGATTCCACGTGTCATTACATAAATAAGTCAACTCTTTGTACTTTTTATTGTCAACCTATAATGTAATTGGGTTAAGATCATAAGAAAGAAAAATAATAAATAGAAAGAGGGGGCGAAAACAATAACTTTTTTATACAATAACATATATAATAAGTATAAAAGATATTTATAAAAAATATAGTTTTTATAAATATGTTTTCGTTTGATGTATTTTTAGCTTAATTTTATCGTTAGCTTAATTTTATCGTTTTAGGTGATTTCTAAAGTTTTTACTTGTTTTCGATAGATTTTAAAGTTTTTTAATCGATTTCGAAGGGAAATTTTCGATTTTATTGATTAATTTCAAGAGTTCTTTTTTCTTAATTTTTGGTTGATTTTAAGAGTTTTTTTGGTTGATTACGAGGTACATTTGCATTTTTATGAATTTTTGAATATCATATCATGACACATTTTAAAACGATACGGTTGCACATTTTTATAAACGCTGAATTTATAACATTTTGACGGAGAAATAATAGAGCGACACGTGCCACCGTATTCCCTTCATTAGGTCCGTCCATAACAAGATGTGTATAATTCGTAAAAAGTATGGGATAAATTTTCTTTTATCAAAGGATATAATGCATTACAATATAATGAAGTTGGGTTAATTCATTTTCGGTAAGCATGTAAAGAAACCGAATGTTTAGCGAATCATTTAATGACCGTTCAAAAAATTGTTTATTTTCATTTATTCAATAAATGAATGAACATGAACATATTCTTTTATTCGATTAGTTAAATGAACGAAAATAAACGATGATTTCGTTTGTTCATTTACATTCGTGAACATTCGTTCATTTATGTTCATTTACATTCATTTATGTTTGTTTATATAAATATATTCATATTATAACAGTAATATGTGAAACTGGTAATTAAATTAAGTTTTTAGAAAAGAAAAAAATTACCTCTCTTATTTAGCTGATTTTTCATTTTTGTAATGTTATGTTTTTTAAGAACGAAATGATGATTAATTATGGTTGTTTTTAGTATATTTGAGTTAATTTGTTTGTTTACGTTCATTAAGCATATCTTTATGAACGAACATTAAAGAACACGAACAAGTACATTTTTTTAACGAACGGACATGAAAATAAAAAATTATTTTTATTTATTCGGTTAAATTAAACGAACGAATATGAACAAACCTTCGTTTATATTCGTTCGATTCGTTTACAACTCTATTAGTGAAATAATATTTTTTTTAGTGCGACAAAATTTCAATTTTTTTTATTTATTAATTAACAATATAATATAAAAATTTCTTATTTATTTTATCAATTTTAACGGATAATCTACTAATCATGTAAAATTTAATAATAGCTGCCAAATTTATAGTCCATTTTATTCTAAATTTTTTATAAAAAATCTACCAACAGACATCTACTGATCTACATAGTCGAATGTTCGACAACAAATTACTCATAAATAAATAGGATATTTGGAAAAAGAATGCATTACCTAATACCCAACTCCAACCAACTTTTTTATTTTGAATAGTTTATTGTCTAAACTATTTTTTTAATTAAAAAATATTAAATTTTTTTATTTTAATTTATAAATTTATTAAACATTATAATTTTAATAATTATGTTTCTGAACATTTTTTTAATAAATAAGCCATCAAAGTTTTATAAATTGGTTACATAAATATATTATTTTAACCCAAAAAATCTATCTAAAATCGGCTAGAAATATTTTAAAGTATAGAAAAAAAAACTTAAATTGATCTTGTCGTTATCAATCCTACATCGTTCAAACCAATTGTTGCTTCATCATCTTCTGCTCTCCATCACACTCCCAGGGCCGTGCCTGGGGGAGGGCGGCAGCGGCGCACGTCCAGGGCCTAAAAATATTAGGGGTCCTAAAAAATTTCCTTAGTATATAGTATTAGTCTAAAAAATACATTAAAGAGACCTAAAAGCTGTAGCATATAATAAGAGGCTAACGTAATTTAGTAGATATAAATGCCTGAATATATATTAACTAATAAAATTGGAGAAGAAAATAAAAATAAAAATTGGCCATTTCTTCATATGGTATTGCTTATTGCCTCTCTAATTCTTTTATCTGGTACGAATGTCTAATGTTATTGACTGTTGCTATCTCTATTTGCTTAATTGTTTTCGTGCTTCAACAATTCAATGAATAACATCTTTAAGCTCTTATACTATATCATGTTCCATTAATTTTCAATGATAACATCTTATTTTAGTCGAGTAAGAAAAGAAGGAAAAGATCCAAATATTTTCATTGTTTGAACTACTCACCAAAAGATTCTATTTAAGTGCTCAAACAACCATTCATTGAGCTTGCAGATTATATGTCTCATTCATTATTTTTTTCTTATTGGATCTCAACGAATCATCTTTTTCTCCACATTCTTATTGATGCTCATTTCTCTACTTGTCTAGTAAACCTTAATAATATTCTCTATCATTGATCTCTCAGTTACTCTCTCAATTACTTCCTCCCACATCAGTTCTCTTTTGTGTCAAAATAACACATATTTCTTGTTTTGACCTAAGAAAATTATTATCTTTTAAAAAACTTACCAATCACAGGAGATGGTCAAACTCGTATATCTGTTTTAGAACTTGAAAACCATCATTGTATATTTAATACACCATACTATTGGTTGCTAGTTACTTAATACTGCGCACGTAAATTTGTAAATCTTAAGTATTTTCTTATCTATAATTAAGAAAAATAAGATTTCTTTGCTTCATGTATTATTAGCATTTTCTTGTATCAAGTTTTATTACTAATGAAAATATTTATTGAGTTTTTTTTTGTACTTATCGAGGGCCTCTGATTTTACGTACGTCCAGGGCTTATAAAATATCAGGAACGGGCATGCACACCCCTGTCGCTGTTGTTGGCTCATGCCCTCGACCTCACTCTTTTTTATTGTTTCTTTTGTTTTTCGAAAGGTTTGAATGACATAAGGTTTTTGGGAACGATAAACTGATTTTAAAACATTGGTAGTCGGTTACATGTAACTTTTTTGGGTTAGAAGGATATAGGTGACCAGTTTTTAAAAGTTCGATGATTTATTTATTCAAAAAAAATTTATGGAATTAATCATTCAAAATAAGAAAATTTAATGATTTTTTCATTTAAAAAATAATTTAAGAACTTAATCATTCAAAATGCATGTGTTTTGTTTTTTTTAACTTTTCCCTGACATTAAAAAAGAAATAAACATAACCTTGATGCATTTTACTAAAAAATTTGGATGGTTATGTAAAAATATTTTGCCACTTAAATCGATGTCATTTTGTAAAGATCTATTTTCTTGATTTCAGGGGATGCTTATGCTCACACTAACATCAACAATCACAAAGCTTCACCCTTCTCATTGTCTATCCACCCCTTGCATGGACCCCACACCACCCCAACTAGCTTTTCTGTTTACAGCTTTTGGTCTCATGGTCATCGGAGCTAGTGGCATCCGCCCATGCAATTTGGCCTTCAGTGCAGACCAATTCAACCCGAATACTGAATCCGGCCAAGCCGGGATAGCTAGTTTCTTCAATTGGTACTACTTTACGTTAACCTTCGCTATGATGGTCTCGCTAACTCTCATCGTCTACGTGCAATCAAATGTCAGTTGGGCTATCGGTTTAGCCATCCCCACTTCACTCATGTTCCTTTCTTGTGCCTTTTTCTTTTTGGGTACCAAGATCTACGTCAAAGTGATGCCCGAAGGCAGCCCGTTGACTAGTATTCTTCAGGTTTTCGTGGCTACCATCAGGAAACAGAAACTCATGTTGCCTAAGGATCCTGCACGAACCCTCTTCAATCATAATTCCTCGAAATCTATCAACTCTAAGCTTCATTATAGCGAACAACTCAGGTATGTTATAGAAACAACAACCCTTTCAACTGTACACTTACAAATTCAGCACAAGGAAACTGGCTTTTTAGGACCCCAAATATGTCTCAATGTCTTAATATACCTTTTTTATAAGACTTACGTTTATATGACCAAACAATTGTATGCATTATGTAAAGGCAGTGTCGGCCCTTACATTTTGGAGACCGTTTGCGATAAACTAAATACGACCTTTAATTTTTTCTTTAATTATACAAACATTTTATTAATTTTTACTACACATATTTTTTCTTTAATTATACAAACATTTTATTAATTTTTACTACACATATTTTTTCTTTAATTATACAAACATTTTATTAATTTTTACTACACATATTTGATAATAAATCGACTGATGGTTTATTTTTGACTTTGAAAATTGTTTAACTTTCTTTATAAATATTTTCAAATAACATATAGAAAAACTAGTATTCTTCAGGTTTTAATGTGCTACGATTGTTATTTGAATGCCATGGATGGGATGGTGCCATGGTGGTAATTGTGATTTTCAGTTTTGAATCTTTAAACATGGGATGATTTTTTTTCATTGGCGACTGACTTGAAGGAGAGAGTAGGGTTTCAAAGTAGAATAAGGATGGGTAGGTGGAGGTTATGTTTTACTTTTAAATATGGTTGATTATTAATTACTTTTCTTATAAATGGAAATGTAAATAATCAAAAAATAATTAAAAAACTATTTTGTATATAAAAAATCCAGATAATTACCTACGTCATAAATATATACTGAGTTATTATAAATGCCACGTCATCTACCAGTTAAGTATGGTAACCTATTAATGCTTAAATATGTTAGTGAGGTACTTACAACTTTATTATTTACATCCTAGGTAACAAAATATGGGTTTTAAAAGTATGTTATCCAAATAGGAATCAAAACAAAATATGTTATATTTTGATGCAATTTGCCCTTCCACAAACTCTAAGTTGAATTACCACTCTGCTACGTTTCTACATATCAAAACAAACGTGTTAAATAATATGTATACTAATTTTACTATAAATAAATATATTAAAAAAATATGGAGGCTCTCGGAGATCCGAAGCCCTGTGCGACAATACCACCGGCACCAGTGACGGATCCAAATTTTTTTCCAGTGAGGTCCTATTAAGGTAGACTAAAGGCACGTAAAGTCACCCGACGCCCGACGTGTTTTGAGGGATTTTTACAAAAATTTAGTTGATTTCAAGAGATTTTCTTAGTGTTTTTGTCAATTTTGAGGGTTTTTCTTAGTATTTTTGTTGATATCGAAAGATCTTTTCGGTTTTTTTATCGATCTTAAAAGAAATTTTTTATTGTTTTTGTTAATCGCCGGTAAGATGGAGTCCCTTTAAAAAATTTAATGGGGAAAACTAAGGGTAAATTTGATTTTTTTAACTATTGAGTGGGGTCCCTTCCCCCACCTTTTCCTATCTAGATCCGCCCTGACCGGCACATCATCAGAAAATGTTTTATGTAAATGTGTTACAATAAGATGTTATGACATTTTATGGAATCCTAACAATTTTTTAAGAGATCTATGAAATAAATTATTCTATTAGTTTTTTAGAGTTTAAGTGTCATATAAGAGCATATTCATTCATATTTCTACATTTAAGCCAATGTGGATGAGTTATTTGCTTAGAAATTAGTGTAGGAAGTAGTTATTATAAGGTTGTTATTTCAACTATGATCTCTGCTTTAACGGTTATGTAATAATTAATAATATTTTTTTACTTTTTAAAATTATTAATACCTTTTCTAATTGTCAACAAAACAATAATAATAATAATAAAAATCCACCTTGGGCAGTAATACAATGCAAATTATGATACAAAGTGAGTCGTGGGGAGTGATTGGGGTAATGGTTTTTTTGTAGTTAAACAACATATTGGAGATGCTCTTAAACATATCTTTTTATAACATACTTGTTTTTACAAGACTTCTTTTTCTAAATAATATAATGTAGAAAAACTAATAAGACGTTTTTTTAACATTTACATGTGGCAGTAATATCAACCTGTCATAATACATTTACATATGACATACATTTAGGGGTGTTAACGAGTAGGCCTTTAATGAGCTAAACGAGCTCGGGCTAGCTCAAGTCAATCTCAAGCTAGCTTAAGTCAATCTCGAGCCTATACTACACTCGTTTAACTTAACGAGTCGAGTCCATAGTACCAATGTTCGACTCGGCTCGCACGAAAACTCGATTCAAAAAATTCGAGCCGAGCCAGTTGAGCATGCACTTTTCAAGCCATACATGTTCATATGTTAATAAACTGTATAATCAAAGTTATAAGTTTTTGAGGACGAGGTAATCAATATCGAGTTTGAGCCCATAAACGAGTATCAAGCATGAGCTCGAACTTTGTAAAAAACTTTATATGAGCTCAAGCCTGGTAATATTGTCTCGAGCCGAGCTCGAATAACCTACAACTTGATTGAACTCCGCTCATTAACACCCTACACACAATTGTATGGTTGGTGGTCCTATAAACTTAAGTCCTATAAAACAATCTATTAGAACTTTTAGATTGCATATTTAGCATTCTGTTAAGCCTATTTTATTATAGAAACAATATGTTCTCAAGATCTATTTATAGATCTTTTTACACTATGGGTATTTGATCATGTAATAGGTTTCTGAATAAAGCATCAATCTTTTGCCCTGGGGACAGTATTAACCCTGATGGATCATCAGGAAACAGATGGATGTTGTGTAGTATACAACAAATAGAAGAAGTAAAATGTGTAATAAAAACGATTCCTATATTGATTGCATCCACATTCTACGCTGTTTCACTTAACCAAACGCATACCTTTACGGTCTATCAAGCCCTTCAATCTGACCGCCGAATCGGGGGAAACACGTTCAAGATTCCAGCTGCCTCTTACATTGCAATCCAAATGCTTACGCTCACTATATGGATTCCAATCTACGACAGAATTGTGGTTCCATTACTTCGAAAACTAACAAACAAAAGAGACGGAATCACAATTCTCCAAAGGATTGCAACCGGACTCGGCATCAACATTCTAGCGATGCTCGTGGCTGGAATCATCGAAGCGAAAAGAAGAAATATGGCGAATTCTAAGCCTGTAGTGGGATTCGAGCCAAGAAGAGGTAGCATTTCTTCTATGTCGGCTAATTGGTTGGTACTTCAGCTGGTGCTTGGTGGGTTTTCTGAAGGGTTCACAATTGTTGGTGTCACTGAGTTTTTCTACAAGCAGTTTCCTGAAAACATGAGAAGTTTTGCAGGTTCGATAACGTCTTGTGGGTTTGGATTGTCGTTATATATAAGTAGTTTCTTGATATTGATGGTTCACATAACAACTAGGGAAGATAACAGAAGAAACTGGTTGGCTGATGACTTGAATGAGGCAAAGTTAGATCATTACTATTACTTGTGTGCAGGTTTGGGGGCCATGAACTTTATCTACTTTCTAATGTGCGCAAAATGTTATAAATACAAAGGGACCGAGAATGAACTAGTTGAAGTGCCATCGAGGGAGATGAAATCTGGGAAACATGCAATATGAAAACAAAAGATCAATGAAAATAAACAAATCTAATATGAAAACTATGAATATAGATCATCAAGATCGTGTACTTTGGTTAAAACCCATGTTTTGTGGCATTTCATTAAACTGGTGTCATGTTTGTGTAAATTTATTATATATTAAAGCGTAAAATGTTGCCCTTTTCACTCAAACTCTAAATCTATCAAACAATGTACGATTGTGGAATCATTTCTATATCGATATACATTAATCTAATCACCGATTCAGCGGGCACTTTCAACATGTGTAGCTCTCTTAATGTATATACAAGAGCATTACAAAACACAAAAATTCGAGCTTCATAAAGTTATAAACCTTTATAAAACCATGATTTTGGTTGGAATGGATTGTACTTTTGTTTGGATTAGATTGGATATAGATTTTTTAAAGCGCAATAATAGGGCTGGTTGTTTAAACATCTACATCCCGATCAACCCAACCATTTTGCCGTGGTGTGGAAGGAACTATACCCTCAAAAAGCTATAAAGACAAGAAAATCATGCAAGTATACATGACTCACAAGTCTCGAACAAATCAAGTAATAATGGTAAGTATACCAGATTACCGTCCTCAGGAATTTAGATTGATAAAAGAGTAACCGAAGTGGTCTTAAAATAAGATTTTAGAAAAGGTATTTGGGAAGCAATAAAAAGCTTCAGAGGGAAAAATATCTTGAGAGTTTGAACCCCCGACCTCCTAGAAGTATATAATCTTTATATACACAAATGAAACAAATAAGTATATAATCTTGGGTTGATTTCCGTTACAAACCACGTCAATTCGTACAAACCGTACAAACTGCATGCAACCAATATTTTTTTTTAATTTTTTCACTTTTTCTTAATTATTAGGGTTGATTAGTCAATAATATATGAAAAAATTTCATCAAGAATACATGAAGGTTGGTGAATCAAGAATATGTGAAACAAGATTCATCAAATTGAGAGTTTCATGAATCAATTCATTTTCGTGCAGAAAGAAAAATAATTTCATGAAGAAAAAAATTATATGAAACAAATTCATCATATTAAACATTTTCATGAAAAAAAATTATTCAAAAAAATAATGAAACACGCGGTTTGTACGAATTGACGTGGTTTGTATTTGAAATCTCCCCAATCTTTATATACGGCAAATGAAACAAATAAACTCACACACTCTCCTCACTTTTGGTGAGGTTTGAACCCCCGACCCTTCTAGAAGGCCAAAGACTCACATACTGGATGTAGAAACAAATAAACTCACACACTCTCTTCACCTTTGATATATCTCGAGAGTTTTGGTAACAAATATTGGAATGTAACATAAAGTAAAAGTTAGTATAGGTGTAACATATGATTGGACTTCAGCTACAAAGTGTAGTAAATAATGTTTTAGTAACTAAATAGGTTGTTGCAGCAATAACTTCTACAACAATACCAGATAAATAAACCTTCCAAGGAAGTACAGTTTAGACCGTAAATTGGAGGTGCACTTGGTGATGCAATCTACCCCAATTGGTACGAAACTTAACCCCTCTCTCTCTCTCTCTCTCTCTCTCTCTGTATAGTTTCACAACCCCTAAGATTGTAACAGCTCTTTGTAGCCTCTATAACATGTATAATATAAATGTTTACGTTGGCTTAATTTTAAGTCCAACTCACCAAAAGTAAAACAACATGCGTACTTTGTCAAGAAGTACCTGCTGAAACATTTATACCATATGTGAATAGTGAATAAATTGTTATTGCAAAAGCAAATATTCACTAACACTCGGCTTAATCTCACAACCGTCCCTTACACCCACACTAAGGTGTTTAGCCTAACATAACTGAATTAAAGTGGATAATAATAAATGACATAATCGTAAATGGCATAAACGTAAATAACAAGTAAAGTAACTGAAAGCTTCTTAAATTAATAACGAAAACAAGAGCTTGTGGCAAACTCTATTATCATACACTACTAGCTAATAGATAGTGTTAAGGGAGATAATGGATGAGTAGGATATGAAAAACTAAGGATTACCCTCCATATATATAGTCCTAGGAGGGAATATTAAAGTACATAAAGATGTTACTATCCATTGGTTAATAACCAAAGTACAAACAAAAGATGCTAAAAAGTACAAAAGTAAAACATCTTGGCATCTTCTATCAACTATCTCCAACAAAAAGTGAAGATGCCTTCCTTCTAATAGTCAACCTTCTTTGTCAGGAGCTGAACTATGATTGAGCCGGCTTGAGCCAATATCACGACCTCCACAGTGCTACAGCAAATCATATACCTGCTGTAGCAAAGACTAAATTAACAAATATTTACCAAATATATATAAAAGTACCATTTCTAACATCCTAACTCCACTAAGTCTAAAGTAACAAAATAAGACTAAAAAAACTCAAAGTAGGATTGGGAAAGGTGTAAAATAAGGTAAATTAAGGTCTTAAATGGGTGCTAAAGTGTATATTTCTACACACTTATCATGTAGGCTTACATAAAACCACTTTTGATTATATACATATCATATGATTGATATATTTTGCATCCAAAAACCATTGTTGTTTGTTTGTGTACATGAGCACATTATTACAAGTGATTGTATGTGTTGGTCCTAATAAGTGTTGACTTACACTGAAAGTGTTTGTAGAAGGGGGTTTGAATGCAAACACAACACATTTTCACTTTTTTAGTTCTAGATTTTATATTTTGTATAAACAAAGAATTACATATTTGTGTCGAAGTTAGGAAGGTAAGACTTGTGATCCTAATTGACATGATTTTGACAAATTTGCAAACACTGAAAGAGTGAGGGGAGGAAGTGCTCTTTCAGATCCGAAGAACTATGGAAGTTCTTTAGAGGAAAACGTCGATTTTGCTTAAGAAACACCCACAAAGATGTTATTTCAAAACATATGAGTAACATTGAACGACAATGTGACCTTTTATAGCCATCATTGCAGTAAATATATGTTTCCATATTTAATGTATGTTTTCTCTTGATTTGTTGATCCATGTATGCTAGTACTTTTCATTTCAACTTTTATATTTGATGTAGATACTTTGTTAACCTATCCATCTTTCTTTATACTGAGGGAACGACAGAGAAAGTATGAAACTAATAAACTAGTGCTTTTGTATTTACTTTGGCTGACTTGTTGTGCATGTTCTCATACTACGGAAGGAGTAAGAGAGTTGGTGATCCAAACTTGTTGGCTAAGTTTGTACTTCAAGATTCGACTTGCCAGTAGTAAGTTTTGCCAGACTACTAGTTGACTTTATCTTGTATTGATCTTCTTTATGGCTAGATGACAAACCAATCCACTTTGTTGACGATCTTGACCTCAATTCAACTAGTCTTTGATTTTGTTGAAGGCATTTTGCTCCTAGATCATTACAAATAGTTACAAGAATTTTACAAGTAAAAATCCTATCTTTTTCTATTTCGAAAAAATAAGTTATATATATCAGATTTCTAGCTACAAAAACTTTACGAAGATGCTTCATCGGATACAGACAGAGACTTGGTACAAATTAAAATACTTGAAACTTATAAGCTTTAAGAAAACCAATCGGATTTCATGATCAGATGATAGCTTCGAAGACATTCAATTCGTACAAGGAAATCTGATGAGTGTTGCATCCAAAATCTAACTCAATAGGTTAGATTTTACCAATTAGAACTATATCCGATGAATGAAGTTCATCGGATATATTCCTTGTAAAACAAGGTAAACAAGAAGTTTTATTTTCTAAGTGTTTGATCGGAGCTATAAGTATTATTCTCAAATATGATGGTTGAGACCAACAATCTCCCTCAACTTGTAAATAATACAAATAGACAATCCTGAGATAAACATTTAGAAAAGAAATGGTACTGAAACTCATAAGCGAAAAGTAAAATTCGAACTCATAAATTCAGTAATCCATTTATGGATTATTTTTGCCTTTTTTTTCTTTTTGATATTTTCTTTTCCTAAAGATTTTCCTTTCTTTTATTTTCTTCCATCTTGTTCTTTTCTTTTGATCAGATTCCAAAACAATATATGTAACTACATAAGGATAGTGATAGAATTTAGATATACATAATTAAACTACTGAAAAGTGTAAACTTCCATTTGATTATAACAAATACTAAGTTGTGAATGTTTACATCAGATAGATTTTGCTATTCTTCAAAAATTAGATCTTCAAATTTTACATCGTCGATGCTTCTCCTATTTGATCAATCCTATTCCGAAGAACATATTTTATACCATCTGTAAATGCTTTACCATATTCATCTATTGGAGAAATTTGAAGAAGAGCATGGAGATGTCATGTATTAGCTACTGGCACTTCTGGTGATCTTTGGAATCTTAGACTTCAAAGAGATCATAGAAGTGTTGTAATATAAAATATATTACTTGTTTATGGATGCTGCACTCGATAAATAAACCAGTAAAAGCTGAAGCTTGCTCGCTACTCAACGAGCCTTGGTCCCTACTCCACGAAGCTTGGCCACTAAGCCCACTACTCAACCTCCAAACTTGTTCCTTACTCTTCTTAGTTACTTGGTGCCTGCTCATTGATGGTATATAAATACCCCATTAGGATGAACATAATAATCCATCCTTTGGATTATTTCCTTCATCTTAGATACAACACCTAAATACTCTCTAGCTAGTATTTTTATATATATATATATATATATATTATTTGTGAGATACGAGAGTATTTTTGAAGACTTGGTGTTCCGGAAGATTTGCTAGTTGATCGCGGATCTTAAGATCCTTGTACAAGTACTTTGTAATCTCCTTGGTTGGTAATAATATTCTTGTTTTCTCTCATTGGTGGATGTACAATATCACACCGATAGTGAAACCACGCTAAATTCTCGTGTTGCTAATATTGTTTGGTGAATTTTGTCATTTACGTAGATAATAACAAATATTGTTATTATCTATATTTGGGGTTGTTTATTTCGTTAGAGTCATCGTGCAGCATCTAGATCATTGTTATCCGCATTTGTTGTCGAGTTATTTGTGTCCTTGGATTTCTCTTTCGTTTGGGACCTTAGAAATCACTTGCTAGCATTTGTTTATGACATATAATTTCCTAACAATTGGTATCAGAGCTTCGGATCTAGATTTGGAGTTTGTGTAGAAAATATACATAAACTAGTTTGCACACATATTTGTCTCTATGGCTGAAGTAGAAAACCAATTTAGTGTTGATCCCTCAAACCAGACCCAAAGACCGTACCAAGAGGGTACATTTAATTTATCGGGGGTTGGGATTTGTATAGAGACTTGGAACGAGGATGGTGACTTTGGTAAATGGCAGTTTATAACATATGCTACACTTAGAAAAAATGGAGTCCATCCAGTAGTATTTGCTAAAAATGAGTTAGACCATAATATGCCTGACCTTAAGGCTAGAGAAATGGAAGCATGGGCATTTACTACTTTGCAGATGGCTATGGGAGAGAATGCCATTTCTGAGATCGTTTTAGAAAAGACTGATGTAGGTATCTGGAGTAAACTTGAGAATCTTTATCTTAAGAAAACTTTGATCAACAAGTTGTTATTGATGCGGTCGTGCCTCTTTTTCAAAATGAAGGAAGGTTCAACCATTAAGGCTTATATGACCGAATTCGAAGACATCATAATGAATTTGAAGGCAACAATTGCGCTTCTTGCCAAAGATGAAGAAGCTCTCGCTATGATTCTGTTGTATTCACTTCCCAAGAAATATTCTCAATTCACTAACAATTTTAAGTATTGAAGAGAAACTCCTTCTTTGTCTGATGTGAAAACAGGAATGATTTCTAAAGATCAACGAGTTCAGATGAGAATCGGTAACAACCCAAGAGAGAACAACCATTGCCACGACCTAATTGCTGATAGAGGCCGTGATGATAACTAATCTTCAAGAGGAAGAAACCGTAGGCACTCTCCGTCTCATCGACCTGGTTCTCGCGGGAAATAACACGTGGCAATTCTAACTATTGCCACAAGGCAGGTCATTGAGTGAAGGATTGTCCGAGTCTTAAAAAAAAGGCAAGGACAACCCTGAATCATCAGCTGTTGTAGCCGAAGAGGAGCAATATGGCTTCTCCGCCACAGTTACACCACCGCCAGGTGATAGGCGCTGGGTGTTAGATACCAGTGCATCTTACCATATGACACAATTTCAGGATTGTTTCTCTACCTTCGAAAAAGTTGAAGGTAACAATATTTATATGCGAAACAATACTTCGTGTTTTACTAAGGGTATCGGTACTGTGCAGATCAAGATGATTGATGGGTGTATTCGGACATTGAACAATGTCAAATTTTTTCCATCCATGGCTCGTTCCTTGATCTCTCTTGGACAACTGTCCAAATTGGGTTGCAAGATTCAGATTGTAGACGAGAGTTTGCGCATCTCCAGAGAGAGTTTTATTGTAATGAAAGGAAACCGGGCTGAAAATAATCTTTTTCATTTGATTGGCGAGAGTATTTCTTCTGAATCGTGTGTGGCCGACAGCTCACAGAATCTCGATGCTGCTCGCTTATGGCACCTTTGTTTGGGCCACACATCCGAGAAGAATTTAGAGATTTTGCACAAGCGAAATCTTATCAATGTCGTCGTACCTACTAGCTTGGATTTTTGTTCGGGATGTGTCAAGGGAAAAACAGACGCGTGTTTGTTTTGGTGGAAAACACAACACTAAAGGAATCCTTGATTATGTTCACACAGACGTCTATGGACTATCCAATACTTTGTCCTCAGTGAGGTAAATATTTTGTTTCGTTTATTAATGATTTCTCACATAAGCTTTGGGTGTATGTGTTAAAGTTAATGTAAGATGTCTTCGATACGTTCAATACTTGGTTAGCACGAGTAGAAGTTGAGACTGGAAAGAAGTTGAAAGTGCTTAGATCTGATAACGGTGGAGAATTTACTAGTGGTAACTTCAAAGACTTTTGTTCGCGTAAAGGCATCCACAGTCACTACACCACACCGGGCGACCCGCAGTCTAATGGGGTTGCCGAGCGAATGAATAGGACTTTGCATGAAAAAGTCCAATGTATGTTGTCTACATCGGGATTCCCTAAATCATTTTGGGCCGAAGCACTTCATACCACGGTGCACATTATTAACAGGTTACCTTGTTTGGCTGTTGGGGGAAAGATTACGGAAGAGGTTTGGAGAGGTAAAGGAAACATCTGTCTGAAATACATACATGTATTTGGTTGTCCTGTTTATGTTCATGTTTCAGGTCAGGACAAGCTAGATCCGAGAGCCACCAAAGGATCTTTGCTCGTCTATATAGATGGTATCAAGGGTTACCGAATCTGGAACCCCTTGACTTGTAAAGTGATTCATTCTCGTCATGTTACATTTGATGAATCAGTCTTTGTTGGATCACCGATGATTTGGTGATGAACCTTCTCTATTATTTGATTGATCTTTTACAGGTTCTTTTGAAGGTCTGAAATATGCTTCAAGTATTGGAGAATCAAAGACTATCCAATCAAGGGTTGTACATCAAAATGTGGAATTTTTGATGTATCAACTAACATTAATATTCAGATCACTTGCCGAAATCACCAGTGTAGATTGGTCACCGACCTGACAGATTGGGTCACCGATCTTGGATGAAGGTCACCGAAGTAACAGATAAGGTCACCGATGCATATTTGGGTAACCGATGAATTGGGTCACCGATTCATGCATAGGGTCACCGATGATGTGCACATGGTCACCGAAAATTGCAGTTACCTTTACTTGAGGTTGTGATAACAAGTCACCAATATAAGGATGTACACTTGCCAACACTTAGTGAAAAATGAATATCACCAAGCAATGTGTACACTTATCAATTCCAACCTTACAAGGCACTAACCGATGTGATACATGGTTCCATATATCACTTAGCAATTTTCAGAGATAAGTTCTTGACTCACAATAATGCAAGATACGTGGGCAGCAAGAACTTGGGAAGCAAACCTTAAATAAAGACATTCTCTTTTATTCTTATAAAAGGGATGTTTGTCTTTTAGCTAAAAGGTTTGATGGGACTTCACAGAGCATGAAGAAAAGAAGATAAACTTATCTGACATTGCGTGCTACAAAGAATGGTTCATCCATTATCCTAGTACAAAGGGAGTGGCCTCTTCCTTTGTACATCAGATATACTTCCAGCTAATGAATCCTTGACAGCTGTCCACATGCATCCCATGCATGGGCACTATAAAAGGAGATGAAGTCCTTCCCATAAATCTCACGCTTTCAACAAATCTTCTGTGTGTTAATTTATTTGATTCCAGCAATCATGTGTGTTCTAACAGTGTTAGATTAACTTCCTTAGTGTACAAGTTAATTGCTGTTAAATTAACTTCCTTAGTGTATAAGTTAATTTCATGTGTTTAAGTTTGTTAGAATAGTGTGTCTGTTCTTTTCCGCAACAAACTTATGTGTGTAAATTTTTAATATTTATATTAAAATTTTTTAAAAGAGTAAATTTTGTGTGTTTGTATTCACCCCCCCCCCCCCCTTTACAAACCCTCTTTTAGTTAGCCATCTCTAAACAGGGACTAACAAGTGGTATCAGAGCAGTTGGTTTAAATCAATAAACCAGATCTGTGATGGCTACTACTCCTTCAAATGTTGATGGTGCTTTGCAGACCTCCTCCACTAGTACATATGATTTAGGATCCTTGGCCAAACCTCCACAGTTCAACCCAAGTAACTTTGGGTTATGGAAAAATCGTATGCTACTATTCTTGGAAGGGATCGATTGCAGGTATCCTAACATTCTGAGTGAGGGACCTATTGTTCCTAAAATCTGGGCTCGTTTTGCCCGCAAAAAGACGCTGAAGGAAAATATATAGAGTCAGATGATGAAAGAAGTGATAAAACTGGCAAATATATCATAAAACCTTCAAACAAATTTAGTGAAGATGATAAACGTCTAGTTGCTCTAGACACTAAAGTAAAATCTGCTCTTGTTGTATCTCTTCCTGATGAAGTGTATCATTCTCTTCTAAACCTCTCCACTGCAAAAGAGATGTGGGACACTTTTAGTATCTTATATGAAGGTACTAAAGAAGTTAAAAAATCCAACAAGATCTGTCTTGTTAGAAAGTACGAACTATTCTCCCATGAAAAAGGAGAATCCCTCTGCGTTTATTTTAATCGCTTTAACTGTCTGTTAAATGATCTCAAGGTTCTTAGAAAAGTTTATGATAACGAAGAGGTTCTCTGCAAGTTTCTGGATTGCCTCCCAGACTTCTGGGAAACCATATGTACTTGCATTAAGCAAACCAAGGACTAAGAAATAATGCCTTTAACTGCTCTCTATGGAACTCTTCTCCATTATGAACAAACCAAGAACCAGAGAAAATCTCTCATAAAAGATATCAAGTCTTCTTCTGTTGCTTTAATAGCTGATTCAAAATCTTCTTCTTGTGTTCCTAGAATCACTTATCCTTCTTCTGAATCTGAAAACGATATTAAGGAAGATTCATCTCACCTATCAGATGCGTACTTTAGTGTTGCTGATGATGAGGCAAAAGAATCAGCCATTGACATACTCTCTGATAGTATGGCAATGATCGCTAGAAACCTTAAGAATAAAAGATTTTCTTCAAACCGCTCTAAATTTCATAGAAAACCTTTTTCTCAAAAACCCTCTTCTGACAAAGCAAATGAAGAATGCTTCAATTGTGAAAAGAAGGGTCACTTTGCTTCTGAGTGCAGATCCAAAGCTTCCTCTAATATCAAATCTTCTTCTTCTTATGGCCATGACTTCTCCAAATCAGCTTCTTGGAAGTCTGAAGAGAGAAATAGCCGCTTTTTTAAGGAAAATCCTGAATCAAAAGAAACCTCTGGATATAAGAAATACAAAGCTAAATATAAGAGGGAAAAGGAAAGGAACCAAAGTAAAGGTAAAACTTTGGTTGCTGAGACTCATTGCTGGGAAGATGAGCAAACTTCTGAAAGTGAGAGTGAATATGTCACAAAGTGCCTCATGGCCAAAATTGATGAGTTAGAAGACATGGAAAAGTCACTCTACACTGCTCTCGTCTCTACAGAGGGATCTGCTTCAGGAACAAAGCCCCAGGTACCAAACAAAGATCATATATGGTACATGGACAACGGTTGTTCAAGGCACATGACCGGAAACAAAATTCTTTTCTCTAACTTTTCAAAAGAAAAGGGACCCACTGTTTCCTTTGGAGGAAATGGAAAAGGGGTCACCAAAGGTTATGGTACCATATCAAATGGAACCATCACTTTCTCTAAAGTAGCTCATGTTGAGGGGCTGATGTACAATCTTCTGAGCATCGACCAAATATGTGATTTGGGTTATAAGGTCATGTTTCAACTGTGTGTGCTTGGTCTTTGATGTGCATAATAAGATTGTATTGGCAGGAACCCGACTGAACGATGTATACATAATCAACATGAAGGAAAGTGCTATTGGAGAAGCTGTGTGTCTCCTCTCTCAAGAACTAGCCAAACAAAGTTGGCTGTGGCATAAAAGGTTCTCTCATCTAAACTTTAAAACCTTGAATAAACTCTCCAATAAAGAGCTGGTTGTTGGAATGCCAAAAATAGTTTTTGAAAAAGAAAAGCTATGTGGAGCATGTGAAAAAGGAAAACTCACCAGAACTTCCTTTAAAACAAAACAATGCTCATCTGTCTCTCAACCTCTTCAAATTCTTCACATGGATCTGTGTGATCCAGTAAGCACACCTAGTCTAGGTGGTAAAAAGTATATGCTAGTAATCGTCGATGAGTTCTCTAGATATACTTGGGTGTTCTTTCTAAAACACAAAAGTGATGTTGCTGAAGAAATCATCAAGTTTACTAGAAAGATTGAAAATATGAATGGTAAACTGGTGAAGTCTATCAGAAGTGATAATGGTACAGAATTCAAAAATGCTGCTCTGGAAGATTTCTTTGACTTAAAAGGAATCTCTCAAAACTTCTCTGTTGTACGCACTCCTCAGAAAAATGGTGTTGTTGGAAGAAAGAATCGGATGCTGTGTGAAGCTGCAAGATCAATGCTAAGTGAATCTAAGTTGCCAACCTATTTTTGGGCTGAAGCAGTTAACACTGCATGATTTACTCAAAATAGGTCTATCATAGTCAAAAGGCATGACAAGACTCCTTATGAAGTTTTCCATGGTAGGAAACCTGCAGTTGACTTCTTCCATGTATTTGGCGGTGCTTGTCACATGCTAAATGATAGGGAACAACTTGGAAAATTTGATCCAAAGTCTGATGATGGAATTTTCATGGGCTACTCTCTCTCCTCAAGAGCCTTCAAAATCTACAACCTGAGAAGACAATGCATAGATGAATCTATGCATGTGAAGTTTGATGAGTTTGAAACATCTTCATTATCTTGTAATGAAGAAGAACTAAATCTTTGGATAAACTCATGTGTTGGTGAAATTCCATCTTCCTCTCAACCCAATCCTTCAAGTCAACAAGATAACAACTCTTCTCAGCCTCCCATAAACACCACCTTATCTCCAGAACCCTCTCTTTCTTCTCCACCTCCTGAAACTGACTCTACAGGAGATCATACCTACCTAAACACCATATCTCCCACCAATCTACCCTCACCATCTCAAATTCCTACCTCATCTTTTCTCTACCTCCTCCCTTGCCTCCTGCACTAAAATGGACCATGGATCATCCAATAGATCAAATCATAGGTGATCCTCAAGTTGGTGTAAAAACAAGGAGAGGCATAAGCAACCTGTGCTTATATGTCAACTTTGTTTCTATTGTTGAGCCTAAACTGATAAATGAAGCCCTAGCTGATCCTAGCTGGGTAATTGTCATGCAAGAAGAACTCTCACAATTTGAGAGAAACAAAGTCTGGAAGTTAGTTCCTCGTCCATCTAACAAAACTATTATTGGAACAAAGTGGGTGTTCCGAAACAAGATGGATGAAGAAGGAACTGTCATAAGGAATAAAGCAAGGTTGGTTGCTCAAGGATATCAGCAAGAGGAAGGAATTGATTATGATGAAACTTTTGCTCCTGTTGCCAGATTGGAAGTTATCCGAATATTTCTTGCCCATGCAACTTACAAGAATTTTCGGGTATTCCAAATGGATGTCAAAAGTGCCTTCCTAAATGGTGAGCTAGCTGAAGAAGTGTATGTGAAGCAACCTCCTGGGTTTGAAGATCCAGTCCATCCATATCATGTATATTGGCTAGATAAAGCTCTTTATGGACTGAAGCAAGCTCCTCGTGCCTGGTATGATACTCTCTCAGACTATCTTCTTAAAAATGAGTATATACGAGGCAAAGTTGACAACACTCTCTTCTTCAAGAAATCACAAGGTAATATCATTCTTGTTCAAGTTTATGTTGATGATATCATTTTTGGAGCCACCGATGAATCCTTGTGTGATGAGTTTAGCTCCCTCATGCAAAAAGAGTATGAAATGAGCATGATGGGGGAGTTAACTTTCTTTCTTGGTTTGCAAGTAAAACAGTCTCCAGAAAGTATTTTCATTAATCAAAGTAAATACATTAAAGACCTTCTGAAAAAGTTTCAACTTGATACTTGCTCTACCATGAAAACTCCTATGGCTCCTCCTCTTAGACTTTATTCTGATCCTGATGGTGTCTCTGTTAATATCACGAATTATAGAGGCATGATAGGATCTCTTCTCTATCTTACTGCAAGTAGACCTGATATAATGTTTGCTACTTGTCTGTGTGCTCGATACCAAGCAAATCCTAAGAATCACATCTAGCTGCTGTGAAAAGGATTTTTCGGTATATGAAGGGTACCATAAATCTGGGTCTTTGGTATCCCAAAGACTCAGGTTTCGATCGGGTACTCTGATTCCAATTTTGCAGGCTCAAAAATAGACAGAAAAAGTACAACTAGAAACTGTCAATTACTTGGTGGAAAGCTTGTGAGCTGGTCAAGTAAGAAACAACATTCGGTGTCTACTTCTACAGCTGAAGCAGAATATGTGGCTGCTGGAAGTTGTTGTGCACAGATATTGTGGATGAAAAATCAGCTGTGTGATTATAATCAGATTTTCTCAAAGATCCCAATACTGTGTGACAACTCAAGTGCAATAGCCATTGCCAACAATCCTGTGCTTCATTCAAGATCTAAGCACATTGATATCAGGTATCACTTTATAAGAGATCATGTCTCTAAAGGTGATGTGGAACTACACTTCATTCCCACTGAGTATCAATTAGCTGATCTGTTCACAAAGCCCCTTGATGAAGCAAGGTTCAAGTTCCTCATCGGTGAATTAGGTATGATAAATATAGACTAATATATATATATATATATGTATATTTATATATATTATATGTATATATATATTATATACATTTATGTATATTATATATTATATATATTTATATATGTGCATATATATATATATATAAAAATAATAATAATAATAAAAATAAAATATAGATATATATATATATATAACGTCGATCACCAACGTATTCCCTCTCTCTCCTCTTTCTATCTCTCTCATCCCTCTCACCAATAAAACCCTAACCCTAAACCATATACCACCCATCCACCGACGCCATACATCACCCCTAGCCACCGACGAAGCCTTCTCACCCACAGACGTCGCCGACGTCTTATCACAGCCACCGTCGACTCTCTCTCTCCCACTCATCCACCGACGTCTATCTCTCAACTACGCATCCACCAACGATTACCTCTAAACCACCCACCGACGTCGACCACCAAAGCCAACCACCGATGGTCTCCGTCCATCCATCCACCGACGGTCTCCGGTCATCCATCCACCGACGGTAACAACTCACCGACGTCGGCATCTCACCCACCAACGATCGACTCACCTCTCTCTCATCGACTTCTCATTCCATCCACCGACGTTGTACCACTCACCGACGTCACCTCTTAAACCCTTCACATACCTTATCCTTTAAAAGATAACCCTTAGATTACCATTCTTGGTGACTAAGATTCGTTGAACTTATCCCTAATGACATCATCAACGTCATTAGTGTCAGAAAGCATGCGCCAAATTCAACCCTAAAACCCCTAAAATTCTGACCTTTCAATCACCTCAGGTCATCATTGTTTTTGAAAGTTGGAATTCCGTCTCAGTATATAACCGTTCCCCCCATTTCAATTTACCTTCTTTATCGCATCCATCATCTTCATCTTCTTTCTCTCTCAACTTCAAGAACACACCTGCAACTCTCGAAGATCTTCAATGGCGTCCCCATCAAACTCACCCAAAGCTTCTGAAGAACAAACCCTCACCTTTGGATCACTCTCCTTCCCTGCATGCAATTACTTTGGTCGAATTGGAACAAACAAAGCTCACCCAGAATACAATGATGTATGTTGGTTTCTTCAAAGGTGCCCTCTACAGTATGCCTTAACTGCAAAACCCAAGATGAGTAAGTTTCGTCTGGGTAACTTCTGGTTGACCTGCACTTTTGATGCCTCCTCGGATCAAATAATGGCATCTGTCCTAAGTGATGATGAACCTGACGTAGTCTTCGATGTTGAAGATGTATGTACCATTCTTCATCTTCCCTCTTATGACTCATATGAGACTTTTCCACTTGGGAACGAACACCAATAGGTGGTGTCAGTTCTAAATTATATTGAAGAAAAGAGGGGTCCAAAATCTAAGGGTCCAGGTACACTGCTAAGAAAGAATATGGGAAGTATTTGGAACTTCTTTTTTGCCACCTTATTCTTTGCTTGAGCAAGAAGACAGGAGGTCCAGATCCGGCACCATCTCAGATCACCGAGCTGGCTCATGCCTGAATTTTTCAAAGGAGGATAGACTTTGCAGCATATTTCTTCAATGAAATGATCTCCTCCTTCTCTACATATCGGCGACCTCAGGTACCATTTCAGCGCCTTTTCTCCCTTATTATAAATGCCAAGCTTGCTAATAAACTTGAGAAAAGGGATGATATTGAATATGATCTCCCTCTTCATCAAGTTGGCAACCAAATTATGAAAAAGGGAGTCTTGGCCACTGACAACCCTCTTAGACCTTCTATGATTGAGTTTGCAAGAAATGCAACTCTTGCTTGAGGTGAAAATGAACCCCGTCTTCGGAGACCCTCTGTTACCGAAACCACCTCTGCCCCTCGAGTCACCGATGTGCCCAAATCTCGAAAGAGATCCAAGGTGTAGGGCACATCTACCTCCGCAGCCACTGATGCCACGAAGCCAAAAGCACCTTTGGCTTCTACCCAGGCATCAAAACCCCAAAAACGGAGAAACTCAAAAAGCCCCCCAAGGACTTCCTCAAAGAAGTCAAAGGGTACCCAAAGGGTCATAACACATAAGCCACCCACCGACTCCCAAAAGTCAGTGGGTGTTGAAAATATCCTCACTAGACCCAAGGAACAGTCAACCCTTCCCAGCTCCTCCGTGCCCTCCTAAAAGGACACGGTTGTATATAGGGATATCCCTACTACGCCTTCATCAACTTTTTCATTAGTTGATGAAGATGACTTGGAGTCTCCCATCCAAGGTGTCTCTTTACCACCCTTTGAGCTCTCACAGCTCTTCTTCCAAACTCCACATGAGAGTGCATCACAACCAGGTGCACTTGATGGAGCATCCCAGTTTACTGACTTCTTATTTTCCGACACTACACCTTGGTCACATACGTCTCCCGTACATGACAAGACTGTTGAGGAACCCATTCTTGAGGACTCCCCTCATCAACACTCCCCTAAACGTGTCTCCCCTACATCTCCTCACTCTTCGAGGTCCCCCCCAATTAAACCTACAGGTTTGGTGGATTACTCTTCAAGTGATGATGATGAAGATCAGCCACCTAAGCCTCAACCAGCTGCTCCCATGACTTCTCAACAGGGAGATGATCTTATCAAAGCTTTCACCAATTTTTCTCAAGATACTATTCGAAGGGTTGAAGTTTTGGAAGATCATGCAAATAAGGAGATGGAAAGAATGGCCTCTCTTTCTACTACTCTTAGATCAAGCATTGAAGAGTTGTCGGTGAGTCACCCAACTCTTATGACATGCTTGGATCTCCTGCACATGGATGTCCTTGATCTCCAGCAAGGATTTCTCTCAAGTCAAGCTTCAGTGACCTCCTCCATCCAAGAGCTTCGCAATGCCTCTGACAAACAAGCCACCGACATTGCCTCCATTCTTCTCAATCAACAGGCAATTTGGATTCTCTTGCCTCTCTTCACTCAAAGATTGAAAAGGTCCCAACTTCTCCTCCAACAGTTGAGCTTGATGTTGGTGACACTTTCTTTAAAGATAGAGATCGGTTCGTACTTCAAAAGGTAGAGAAGAAAATGGGTGGTTTATGCTCTGATGTTGCAAAGATCAAGAATTTTCTTTCTTTAGTGGGTTTCAAGGGTTCAACCACTGAGGGGGAGAAATTAGAGAAAGCAGAAGCCACAGCCACCGATCCAACCACAGTCACCGATCCAGCCGTTGATGCTATGGTCACTAAGACAACAACCACCGATGATGCAGCCATGGTCACCGAGACCATGGTCACCGATGTTGTTGACCCTCAACCATCACTTCCTGTCACCGACACCACGGTCACCGATGTGACCCCTCCTTTGGTCACCGAGGTGACTCCTCACGTGGTCACCGAATTAGCTGGTGCAAATATTGAGGGGGAGAGTGTCAGTGCTCAATCCCTTGAAGAGCCTGAAGAAGAAAAAGAGAAGAAAAGACTTGAAAAAGCTAAGGAAAAGAAGCCTCTTTCTCACGATGAACAGCGTGAAGAGCAAAAGAAGAAGAAAATATCCAGAGGCCCTGAAGCAGATTCTCTTCAACTACAGCCTGCCCCTTCACTCACCGATCCTCTTGGAGTTATTCTTACTGAAGCTGAAAGGGAGGAAGCAATAAGGGCTCAACTTGAGTACGATCAGACAAATGTACTCAAGTTAGCTCAAGATGAAGCTACTCATGCCATGGTCGCAGATGCTTTTCAAGCTCAGAAAGATAAGCTTGAAAACATAAAGAAAAATTCTGAAGCTGTGAAGACTGTTGCAGAAGCCAAGAAAACCAAGGAGGTTGATTGGTTCAAGAGGAGATGTATCTCATCCAGCAAGGTCTCACTGGAGAAGTCATTCCTGCCCCAAGGAATTAAAAAAAGGGGCACTTTGCTATGCTTCATGAGAGAAACATCAAGATAGATGCTTCGGGTATAAATCTCTCCATTCCGACTCCAGTCGCGTACCCGGAGCAAACTATGATCACTGAACCTGAACTTGGGGTGTTCTTTGAAGACATCTTTGGAAACATAGGTTTCTTCAGAGCTTCTGACATTCCAAGGGCTCACAGCTCTTTCCTCTCTGCTATTCTAGGTGTGCCTCTGGTTGAAGACCATGGAATCACAAGGCTTATCTTGGATGAGCTAAAAAGAAGAGAAGCCACTCCTTGAATATTCTACATATAGTATGAACTTTATTAATCATGTACTCTGTGTGTTGTACAATCCTGTGTGTTGATTAATAAAAGTTCATACTTTTCTTCATCCCAATTCTTGTTCATACCTTTATTTTTTCTTTGCACATATATTTACTTATACTTATATTTATACTGTACATACTCAGTTTAAAAAAAATCTGAGTCAAAAGAACCCAAAAGAAAAATAGAAAGGGTCAAAAGTATTTCTTTCTAACATACATGTATCATCATCAAATAGGGGGAGATTGTTGGGTCACCGATGATTTGGTGATGAACCTTCTCTATTATTTGATTGATCTTTTAGAGGTTCTTTTGAAAGTCTGAAATATGCTTCAAGTATTGGAGAATCAAAGACTATCCAATCAAGGGTTGTACATCAAAATGTGGAATTTTTGATGTATCAACTAACATTAATATTCAGATCACTTGCTGAAATCACCAGTGTGGATTGGGTCATCAGATAGGTCACCGACCTGACTGTTTGGGTCATGGATCTTGGACGAAGGTCACCGAAGTGACAGATAAGGTCACCGATGCATATTTGGGTAACCGAAGAATTGGGTCACCGATTCATGCATAGGGTCACCGATGATGTGCACATGGTCACCGAAAATTGCAGCTGCCTTTACTTGAGGTTGTGATAACAAGTCACTTGCCAACACTTAGTGAAAAATGAAGATCACCAAGCAATGTGTACACTTATCAATTCCAACCTTACAAGGCACTAACCGATGTGATACATGGTTACATATATCACTTAGCAATTTTCAGAGATAAGTTCTTGACTCACAATAATGCAAGATACGTGGGCAGCAAGAACTTGGGAAGCAAACCTTAAATAAAGACATTCTCTTTTATTCTTATAAAAGGGATGTTTGTCTTTTTGATAAAAGGTTTGATGGGACTTCACAGAGCATGAAGAAAAGAAGATAAAGTTATTTGACATTGCGTGCTACAAAGAATGGTTCATCCATTATCCTAGTACAAAGGGAGTGGCCTCTTCCTTTGTCCATCAGATATACTTCCAGCTAATGAATCCTTGACAGTTGTCCACATGCATCCCATGCATGGGCACTATAAAAGGAGATGAAGTCCTTCCCATAAATCTCACGCTTTCAACAAATCTTCTGTGTGTTAATTTATTTGATTCCGGCAATCCTGTGTGTTCTAACAGTGTTATATTAACTTCCTTAGTGTACAAGTTAATTACTGTTAAATTAACTTTCTTAGTGTATAAGTTAATTTCATGTGTTTAAGTTTGTTAGAATAGTGTGTCTGTTCTTTTTCCGCAACAAACTTCAGTGTGTAAATTTTTAATATTTATATTAAAAAATTTAAAAAGAGTAAATTTTGTGTGTTTGTATTCAACCCCCCCCCCCCCCCCCCTCTTCTACAAACTCTCTTTTAGTTAGCCATCGCTAAACAGGGACTAACAGTCTTGTTGAAGTCACAAGACCCTCAGTCCTCTCAAGATCCAGGAGTTGTTACTACTGTTTCTCCTACTGCCGATGATGTGGAGACAGTAGTTAGTCCTTATATTCCCAGCTCATCTGCTTTTGATACTAGTTTAGGATCACCATAAAATGTTGAAGAAGTCATTCTGCCAGTGGCTTCTACTAGTGATTCTGAAGAAAAGATTTTGATTGATAGTGGAGACCAAGGCGATATAATCCCAGTTATTGCACCTACCAGGCATAGTAAAAAGACTATTCGACCGCCTAACTGGTATGGAGATTGGGATTTTGCTAACATGAGTTTTACAGATCAGCTGGAGTATGCTTTCCATGTAGAGCAAGAGGAGCCATTTGATTTGAAGGAAGCATTGGCTTCAACCCAGAATTCCAAATGGCTATCCGCCATGCAAGAAAAGATGGAAGCTCTCTCAAAGAACAAGACTTGGGAACTTTGTCCACTACCGAAAGGTAGCCGGGCAATAGGGTGCAAGTGAGTGTACAAGGTCACGGATGATGATCGTTACAAGGCTGGTCTCGTTACTAAAGGCTTTGCTCAACGGAAAGTTATCGAGTATGACGATATCTTTGCTCCCGTTGTTCGACATACATCTATTCGTGTTCTTTTGGCATCGTGGCTATGCACGATTTGGAGCTAGAGTAGTTAGATGTGAAGACTGCCTTACTACACGGAGACTTGGAGGAAACTATTTATATGAAGCAACCCGATGGTTTCGTTTCTAAAAGCAAGCCAAATTATGTATGTAAGCTCCAAAAGTCCCTCTATGGACTTAAACAGTCGCCTCGCCAATGGTATAAGAAGTTTGATTTGTTTACGCTCACTCTAGGATTTGAGCGAAGCGAAAAGGACGCTTGTGTTTTTCATAGACAAAGCGGTGGTATTTTCACTTATCTTCTTTTTTATGTAGATGACATGCTTATTGCCTGCAAGGACCGGTCAGAGATCAAACGTCTGAAAGACAAGTTCAAATCAGGATTTGAAATGAATGATCTCGGACCGGCGCAGAAGATTTTTTGGGCATGGAGATTGTGAGGGACAGAAAGTCCCGAACACTCAAGTTGACACAACAAGCATATATTCAGAAAATTCTGAGGCTGTTCAACCTTGATGGTGCCAAGACGTCTAGCACTCCGCTAAGGAAGCACGTCAAGATTACAAGTGAAGATTGTCCGAAGGATGACAAGGGAAAGGCCGAAATGTCAAAAGTTCCATACGCCAGTGTGGTCAGGAGTCTTATATACGCCATGGTGTGCACTCGTCCCGATCTCGCACATTGTGTCAGAGTGATGAGCCGGTTTATTGCGAATCCGGGTCGGCATTCCGATATTTGAAGGGAACCGAGACACATGATCTTATATTTGGTTTACACAATGACTATGAAATTGTTGGATTTTGTGATTCTGACTATGCAGGTGATCAAGTAGGTTGGAGATCCACATACGGTTATGTATTTACCTTGGGTGGAACATCTGTTAGTTGGAGATCACGGTTACAGTCTATTGTAGCATTGTCAACCAAAGAAGCCGAACTTGTTGCGGCGGTCGAGTCTGCAAAAGAAGCGGTCCTGTTAGGTCTATTATTATTTAATTGTGACAAAATAAGGAAAAGATATGCTTAATTGTAAAAGGAAGTTTATAATTCCTTAAACTCTTGTTTCCTTAATTAGATTATACCTAGCAATATAAATAGAACGTTAGGGTTTTACTTGGAGAGTTAGTCGATTCATAATACATAGAGAGAGTGCTGAATCTGATTGTAATCGACATATATACATTCAAGAGATATATGACTACGTAAGTTCTTTAAATCATTGTTCGTGTCATATTACTTTGCTATTAACTGTTTATTCTCATTGTGCTTATTATAATGGGATCAACAAGTGGTATCAGAGCCTGAGATCACGAGTTTTTACGATTTTCTGAGCAAACCACGAAACAGAAGATATTTTTTTCGATTTCTACAAATTCTGCTGTTCATTGAATTTTTTGTCGAGTCCTACTGTTTCATGCTTTACCCGATAAAACATCATTCTGATTTTTGTCGACTACCTCATACTGATCATTGATTTTTTCTCGAATATCTCTTCTGTTGATTGAATTTTTATCGATTCAACTGCATAAAATCTTGAACTTTTATCGACCCCTACATAAAATATTTAAACCTGTTTAATTAAAATTACTTTAATTTATTTTGTTTACTTTTGAATATCTTTACATAAGAAAACTCAGGAACTTGTGACTCCTGCAGCTTTTCTTACTAAAGAATTCCTTAGTAAAATCATAAATTCTCGTAATCTTGATAATTTCCGTAATTGAACAAATAAGAAACTCGAAAACCCAGACAGTCTTGTCCATAAAAAGACTAGTTCTTTTTAGTCAAGAAAACTGTGCTTTTGTTTTCTGGTTTATCAATCACAGAAAACTCAGAATTAAAGTATTTTTGTCGAGTCCTATTGAATCGAGAAGAATTTTGATCGAGTAGGTCAGTATTCGATAAATTTCTTTAATCAAAGTTATATCGATTTATTATCGAGTAAATTTCATTCGACAACAATTTTTATCGAGTCTTGTTCACTCGATAACATTTTTTTCGAGTCTATTTAATTCGACAACATTTTTTATCGAGTCGTGTTCACTCGATAACATTTTTATATCGAGTTTATTTAATTCGACAACAATTTTTATCGAGCCTTGTTCACTTGATAACATTTATTATCGATCCTTAGTCACCCGATAACAATTTTCATTGAGCACCTCACACCCGATAAAAATCCTTAAATCGATAATTTTTTCGCCCTCCTTTGTCTCTCGAGGAAAACCTACTGTTTCGCGAGACAACTCAGAATTTTTTAAAAACTCATTGATCGAGGTCCAACCAAAAAGTACAATGACCACCCGTGAAGCAATGGCTATTGGATCAAACACCAAACCTCCAATTCTCTTCCCGAGAGAATATTCTCAATGGAAGGATATATTCCTTGATTTCGTTGAACGCCATGACTATGCCGATGAGATCATGAGTTCAATCAAAGAAGGTCCTCCTCCAATTTTTTATCAGGAGTTTCCGGCTATGCCAAACAATACTCCTCCTACGCTCGCACGAAGGGAAGTTAAACTCAAAAATACATGGGATGCAAACGAGAAGAAGATAATGAGAGGTGACCAACTTGCCCGTTCTTATCTACTTATGAGCCTTCCAAATGAAATATATACGAGCATTGATAGCCACAAGAAGACGGCTAAAGAAATGTGGGAAGTCATAGAGAAATTCATGCTTGGAACGAAGATTGACACACAACTCAAAATCACCAACTGCATCTCTAAATATGAAGAATTCAAGGCAAAAGATTGAGAAAGTCTTACGAACACGTATACCCGTTTTGTACAACTGGTAAATGAACTAAGCAAGAACGAAATTCGTAAGACCAAGATCGAAAACAACGTTAAATTTGTTAGCAATCTTCAACCGGAATGGCGCCGGTTTGCTGATCAAATCAAACACAGCAAATATCTTGCTGACCTTGATCTTCATGAAGTCTATGAAACCCTTCAACAAGACGAAGAGGAGGTTCTCGAACTAATGGGGTTAAATTCAAAGAAGAACCTGGATCCAATCGCGTTAATGGCAAAAGATTCCTCTTCCACTCCTCAAGAGATGTTTCCCGATCTAGAAGACGAAGATTTTGACTATGATCCCGAAATTGCCAAACTTCAACAACAACTAGCCTTCCTTACAAGATCTTTTCAACAAAAGTTCTCACGTTGCTCGAATCCCAACCAACAAAGGTATGCCTCGGGATCTAATAATCATGAGCGAAAGGCCCTGTTTGAACCTAAACCAAGAAGAGAAGAACCACGCCCTACACCCAAGCCAGAAGACAAGTTCAAGGGTGAGAGAAGCCTGTGCTACAACTGCGGCAAATCTGGTCACTATGCAAGGGAATGCACGAAGCCAATAGTGAAGGACTCTAACTACTTCACTTACAAACTGATGTTGTCTAAACAAAAAGAAGCCGGTAAAGTTCTTCTAGCTGAAGATGAACAATGGCTTAATCAAGATGATGAAGATGACATGGAAGGGGATACTCAAGCACATTTCAGCTTAATGGCTTACTCTGATGACACTCCTTCTCACGCTTCCGACTACACACCCGAGGTAAGCCCTTCTGACTATGACTCTTTTGTATCTCAAATGCATGATTTAATGTGTCAATTAAAGGAATTACACTCCAAATTGAAAACCGAGAAACTCTTGGTTTCCAATTTAGAAGCAAGCCTGGAAAATAATGATAAATATCTGTCAATACTTATGCAAACCAACCTTGTCAATACTCAAAGTATAGCACATAATCTCGAAATGGAGAAAATGGTTTTAAAAGAAGAAAATGATCTTTTTCAACAACAAATATTTAATCTCACACTTCAACTTCAATCATCTAGGAATGAGACTGCCAAATTTTTATCAAAGTTTGACTTTGTCAGTTTTCAAAGACAAGATCTATTAGAAAAACTCGAAAAATTGGAATTAAAACATTACAAGCTTGGTCAAACTGAACACACTATTCACTTAAATGCACCGAAAGATTTAAGCTCAAAAGCCGGCTTAGGTTTTGAAAACCCAAAACACTTAGTAAAGGCTATCTATAATACTCCGACGATTTATAAATTCGAATATCTGAACCTTGGTCCAGATTATCAAATTCAATTTATGAAGCCGGACCCTAGTGTTGAGAAAAGAGAAGATTGGAAGAGACAAAACAAAAACTATTTTCAAATACCTTTCTGCTATCCTCAAATAGTAGAAGATGAATCTTCAAGTGAATCTCTTCCAAACAACTACTTTCCATCATATTCAGCCGAAGAACTTCAAAACAAGATTCCTGAATGTAAACCGTACATTCCCACTCTATTTTTAGAAAAGAAAATTATTCAACTCGAACGAGTGTTGGAATCTGAACGTTCTTTGGCGGAAAAGGAAAAGGAAACATTTCTATTTAAAATACAACAACTTGAGAACGAGACTTTACAATTGAACAAAACTCGTGAAAATGATACTATTTCAAACATTTCAACTTGCAAAGCCTTCGTTAGCAATTATTTAGATAATTGCGAAGAGTTGTTTAAAATGGACCCAAATTCCAATCTTCCAAAACAAAAATGTTCCTATTCCCGACGAACAAATCAATGCTGAATTAGATGCCCTTTCTAACCAATCTTCACTTGAATCGGACGAGTATTTAAACGACATGTGTGATAAGTTTGATTTCAATCCTGTACTTCCTACTCACACTGAATTTTTAGACAAAGGCAAACAACCTATGGAATCAGTTTCATTGCCTACTGAACCAACGGAGTGTTCCACGAGTCAACATCAAACCACTCAAACGAAAACCAATCATGTCTTCAAAAACCATACTAACCGTGTTCCTTTCAATGTTTCAGCGCTTCATACTTTAGAAACCAAGTCGGTTTTGGTCAAAAAGGGCACGCATACTACAAAGCAAACACCTCGCAAAGAAGACAAGTTTTTACATTCCAATGTCAAAAGAAACAATTCTAGATTTCGTTTTCCTTATCAAATTCATTCCTTTAGACATTTAATCAAATTTTCTCGTAATAAAATTTGTTGTTCTAATTGCGGTGTGGATGATTTTGTTCGTAAACCTCCTATTGATTATGGTTATGGTTATTTTCCGGACATGCATAATTCATTTAATCATAAATTTTATCATTCATCATCCATTTCTAAATCGGGTCCGAGAAATCAAATGACTAACGCCCATAAGTCTCACCACAAGTGGGTACCCAAGGGTGCAAAGTCAACTAACCATGATGGACCCATTTACAAATGTGGTACTTAGATTCCGGATGCTCCAAACACATGACCGGACAAAAGGAGCTGCTTGCCAACTACACTGAAAAGAAGGGCGGATTCGTCAAATTTGGCAACAATCACTTGGCACCGATAAAAGGATATGGTGATATCATTCAAAACTAGGGATGAGCTCGGTACCGGACCGGTACCGAACCGGTACCAAAACCGGGTAGTACCGAAACCGAGAGTGGAAAAAATCAATACCGAATACCGAACCGATAAGAGAAATTCGGTACCGGTACCGATACCGGTTCGGTACCGGGATTTTCGGGACTAGAACCGTTTGGTACCATTTTTTGGGACGACAACCGTTTTTCACCGTTGACCATTAAACACAATAACAAAAACCAAAATCACTTGAGCGGAGACCGGATTGGAGGAGCCGATTACGCAAGAACCGGGTTTTGGATAAATTACGGAATCGATTTTGGAGAATTGCAATAACCGAAATATGAAGAATTGCAAGAAAAAATCGGTATTTGAGTGGAAAATACAAGAACCGAAAATTGTAATATATTTAGGAGAATTTTCTATAAAAAAAGGAAAGAGTTTGTTACCAATTGAAATAAAAAAAATGACTTTTTATATTTCCCGGTTCGGTTCGGGATTTACCGGGACTAGTACCGGTACCGAAAGTACCGAATCCCGAATATGGAAAATGTCGGTACCAAATACCGAACCGGTAATGATATTACCGGTTCGGTACAGGACCGGTTCGGTTTCGGGATTTCGGTCCGTATGCTCATCCCTATTCAGAACAACATCACCATTTCCAACGTCTCTTATGTACAAGGGCTAAGCCACAACCTGTTGAGCGTTGGAAAATTCTGTGACAAGAAACTCGAAGTAAATTTCAGACCCGATAGATGCTGTGTTCGCACGTTTGATGGTAAAGAGCTTCTAACCGGCACAAGCAAGTCCAACCTCTACACGATCGATCTTTCCCAAGTAAACGCACCCTCAAGTGTTTGTCTACTATCAAACGTTTCTAGTCCAAAGACCTGGTTATGGCATCGTCGCTTATCTCACTTGAACTTCAAGAACATCAATCGCCTCTCCATCCAAGGATTAGTCACCGGCCTCCCAACTGTTGAATTTGACAAACCGCATCTCTGTGACGCATGCGAGATGGGAAAGATGAAGAAGGTCTCTCACAAACCCAAGTTAGTTCACAGCACAACTCGACCTCTTCAACTCATTCATATGGACTTGTGCGGCCCAATGCGGACTCAAAGCATACATGGTAAAAAGTATGTTCTAGTAATGGTGGACGATTTCTCTCGATTCACATGGGTAAAGTTCCTTCGATCAAAGGATGAAACCCCCGACACCATCATCACGTTTCTCAAAGCCATTCAAGTGAAGCTAGAACTTACTGCACAAACCATCCGCACTGATAATGGAACTGAATTCAAAAACCGTACCCTTGACGGTTACCTTGAATCAGTTGGTATAACCCACACGTTCACTCAAAACCGCTCCATCATCAACAAACGCTTCAACAAGACACCTTATCACTTGGTCTACGATCGCGTTCCTTCCATCGAGCATCTTCGAACGTTTGGAACTTGTTGCTTCGTACTAAATGAAAAGGAAGATCGTGGGAAACTCAAGCCGAAAGCCGATGAAGCTTACTTTCTCGGATACTCACCAAACGCATCATCTTATCGGGTCTACATAAAACACGCACGTTGCGTCACTGAAAGCGTTAATGTACAATTCGATCCAAACGCCAAAATGGCTCCTGAACACGACAGTTCTGGACCCGCACTCACCGGCATATTAGCTTCCGATCACATTCGTTCGGAACCTGCTCCCAACCCCGCTGAACCTTAAACGTCCAAAACCGCCATGTGAAATCTGGATGACTTATTCGAGTACTTCTACTCGGATTACTTTGGACCATCCACTGATACTTCTCTCCAGATTCCCCCGCCTACCTTGGAGATTGCCGAGACCTCGAATCTTTCCGGACCTCCAATTACAACGGAAACCGTCTCAACTGTTGCATCTCCAAACACATCTACAACTGCTCCTCCCGATCAAACTATTTCATCGGATGCTCCTCTTGTTCCACCTGAACCTCAACCGACTGTTCGACCAAATCCTACGGAACCGACATCCTCTCCCCCACCATCCACTTCAACCCCTACGGATGTCACAAGTGGCAGAAGATCATCAAACATGGCACCAACCTTGGAATCTCTTCAAGATCTTCCGTTAGCTTCTTATCAAGATGACACCCCGGATCCAAATGCATTTCAACCGCTTCCTCATACAACCAAATGGACCCGCTCTCATCCTGTTGAACAAATTATCGGAGATCCGAACAGACCAGTTACAACACTTTCCGCATCGGCCAATGATTGCATGTTCTCTTCATTCATAAGCAAGATTGAACCCACATCCATTAATGAGGCAATGAATGATCCTGATTGGATCGTGGCAATGCAAGAGGAACTCAATCAATTTGAAAGCTTGAAATTTTGGCGCCTTGTTCCCCGTCCTCGAAACAAAACCATTATCGGCACGAAATGGATCTTCAAGAACAAGCAAGATGAAGATGGAGTCGTTATACGCAACAAAGCTAGACTTGTCGCCAAAGGATACCGTCAACAAGAAGGCATTGACTACGACGAAACTTTTGCACCCGTCGCCCGCATTGAAGCAATCTGCATGTTCTTGGCTTATGCGGCACATAAGAACTTTGTGGTTTTCCAAATGGACGTCAAGACGGCCTTCTTAAACGGTGTTCTGCGTGAAGAAGTCTATGTTTCTCAGCCCGACCGGTTTGTCGACTCCTCCAAACCGACTCATGTCTACATTCTGGACAAGGCTCTGTATGGCTTGAAACAAACCCTCCGCACATGGTACGATAGTTTGTCTACCTATTTAGTGAAGAACGGATACTCCAAAGGTAAGATCGATCCAACTCTTTTCATTAAAAAGGACAAAGGTGACATTATGCTCATTCAAGTCTACGTGGACGACATCATCTTCGGTTCGACTAACCCAAGGCAATGCAAAGAGTTCTCTGAACTCATGATTGCAAAATTTAACATGAGCATGATGGGAATGATGCACTTTTTCCTCGGTCTTCAAATTAAACAATTTTCTACGGGAATATTCATCAACCAATCAAAATACATCTCGGATATGTTGTGTAAATACAACATGACGTCATGTTCTCCGATTGGTACACCCATGTCCCCGGGTTCAAAACTACACGCTGATCCTTCGGGAAAAGATGTGGATTCTAAAAATTATCGGGGCATGGTTGGTTCTCTCATGTATCTTACGGCTAGTCGTCCGGACATAATGTTTGCCACCTGTCTATGCGCGAGATATCAAGCATCTCCAAAGGAATCTCATCTTAGTGCGATCAAACGGATTTTCCGGTATTTAAAAGGTACACCTAATCTTGGCCTATGGTATCCCAAGGATACGGGTTTCGAGCTAACTACCTTTTCAGATTCGGATCACGCCGGATGCATGCTCGATCGCAAAAGCACTTCGGGCCACATTCAATTCCTCGGAGACAAATTGGTCAGCTAGTCCTCCAAGAAGCAAGCTTGCGTCTCCACATCTACCGCGGAAGCCGAATATATCGTTGCCGCAAGCTGCTGCTCTCAAGTCCTGTGGATGCGCACTCAACTTAAAGACTATGGCTTCTGGTTCAACAAGATTCCTATCTACTGTGATTCCAAAAGCGCCATAGCCATTTCAAGCAACCCGGTTCAACACACGAAGACAAAGCACATCGACGTTCGCTATCACTTCATCAAGGATCACGTCGAAAGAGGTACAATTGAACTATATTTTGTTAATACGGAACTTCAGCTTGCCGACTTGTTTACCAAAGCACTGGATGAGAAACGATTCCAGTTCCTAGTATCCAAGTTGGGAATGCTCAATCTTAAAACCTGATTATCACAAATCAGTGTGTCTCAAAACCCTCAAAAACGTCTATCCAAGGGTTTATGCACATATACTCTTCGAGTCAATCTGCATAACACGTGGGTTCTCAGTTTTTTTAGATTTTGACCTTTCTCTTACAGTTCCGTATTTTCAATCTTTCTTTCATTTTTTCTTTCTACCTCGCTGTGTGTATCACCTTGGTTCATCGTTCAAGGGGGAGCAACAAGGTACGTTTTCCTATCCATTCACATTCCTAGGGGGAGCACACCACTTTTGCACACATTAAGGGGGAGCCTTATATTTGTTTTCTGTCTTTTAGTCTTTAAATCAAAAAAAAATTAATAATTTAATTAAGTCAAGTTCTCGGCCCCTAAGGGCCCGACAACAATGGGATTATCGACCCCCTCTGGCTCGATAACCTCCCCAATCGACATCTCGATAACGGGAAATTTTTCATCGGCCCTATCACACACTGCCACGTGTCATCACCCGATGACCACTATTTAAAGTAATCGGGCCCCACTCTCAAAGAACCTTTCCTCACAAGTTTGAATTTCCCTCTTTCTCTCTGAAAAACCCATCAAGTTCTTGGCAATCCGAGATCAAATTCTCAAAACTTCGAGTTTTTGAGATCCGAAAGCACCACCAGGTTCGTAATTCTCCCCTTATCATCTTTAATTCTTGCACTTTGTTCTTGAAACCGTTGCATGATCCTTTTTTTTTTTAATGTCTATTCGTTTTTTTAAGGGTTTATATGTTTTCCGATTTTGACTGTTCATCAATCAAAATCATGATTAGATTTGGTGTTTTGGCCTTAAGTCCTTTATTAAACTTGTTTCCTATCACTAATCGCGCATTGCCATAGGAGTTTGCTTGAGTTTAGGCATTTTTGTTGCATCTGAGCACTTAGGATTGTCACTGTCTTGTTATGCATTTTTATCGAGTCCTTCTTTGTGCCTTTGCATTTTTATCGACCCATGTTAGTTGGTTAAGAACTTCATCTTATTCGCTAAGGGTTTTTATCGATCCCTTGTGACTCGACAACAATGTTTATCGATAGCCTCTTGGTCGATGAAAATCACCAAGTTTTTTCATCGAATGCCTTAGGACTCGATAACATTTGTTATCGACTAAAAAAGGATCGATGAAAAACACCAAGTATTTTTATCGATCCCTTAGAACTCGATAAAAATTTTTTATCGACTTTCTATCGATCGATGAAAATCCCTAAGTATTTTTATCGAGTCCCTTTGGTTCGATAACATGCTCTAAACTGTTCAAAGTGTTTTTTTTCATCGAATGCATTTGGATCGATAACATGCCCTTAGATTTTCCAAGTCTTTTCATCAAGCCTCATAGAATCGACAACATGCTCTTTGAATGTTTAACTTGTACTTCTCGATTCTCAATGACTCGACATCCCTTCGAAAGGTTTGATCTTATTTTTTTTCTACAAGTCTTTTTGTCGATCCTCCTTCACTCGACAACACCTTTTTCCTCGATCCCATTGCACTCGATAACAATTGTTATCGACCCAATGGGACTCGATAAAAAGACTTAGCATTTTTTTGTTAAGACTCAATACACTAACTTTACACTTGGTTTGCCTAACTGTCTTATTTTAGCAAGCAATGGCAGCCATGAATGATCCGAACGTTTCAGATGATGAACACCCGATGCCGTTCGAACGTTCCACAGAACCAAGCATCAACGCAGCTAACCGGGATGACATCTTGATGCCTAGAGCTCACCTTCGAAAAATCAAACCGAACAACCACCGTCTAGACTTTGGTATCACTCTTGAACACCAAGTCATCCTTGACATTCTTCAACGACATCCGCTTCGTTATGCCTTTGCACTAGACCACCGGGTACCCCTTTTCTACCTCCAGCAATTCTGGTACACACTGACATACCATCCAGACGAAGGTGACCATCATTTCACTGCTCAAATCGATGACTTTGTCACCCGCTTAACTCCATCCAGGATTCGCCGCATTCTCCGCCTGCCGCTCGCCACAGCCGAACACCCATACGACGCCTTTGCAACCGACCAACAGCTGGTTGCCGACATCCTAGCCCTTGGGTATGAATCCCTTGAACCATTCACAAGCCCCGGCCAGTTCAAAAGGATGTACCTGCCTCAGATTTGGTTCACGCTATTCACCATCGTCAATCGATGTCTGACTAGCAAACACACTGGCATGGACAAGGCCAGCACTGCGGTTCTTCGAATTTTTCACGGCATAGCTTTCAACCGTCATTATGACTACCCGATGCTCATCTGGACGGATTTTGTGGAACTAGTGGAAGACAAATCCAACAATCGTGATCGTGCCTTCATACCTTTTCAGCGGTTTCTTCAACTTTTCATCCATGCCATGATGACTTCCCGACCTGCCATCCCTAGACGAGCCGGATCACCCTTAGGCCCGACCAGTGCCCTTAAATTTCTATGCCTAAATGATAGGGTCTTCAACTATACCATGCCTATCCCTGAAGCGCTCCTCGCTTATGCTGATCAGAATGCACCTAGTGTGATAGCCTATAGGGAGCGACATGGCTTAATGGCCCAACCACCTCCGGTTGCGCCTGCCCAAGAGCCGATCCATGAGGAAAATATTGAGGGAGGTGAGGGTCCTAGAGTAGAAGAGCAGGGTCAGGATCAGGGGGATCCTGACCAGGGTGATGAGCGTAATGTGAGGGGATATGATGAGGGAGGTGCATCTGATCAGCCCCCCCCCCCCAACAACCCAACTACTTCCAACAACCCCCGCACCCGACCCATTATCCCAACTCCACGATTCAAAACACTGGTCAGCCGACAACGTGTCCGCCTCCGCTCTTCATCATCGGATGAGGATGATTCTGACAACCAACCGCTCCGTCGTCGCCAACGAACTGCAGAAATAGAAGTGCAAGCCGTAAGTCGCATCGGCCCACAACCCTCTATCACCGATTCCAGGTCTGGGAATGAAGAGTCTTCAACTGAACCGAACCCTGAACCAATCATCCGTACACCCACCTCCGCACTAATCATACCTTCTGATGAGGAACCTCAATTCGACTTTGACATTGAAGCCAATCGATCCTCCCCATCTATGTCTGACATATTCCCTGAAACCTCAATTGGAGAAATAAGGAGAGAGGAGGGAGTACAAGTTGAAAAAGAAATAGTGAGCATGAGCGAAGGGGAGACAAAAACGATAGAGAGTGAGAGTCCAATATCCCCCAACCAGGTAACCGAGTCAACTAGCCCTACTCATTCGTTGGGTATGACTAGTTGACAAGTCGTTGTGGACCTAGCAGCGCAATTGCACGCCCCCCCCCCCCAGCCACTCTGAAGGCTCCCAACAGCCAACAGTTTCAACGATACTTGTGAGTCTAGCACCTTATCTAGCTCCCCTCCACTCGGGAGGCATAGCTATTGAAACAAGAGGCAGTAGCTCACCTGCTTTGACTTCGTTTGTATGCACATCGAGTCTAGAGCCCGCTAGGGGACACGAGTCTACACACACTGCGAGCCTCCGTAGCCCAGTCGGAACTCCCATAGTGATGTCCATTCCGGACATTCCACGAGGATTGGGAGGAAATCCTACCAGCGCTACATCTTTGCCAATGCTGAACGTAGGTCATACAGTTGAATCAACTGTTATGTCAACGGACAATCTAAGTGATCCCGGAGTTACCCATACAGCAACCCCATCTTCGTCGTTCTTTATTCCCCCGGAAGGCGAATCAATCATTGCTGCTCACTTACAAAGGGCAAGAGACACCCTTGCTGAACATATTGCCCTAATGACAGCCGAAAGAGAAGCCTTCGTGCGCCAAATTCGTGAAACTGCGCGTCTTAAAAAATCGACTCCTCTACAAGCCGACCCTTCACATGCAAGCTCCAGCCGTCCAAGCACCAGCCACTCTCCACCACCACCATCACCCCCCGAAGATCGACCCCATTCCCCACATCGATATGAGTACAACACCGATGAACTCATGTCGATGTTGTATGCTAATCTGCTAGCCGAATCCAATGCAACCGGCCAACCGGAGGATTCGCTTGAGGGTCTTCTTCGCCGCAATCTTCAAATCCCCACTGTCACTCGTCATGAGTTCGATGTATTCCGTGCCCATATTGACCAAGAGCTCGCCGACTTGAAGAATGCCCAACAGTGCCAAACGGATGACATCTTGGGTGCTATTACTGCTCTTCGCACCGAAATCCAAGAGTCTTGCCGTCCGACCGTTCGTGCATCTACATCCAGACCTCACCAGGACGACCCGGGCTCCGCTCTAACTCGTCCTGAGGGGGAGACACGCCAAACGGCAAGATCACGATCAAGAGCAGCTGCTGCTTCAGCTTCAAGACCACCCGCTCAATCTACCCAACAAAGGCAACGCACTACAACGACTCAAGAGGACGATACACCAACGGTTGAAAAGCCTGCGGATATCGAATTCGAGAGTACAGCCGAACCAGCCAAACCTGCCGAACCCGAACCCGAACAAAATGAAGAACGAGTTGATGTTCAATGTCTGCGAAACTCACTTCGAAACTGGTTCCGAGATCCGTACGAACCAGTACTCCAAGAGCAAGACTATGTGAACTTAAGGCATACAGCAAGGAACTATGCTTTAAGGGAACAAAATGAACCAAGACTCCTACCTCATCAGATTCGGTGGCAAAGAATGTTGACGGAAAGCAAATCCAAATGGGTGAATCAGCAGATTCGTGTGCCATATCTTGAGGAAACTATAGAGAAGATCTTCCGCAAGGAAGCAAAACCTAACGATTTGGCACACATTCATCTCGTGATGGAAATGGACCCTGCTCCGGTTAGAGAGTATCTCCATATCCTGAGGATGAGAGCTTTACCTCAAGCTGAAGTGGTCTCAAGGCACAGGGTTGTCGGGATTCTCAAAATTGACACTGCAAGGATCTTTCAAGTCGAGTACCCGGTTTTTACTGTCCAAAGAGAAGATGGTAAAACGTATTCCTTCTCTGAAGCTGATTTTGCAAACCTCGATATAATGGACTTGGAGATCATCTACAATGATTTGAGAGACAAGCGCAACCGAAAGGTACACGAGCAAAGGGCATTAAGGGCTGTGGTAAGGCATGTTCAGAAAGAGCTTCGGTACAGCTATCTTCATGATCTTCAACGAGGGATCGAAAGAGAGCAAAAGAAGATACATATTACAAAGCCTGATCAATCATTACCTGTACCTGACAGTACTCTAGTCGCCACCGTCATCACTCGTCATGTTCATGGAGTAGTTTAGATGCATGCTTCTAGAGAAAAACGGTTTCTCAGATTTCACGAAGTGGCTGCATATTCTGACGGTACGTTATGGGGAATCCGAAACAGACTTGCGTCAGAACTTGCAACGGATAGAAAGAGCGCAACAAGGATGAGCAACGACAAAAGAAACTCTCTCATAGAAGCTATCAAGATAATCGATGACAGAATTATCTATCGACAAACCCTACGAAGATTTGAAGGCATGTTCGAGCTAAGAAGATGAAGACTCATTTTGCCACAAAGGGGGAGATTGTTAGGTCTATTATTATTTAATTGTGACAAAATAAGGAAAAGATATGCTTAATTGTAAAAGGAAGTTTATAATTCCTTAAACTCTTGTTTCCTTAATTAGATTAGACCTATCAATATAAATAGAACGTTAGGGTTTTACTTGGAGAGTTAGTCGATTCATAATACATAGAGAGAGTGTTGAATCTGATTGTAATCGACACATATACATTCAAGAGATATATGACTACGTAAGTTCTTTAAATCATTGTTCGTGTCATATTACTTTGCTATTAACTGTTTATTGCCATTGTGCTTATTATAATGGGATAAACAGGTCCATTTAAAAGAACTACTGAATGGTTTGGGCTTCGAGCAACCTTCCGTACGCATTTTATGTGATAATCAGAGTGCCATTCATTTGGCAACTAATTTGACTTTCAGTCCTCGGACAAAGCACATAAATGTGCGTGATGCATATCTTGTTAGATTACATGAAACAAAGGTAGACCACAATGCTGCTGATATGTTCACAAAATCGCTAACGCCAGCTAAGTTTGAGCATTGCTCAAACTTGATCCAGCTTCGTTTGTGTTAGTGTCGTTGGGCACTTTGTTCGAGAGAGAGAAGATATTACCATAGGTGACAAAATGACATCTTTAAAAGAATTACTTTGTTAAGTGCTTTAGAGCTTTGTTTTGCTCTACCTTGTTTAGTGGATTGTGCATTTGAGGTTATTTGTTTGCTTGTAACTTTGACGGGTGATGGCCATGCCGAAGCTCATCATGGTTGGAATGCAATTTGCTACCTCATGCCAATTTACTTGCTATCTACTTATGATCAACTATTGGAAGAACTCGTATTCGTTGGATTAGGATTCGTCTTGCTATCGAGGATCTTGTGCATCATGGTGGAGTGTTGTAATATAAAATATATTACTAGTTTATGGATGCTGCACTCGATGAATAAACCAGTAAAAGTTGAAGCTTGCTCACTACTCAACGAGCCTTGGTCCCTACTCCACGAAGTTTGGCCACTACTCAACCTCTAAGCTTGTTCCTTACTCTTCTTAATTACTTGGTGCCTACTCATTGGTGGTATATAAATGCCCCATTAGGATGAACATAATAATCCATCCTTTGGATCATTTCCTTCATCTTAGATGCAACACCTAAATACTCTTTAGCTAGTATATATATATATATATATTATTTGTGAGATACGAGAGTATTTTCGAAGACTTGGTGTTCCTGAAGATTTGCTAGTTGATCGTGGATCTTCAGATCCTTGTACAAGCACTTTGTAATCTCCTTAGTTGGTAATAATATTCTTGCTCTCTCTCATTGGTGGATGTATACTATCACACCGATAGTGGAACCACGTTAAATTCTCGTGTTGCTAATATTGTTTGGTAAGATTTGTCATTTACGTAGATAATAACAAATATTGTTATTATCTATATTTGGGGTTGTTTATTTTATTAGAGTCGTCGTGGAACATCTAGATCATTGTTATCCACATTTGTTGCCGGGTTATTTGTGTCCTTGGATTTCTATTTCGTTTGGGACCTTAGAAATCACTTGCTAGCATTTGTTTGTGACACATAATTTCCTAACAAGAAGTACATCCCGACAATTGGAAGGAACAATACAATTCCATGTGGCATTGGATTTCCAGGGGACAGATTTAGATCAAGATTGATAAGACTAGCTGTCAAGTGATTCGACAATCTTCGAATTTGGTTGGACTTTGAGAGGAACATAAGAACTTCTCGATGTTTCTGAAAATGTTTTTGGGTTTAAACGAGCAAACGTTTGAAATGATCATTCAAAAAGGTGAGGAGTGGTAATCCGTATTTTTTCTTGATGTTGTTTACCTCTTCAAGTAGAGTTTGTATCCGCTTCATCACTATTGGCTTGTATCTGCTTCATCACTATTGGCTTGTATCTGCTTTTGCTATGTCGGATACCTTCAATGATTTCTAGCCATTCAGTGTACCCGTAAATAACTAGCTAGTGAATGTCTTCATATTTTCTGGTGGAGTCATTGTTGTCAGATATTACTATCCCTTTTTATCACACAAAAATAAACCTCGGCGCAAGTATACACCTCGGAATACTGTCGTATAAAAACAAGTAATAATGGTACAAAGTACCGGATTTTCGTTCCCACAAAGATGGTGTTAAAGCTTGTAGAGATGAAAAACTTGACTTTTACAAAGACTGATTTCAGAGGATGAAAAACAAGAAGATTTTTTATTAACTAATATGGTTGGTTGATTGGTAACGCTAAGAAAATACAATTATAAAAAGCAAGTCTGGGATGTAAGGATACATTGAGGTTAATAATTTCATAAAAATATATTTTTTAATAGTAATTGTTGTCTTAGAAATATAATACTTTTTATAACCTCATCAAGGTTAAGACGTTTAAATATCAATAGTTAGTTGTCAATTAACTTTAGGGATATTACCACGAAATATTATAGATTATGACAAGTCGGTCAACTACTCTTATAAATTCGATACACCTCTTTACTTTATTACTAACGTTACATCTCAAGTTATTGACTTACACCCCAAACTAAAGAGTTTTAGCCTTCCATTAAAAATGGGTTTTTATAGAGTACTTTCGACAAATAATAAAGATGGCAATAATTAACTAAATTAAACGTAAACGAAACAACAAACTATGATTATAAAAGCAATAAAAAAAGGCGTTAAAGTGCAGAAAAGTAAAAGTAGGTCAAGTTTGTGTTAACAAACTTGAATAAGAAATCTAGGACAAGATTACCATTAGTAATCTTGAATAAGAAATCTAGGACAAGTATGCTACTAACAATCTTGACAAAGTGAACGTGGACAAGTTTCTATGTAAAGATCTTGAGAAGAATGCTAGGGACAAGTTTATCATTGGTAATCTTGAGACACATTTTAGGACAAGAATACCGTAATAAACTTGATGTTCAAAAAACAATAAATTGCAGTAATTAAGACTAAAATAAAATAAAGCGATAAGGCCAACATGTAACGAGAGTGACTGTAACACCGAGAGTAAACTTCAAACTATTAGATGACATTAACTAAAAACCCACTTGTATTATAAGGTAAATACTAAGTATAAACCAAATACTTAGTAAATGCCTTATGAACAAGATGAATTTCTTGCTTACAAAACACTTTTAATTACAAATGGAACTTTGAAATTCTTACTAACTCCCTAATTTAGCTACAAGACAAGAGAGAGGTACTTTGGTGTCTTCCCAAATGATTGGAGAATGAGAGAAAAAATGTGAAATTGTTGTTCTCCTGGATGATTCTCTTGGTAGCTTATTGAGGAAGCAAGGGAGAGCTCTAAAAAGAGCCTCCTCCTTGTGTGTTTTAGTTACTTCCCAAACTATCCTATTTATACAACTAGCTTAATGGATAAGGCCTTTTGATAAGCCACATGTTTCTTCCATCAACAAAGGCCAAGCCCATAAAACTAAGAAATACTAATACTAATAAATAGCCCAAATAAAAAAACCAAATGTATCAAGAGTTTGATCCAACAAAAGCTGCAAATTTTAACACCACCATAAGAAGGCTTCGGCCCGTCACAACAGATCTGGCCCATCTTTTGGTCATCTCGATCGTATTGGCTCTCGTAGAAAAAAGTTTCGGCTATATATCTGAAAAAGACGAGAATGAAAATCATGAGTTTCGGTATCATTTTATTACCTTTTATAGTCAAAAACTCAAGTTTTCTTGTTTCCTAGGCAATATATTAAAAGAAACTAACAACTAACATTATTAACTAAAAATACTAATTAAAAGTAGTTAAAAATAACTTAAAATAATACTAAAGTGAGCGTAAATACGGTTAATAAATTAACCGTATCAGTCATCAAGAACCAGTCTCATTCTCACCAGAGGATGCTTGTATCACTCTTTTTACACCCGATAATTGTAACACTCATAATTTTTTTCTTTATGACTTCTTATGTGGAAGGTATTGTTATTCCTCAAGCTTTTCATTTTTTTCAATTTGAAGTCATTTGGTTGCAGCTAGCACTTCTTCAGAGAGATCCACATCCTTTAGATCGGACCGAGGAGGAGGTGGAAGCATTCAAAGAGTATCCAAGTTATTCTTTCGGAAGACGTTTATCTTTTTTTTCTTTCATGGTTCTTCTTCAACTGTCATAATTCTTTTCCATTTATCCGCAATCATTGTGGATGTATAAAATTGGACAAACAAGGTAACAAGATATGAGTATCCGATGGAATAACAATAGCATTCGAAAGTGTTGTCGAGGATTCTTCTAAAGTTTTGATTATATTGGATACTTCGACAACATTGGATGCATGATCTGATTTTTGAATACGATCATCGTATTTATTTATACTCGGTGATCTCTCCCCCTCATCTGGATACTCTTGTTGAAAATCATCTGAGGTTTCTCCCCCTTAACAGGAGCTTCACTTTCTTGAACAACAAGATCATCATCCTGAACTATGTCAAGAAAATCCTTACTGGAAGATTTTAAGTCAACATTAAATAGAACATAGGTTAAGTCACATGCATCATCATTCGATCATGTGATGCTGGATTACAGAGCATTCTCCTCCTCACTAGCACTAGGCTTCGGATACAACTAGGGGTGTAAATGACGCGAGTCGAGCTCGAGTATCAGTATATTCGAGTCGAACTCGATAGCCATTTCTCAAGCTCGAACTCGACTGGAAAACTCGCGAGTAGTTAAATTAAACTCGACTTGAACTCGATTGCAATTTTTCAAACTCGAGCTCGAACTCATTTGAAGCTCGAACCAAGCTCGAACTCGTACTCGAATAAAGCTCGAACTCGAACTAGAATAAAGCTCGAACCAAACTCATCCGTTGAAATTTAAAAAAAGTTGGGTCTTCTCTTATAAATTTTAAACTTAGAGGTGTTCTCTTTAATTTTATAAACTAAAGAAATGCACTTCAAACTTCATCATCAAAAAGACTAAGGTTGAAACTTTCATTCACATCTCCCTCTTTTTATAACACATCTTCACCCTTACTTTACCATCTCTTTTCCAATGTGGCACAACTTTACCAACACTTCTATAGTTTTTTTTGTCTTTTTTTATTTATAATTTACTAAAAATAATAATTGATTAGTTTTTAAAGTTATAAAATTCATAATTTTGTTCAAATATCTAAAAATATAAGATATTTTTATTATATCATATTTTACAAATTATTTTATAAAACTGAGTATATTTTAAAACTAAGTATATATATATAATCGAGTATCTCATGAGCTTTACGAGTCAAGTATTGGGTAGCTCAACTCGACTCGTTAATATGTCGAGTCGAGTTCGAGTTGAGCCTATTCGAGTCGAGTGTTGATCGAGCTTTGACCGAGTCGATCCCGAGTAGCTCTTGAGTTGTCTCGTATCATTTATACCGCTAGATATAACAACGATTGTAATTGCAAGACTACATTATTAAGGGGGTGTTTGGATTAGCTTATTTAAAACAACTTATGCTTTTTACAAAAAGTGTTTATCAACTTATGTGGTACCACACTGAAGTTTTTAAAAAAGTGTTTGGAGTAACTTATAGCCAGGGGCGGCCCTAGGGGTGTGCCGGCGGTGCGGCCGCACGGGGCCTCCGATCGTCCAGGGCCTTCGATTATTTAATATAAATATATTATAATAACATATATAATATAAATGATGTTGGAGAACACAAATACTCTTCTCGCCGAGTTGGTAAGACGCTTCCGTTATGTTCTTGCACACCCGGGTTCGGCATTGACTAGAATTTTTATTTGAAATAACATTCACATTATTAAACTGCAAAGTTGGTCCTTGTGGTTTGTTGTTTTTATGATATTGATTCCTATTAAATTTTTTATTGCAAGAAAACCCTTCAATTGATTATTATTTGTTTGTTGTTTTCTATGAGGACCTTAATTCTTTTTTTCTTGATCTTTTTATTGGTTTTCTTCTATAAATAAATTTATTATTTAATTATTTATATATGTTTTTTTAATTTTTGTTGTTAGTGTTCTTTTAAATAACCATAAATTAAAAAAATCATTCATATGATTTTTGTATATACCAATAATTATTTATTGGATTTATATAAAATAGCACATACGTCTCCAACTAGAAAATTTAAATCGGATCATTCTAAACGTCAAAAAAATAATAATTTATCTAATGAATTGGAACTATTACAAAATATTTATTAAATGGATACAATACAACTAGTGCAATACTAAATTTCTTAAAAAGGGTAAACATTTCATGTCTTGCATATAGAATTTCTTTGATTATCCCCATCATAGTTGCATCGGCTGATCAAATAAGCTTTTCAAAACTAAAACTTTTGAAATGTTATTTGTGAACAACTATGTCTCACGAGATTATGAAAGTGCCGTAGATAATTTTTTATAACTCTATATTTTAGAGTTATTACAAGCCTTTTATTTGCATTTTATTTAAGCAAGTTCGGCCATTTTGCCTCCTAAATCCCCATTTTTGGTCTAAAACATTTTCTTGAGCCATTTGTGAGTGTTTTCATATCTTGGAACCATTTAAGGCGTTTTTATGCCTAAAAGACGAGTTTTCATCAATCTGGTATCCGGAGTGTCCACTCCAAGTGACGAGCAGCTGATTCATTAAGCCAAACGGCTGGAGGCCAAGATGGTGCTGACTGGGGAACACAAAAGCAGGATTAGAAAGCTCCTTTGCATGCTTTCTGCTAGTGGTTGAAAAGCAAAAGTAAAAGAATGTCTATAAATGATATTTTATTCCTTAGCCCCATTTTAGGGAAAAGTTTTATTATCCAAGGGATCCTTGTACTTTCTCCATGGTCTTTGCCCTCAAGATGGTGTGTTTCTCCATGGTCCTTACCCTCCAGTTGTAGTGCTCCCTCCTGGATCTTACCTTGAAGTCATTACATGGAAGACCCTTGGCCTTCTATATAAAGGCCAAGGCATTCATTCAATCCAACAACCAAGTAGAGATAGAATTAATTTCTTAGAGAGCATAATCTTAGTTCTTAGCATTTATTTTCATGTTCTTAGCTAGAAGCATTTAATTTTCAGTAGTTAGTATTTAATTTTTTGCAGTAGTTAAGTTTTACTTTCGATATTGTACTCCGATGAACACGACAGTGGGCACTGTTCTTGCAGTAAGTAAATCTTTCGGTATGTCTTCTTGCAAACTTTTAATTTTCGTTTTCTACTCCTTCTTAGCTATGAACTAAACTCTTTTTGAGATGTAGAAAATGAGAAGTACCCGGACTTTACGTAAAATTCTTGAGTAGTTTTTATATATATTTTTACCCCTCTTTGACTTGGTCATTTATTGTTCGATAATGCCAATGATGCGGACAAGCTAACAACTTGAAAGTGTTTACTGTCTAGTTCGAGACCCAGACCTGGGCGGAACGTAGTGACACGAGCTTGGATGATGCTAGGGAATTTGAAAGAATTTTTTACATAGTAAGTTTTCACCATATGCAGTAGGAGCAACCATTTGGGCATTAAAAATACTTATGGCTTTTTGCTTACTGCGTAGACACCATCGAAACTCGACCGAGTGCAGAAAACTTACTAAAAAATCAAAGAAGGTTAATTATATATATAAATCTTTAGTTAGAAAAGATGCGTGACGGGTGTCGAGCCCAACAAATAATAAATTCCTTTTTACCTCGAATTACAACCTAAATTGTAATAGTGGCAAGCATGGTCAAATCCACAGGGATTTATCGCGAAAGATTATTAACATTTACGCTTTATATAAAGGGGGGGGTGGATTGATATATTAAAATAGACATAAAAGTAAAGCAAATAACAAATAATTAAAAGACTAGCAATGAGTTATAATTCAATTAAAGTTTAGACTTGTGTATCATTGACTTCCCATATACATTTTCGCTCAATTTCAGAATGGCCATAAGTGCCGATACGCATCAAACACTCTATTTATCCTTATGATTAGACTATCATGAGAAGCTCGATGAAAAGTCCCTAATAAGTTAAAACAACTCTAGTTACGAACATAGAAGTTATTTTACCAATTGCATTAACAACGAGATAAACACCAATCCTAACTAATGATGAGAAGCTCAATCATTTAAGCTAGATTATGAAAACCTATAACACATTTCAAATAATCTGGTGGTCATTCGGAGTGTTTTTCTACTTTATCAAAACTAAGAACAATTACGGATTCTTAATTTCGACTAGAAATACAAAGTAAGGTTAAACAAATCAATGGGCCCTATCAATTTGGACAACCAAACAATGATGGTGATGCTCAACTAAGGTTAACATAAATGAAACATGAAGAAAACATATTTATATAGGAAGTCTCAAACACAAATTCAACCCTTAAAGGATTACAATCTCATTGCTTGAAAAGGAAAATTAACTATCAAACTGAAATTAAACCTAATCCAAATTACCTAATTGATAAAGAAATTACCAATGAGTTCTTCCCAAATCGTCTCCTCTTCTCCCGTACGATTTCTGATTGGAATCCCCCCAAATTAATTGTTAACGAACCCCTTTTATACTCCAATCAAGAAACCGCTAAAACTCGGAACGTGGCTGCCCTATTTTGATGCTCGTGACTTGGATGCGGACACAACCCACGTGAAAACTCGCCCGCGATATAAAAATCCAGCAGCAAACAGTAGTTATCGCCACCTTTGACGTGAGTTTTGAGTCGGAGAGAAAGCAGCGATAAAAAGCATTGCATGAGGCGCTGGATGGGGTTCTAGAATGGGCTTCATTTATCTCTTTTATTCTTCAGATTTGGGCTGCATGTTGGGCTGCCAACAATACAAGGATTTCACAATTAATTTAGGCCTTTCTTTTCCTCTTTTTACTTGCTGATGACATGTGAAAGCCTAGGAAAATTAATGAATTTATTTTCCCTTTTTTTCTTTCCTTGTAAATAAAATAAAAGACCATTATAAATCATATTTAGTCTAGAAAATCACCAATATAAGGATGATTTGATATATAAAATATATAAAATAAAGCACTTATCAAATACCCCCACACTTAGATTATTGTCCGTCCTCGGCAATGACTTAAGTTAGCACGTAATGGTAAAATGAAATGAGTCGAAGATATCAACACATAAAGAACTTTATGAACTTGAGATTTGCAACATAACATCCATTAGTGAGAACATACATAGTAAACTAGACACAAGCTAATCTCAAGAACTTTCACGAATGGAAAGATTAAAATAACACGCTCAATTCACTCCTTTGGGTTAAAGTGTATCACTCAAACCGTCACTACTCTAGTATGCACCTACCATAGGCTTGAAAAATCTCTCACTCTCCACTACTTGGATAAATACATGCATATAAATCAAAAGGTCTTTAAGGGTATAACGTGTAATTCGACTTTGGGTAAGGTAGGGATATATTTGGGAAAAAGTGACTAAAAACCTTGCACCAATGGAGAATCCGATTACTCAACCATGATTTTTTTCACAAAGGACTTTTGTATCTATCTTTGAAGCGCATTCCTTTTCGGACGATAGGGAATAGAGATAAAGCGTGTATATTCAACCCTATCATTATTTCCGTCGTCTAATTTTATTTCTTTATTGACGACATATTTTTTTTCTCATATTTATATTTTTTCTTTTGAATTTGTCTATTTTTTTTCTTCTTTTGAATTTTTTTTCCTTTCCCAACATATAAATTCTTCTTTCAAGAATTAAGGGATACCGGTATCACTCCATTGGCGATTGGTTGGGTGAGTTGTGTTTGGATTGGTTTTTTTTATGTGGTTGACAAACGAATAGACTAAGGCTCAAAGTGGTGCAAAAAAGGATAAAAATGTAAAAGGGTAGGCTAAAGGCTAATGGGTTAACACAAAAATGAACAAACGATGGCCTTTATCATATTTATTTGCATGTAAATACCATGTAATCTTAAGGAGAGATAAACCAAGTTCTAGAGATGCGCAATTAGCCATGACGTAATCACACAAGAAATGAATTTAGACTAAAATGATATGTTTAGTCAAATAAGCTCAAAGTCTCACGGTGTTAAAGCTTAGTTCAAAAGATTAGCAAGAGTCTAAATTTGATCGGTATACTACCACTAATCGACTCTAAGTGCTATCAATCAAGCTCAATCATGCTAAACATGCATCCAAACTCATCATCATCAACAATTTAACCTTTAAAAACATGCTAACACTTTGCCAAGATGGACAAGACCCACATTTAAGCACAAAAAATTTGCAAAAAAAAAAATGCAAATAATTACCCCTAAAACCCATTTATATACCCAAAATCATGCATATGACCCCACCCCCGCACTTAGTTCATACATTGTCCTCAATGTGTGCAATATGTAAAGAACACTCAAACATTAAAAGAACGAGGGGAAAGAGTAAACTTCCCTGATTGACGAGTGGTCCTCCAACGTATGAGCAAGCGGGGTGAGTGCATCCATTTAAGATCCAAATTAAGGGATGGAATCCTGAGAAGTAGAGAAGAGATTAGACAACGATTGGGAAACTACAAAAGAAAATTAACAACCAAAAGAAAGTGCAGAAATTAAAGAACCCATGGGTTGCTTCCTATGTAGCGCCTTTCTTTTACGTCTTTGGCTAGACACCTTCCATACACTATCCGGTATCCAAAAGATCGATGCCCCAAACATGTTTCTTCTCAACATGTTTGGATGGCTTGAATTCCATCCGGATTTCAAGTACGGGGCCTTTGCATTTTGATGATATTTCTCTTTGTAGGTCGGCAAAGGCACCATCACCCGGGATCACCTTCTTCTCTTCAACCATCGGTTCTTCAAGCTTTGTGAAGGTCTCCCAAGTATCTACACACTCCTCATCCTCCTCTTCCTTTTTGATAATATCAACTATCGGCGTGAGAAAAGGAAGAGGAGTCACCACCATCGATTTATGTTCTATAACGCTCTCTCCCTTGATGTTATCCAATTGTGAATCAAATGCGACCATTTCTTCATCCTCTTCGTCTATGGAGGTTTGCAATTTCAATTCATCAGCCAATCTTGTCTCTTCATCTTCAGCTTCCCACCGACTTTGAGAAGATATGTACTCGTTGATCTGGTTTTGCAAGTCTTGAATTTGAGCCCTTGTCTCTTGTTGGAACTTGAAAGTTTCTTGTTGAAATGAAGAAAATTGCGTATTAAATTCTATTAATTGTACCAACTCTTCAAGTGACATACCAGAGTTCTCATAACAAGATTGTATTGTCGGTGGTGTCGGTTCATGGCTAGGATATGACGGTTCTTGCTATTAGTACTCACTATACTCATTTTGATTTGGATGGTCTTGCCATCCCGGATAGTAGGTGCTTGAGTATGGTTCGAACATACTTTGGCTCGACCTTTGAAATCCTCCGTAATTGTAGGTCGACTCGATGTTGTGGTGGAATGTTTGGCATGTTTCCATTGGATATGCATTGTAAGGATGCATCCTAAACATTCCAACCGGTTGTGCTTTTCTACCAATCATCACAACATCGATTAAGTCTGAAACTTTCGAATCAAGGGAAGAAAAACGTACCTCAGTTGGATCGCATTCCATGGTGGTGTATCGTGACCCGTAACCATAATCATATGAATAATACGCCATGGAAAATATAAGAACACTCGAAAAGAATTGGCGTTAGGTACACGATTAGCTTACAATAATTAAAAAAACTATAAAAGTAAAGACTAAAAAAATAAACAAGAATAAAGCATCAAAACTAACAATGATCACCGATGCCAATCCCCAGCAACGGCGCCAAAAATTTGACGGGTGTCGATCCCGACAAATAATAAATTCCTTTTTACCTCGAATTACAACCTAAATTGTAATAGTGGCAAGCAGGGTCGAATCCACAGGGATTGGTCGCGAAAGATTATTAACATTTACGCTTTATATAAAAGGGGGGGGGGTGGATTGATATATTAAAATAGACATAAAAGTAAAGCAAATAACAAATAATTAAAAGACTAGCAATGAGTTATAATTCAATTAAAGTTTAGACTTGTGTATCATTGACTTCCCAAATACATTTTCGCTCAATTTCAAAATGGCTATAAGTGCCGATACGCATCAAACACTCTATTTATTCTTATGATTAGACTATCATGAGAAGCTCGATGAAAAGTCCCTAATTAGTTAAAATAACTCTAGTTACGAACATAGAAGTTATTTTACCAATTGCATTAACAACGAGATAAACACCAATCCTAACTAATGATGAGAAGCTCAATCATTTAAGCTAGATTATGAAAACCTATAACACATTTCAAATAATCTGGTGGTCATTCGGAGTGTTAATTTCTACTTTATCAAAACTAAGAACAATTACGGATTCTTAATTTCGACTAGAAATACAAAGTAAGGTTAAACAAATTAATGGGCCCTATCAATTTGGACAACCAAACAATGATGGTGATGTTCAACTAAGGTTAACATAAATGAAACATGAAGAAAACATATTTATATAGGAAGTCTCAAACACAAATCCAACCCTTAAAGGATTACAATCTCATTGCTTGAAAAGGAAAATAAACTATAAAACTGAAATTAAACCTAATCTAAATTACCTAATTGATAAAGAAATTACCAATGAGTTCTTCCCAAATCGTCTCCTCTTCTCCCGTACAATTTCTGATTGGAATCCCCCCAAATTAATTGTTAACGAACCCCTTTTATACTCCAATCAAGAAACCGCTAAAAATCGGAACGTGGCTACCCTATTTTGATGCTCGTGACTTGGATGTGGACACAACCCACGTGAAAACTCGCCCGAGATATAAAAATCCAGCATCAAACAGTAGCTATCGCCACTTCTGACGTGAGTTTTGAGCCGGAGAGAAAGCAGCGATAAAAGCATTGCGTGAGGCGCTGGATGGGGTTCTAGAATGGGCTTCATTTTTCTCTTTTATTCTTTTGATTTGGGCTGCATGTTGGGCTGCCAACAACATAAGGATTTCACAATTAAGTTAGGCCTTTTTTTCCTCTTTTTACTTGCTGATGACACGTGAAAGCCTAGGAAAATTAATGAATTTATTTTCCCTTTTTTTCTTTCCTTGTAAATAAAATAAAAAACAATTATAAATCATATTTAGTCTAGAAAATCACCAATAAAAGGATGATTTGATATATAAAATATATAAAATAAAGCACTTATCAATGCGAGTGCTAGATGAGCCGGCATTCTGGACATAGAGTGACCACTGCTCCAGTACCATGACCATTTTTATAAATCAAGTATTTAATGTAAAATCCGGGGAAAATCACAACTACATCTCTCCTTTTAATTATTAGAACTTTGTTAATTATTTTCAACAAACCAACTCAAAAGAATTGCTTCCTCTCTAATCGAAACTTGTAAAAGGAAGTTCATGAAAACAATAGTGTCTTAATTAAGTTCCAGTCCTTGAGGATACGATATTTGGTTCTTACCACTTTATTACTTGGTAAACGATCATAGTGACCAGTGTATACTTGGGCTGTCCACTATGGACTGAGTTGCTAACCTTACTGCGATTACATATTTCGATGGTTCGTAATCACCCTACCAATTTTGCTTCAAAAAATGATAGAAGATCCATGTTCAGAATATAGTAATGTTTAATTGTTTGTCTTCATTTGAAAAATGTACGTAGTAGTACCAATTTAGTATTGAAGAATGAAGACAATTTATGTTCACTATTAAGGTATTAAACTATTTGTGTTAGATATTATACTTGTACTTATTATGTGGTTATTCTTAATTTTGTTATTAATTAAGTTTTTATTCTTAATAACATATTTACTTTCAAAAAAAATCTTATTAACATATTTACTTTAAAAAAAATCTTATTAACATATTAATCATTAGAGATTTTTGAGTATTGATTTAATAGTGTAAAAGTCAATTTTATTTTTATTTGAATCTTGTTTAGAAATATTTTTGATGTTTTGAACTTTAAATTTTTATTTTTTGAATTTAGTATTAAAATTTTAATAAATAATACAACTAAAAAATTTACAGGGCCACATTTTTGTCTCTTCGCACAGGCCTCCAAAATGTCAGAGCCGGCCTTGCTTATGGCGGTTCCACACTGAAATAAGTCAATAATTTGTTTTTTAGAGTTTGGCAAAAAAAAGTGTTTATACATTTTCGCTCATAAGTCATAAGTTGTTTTTGATAAGTCACAACCTTTTAACTTATCAAAATCTTCTTTTCACCGATGGGAAACCGATATAAGCACTTATTTTTTCTCCCATCCAAACACTCAAATCTACTTTCTTCAGTTCCACACATGTATAAATTAATAAGTTGTTTTGATAAGCTAATCTAAACACCCCCTAAATAGCATCCCAAGTTTCTTGGTGCGACCTTGAGTAATGTATAGAAGTTCCCTGTCACTTTTAGAAAATGAGGAACTAGTGGTTGCAATTCTTTAACTAAAGTTTCTGAAGAATGGTTTGACTAACCTTAGATTGAAAATCCACCTTTTTATGAAGATCACGAAGAGATTGCTTGATCTGATATGTATCCAATTTCAGTGGGAGCTTCTCCATTTCTCCAATGACAGATCCGATGGATGTACCCAAATCTTTCCTTTTCAGATGATGATGATGATGATGATAACAAAGCAATGATTTTTGGAGATGTGGACGGTGTGACAGTGGTTGATTGAGCCTAATCACCAATATCACAAAGTGCGATGGGACATTGTGAACCATAAATTGCTTGCAAAAGAGCCATTAACAAGTATTATCCTCCCTATAGATGATCTTATGGGTTCATTCGGATTGTGCAGGTGAATGTGATGGTCAGGCTATTGAAATAGTGAACAAGGTCGTTTGGATCTTGGATGGATTATTATTCACACCACATGTCAATAATGGTGAAGTGATGGGTTTGATAAGCTCTCCCTTTTGTACAACAATACCCTTTTGGTGTGTTTGGTACATGGGACAGGACAGGACATAACTGTTTGTCCCACGTTTGGTGCAGCATGGGACAGAACAGGAATTCACTGTCCCACGTTTGGCGCGACATGGGACAGGGACAATGTGGGACAGAGTGGGATAAAAAAGGGGTTTTTCTTGTTCCACCAAAATAGGTGGAACAAGATGAGACAAGAATGGGACAGAAAATCAAATATTACTAATCTACCCTCATTTGATATATAAACTTAATATGGTGCTTGTTTTAATGGTCAACACCACTAGCCCCACGACCGTCGGTGACCACCGGTAGCCACAGTCGGCCACCAACCACCATCATCCATTGCAACTACCAAGGACTAGGATTTTTGAATTTCAATACCTGTAGACTTTTGAGAGTCTTAGGAAGTAATGAGATTTCAGTCATTTGGGATGACTAAGTCTTCTTTGAAGATCCATGTTTGACTAAAGATTGTAACTTTCTTTTTTGTTTGGAAAGGGTAGAGACTTGGGTAGAATTCAAAGGTTCTTTTGAAATCGTAGTCTCTGTTGGAACAGGATCCAAAATAGCTACCAAGGAGGTTGTAAGAGAACCTGATGCACCTTTTGAGCTTGTATCTGATTTCCTACTTTTCTTGGATGGTTGTTACCATGGTGCGTGCAAAATATGTGTAATCACAGTAAGGTAGCAAACAATCCACAGTGGACAGCGCAAGTATACACCGGTCACTATGATCATCACACAGAACAAATGTGGTGAATTCAGTTGGCAGTTTGTGGGCTCTCCGAAGGTTTTATGATCGTTGGTGTCACCGAGTTTTCTACAAGCAGTTTCCTGAAAACATGAGAAGTTTGGTGGGTTCACTAATGTCTTGCGGGTTGGCAATGGCGTTATATTTGAGTAGTTTTTTGATATCAATGGTTCACAGATCAACCATCGAAGATAAAGGGTTGCCCGAAGACTTGAATAAGCCAAAGTTAGATCACTGCTATTACTTGTGTGTAGGTTTGGGAGCGATGAACTTTGTCTACTTCCTAATGTGCGTATAATGATATAAATACAAAGAGATCAAGAATGTTGGTCTTTGAGGCATTTCATCGAACAGTTGGCTTGCATAAGCAGATGAGTAAAACCTATGTATTGTGTTGGTCTTTTATCCATTTCATCGAACATTTGGCATCATGTTTGTATAAATTTGTCATATATTAAAGCATAAAATGTTGCTCTTTTCCCAGTTTTACAAGTATCAAATTGAATTCAACGAAAAAAAAAAAGGGGGAAAACTCGCGCTAAAAACTCAACCTCTAAATCTATCAGACAGTGTACGACTGCTGAATCGTTTCTATATCGATACCCTTTAATCTAACCACCGATTCAACGTGCCCCTTCAACGTATGCAGCTCTCTCAACCTGTAAAAAGAAGAAAATTAGAAAACACAAAATCGAGCTTTCATAAACCGTTGTAAAAATAAATCAAACGAAACCAGTATATTCCAACACTTAGATAGCAGAGAGGTTGTTTATGTGAAAACAATTAATTAATAAACCTTAAAATTGTCAAAAAAGCCGGAAGTTTTAATAAATCTTACTTTGCGATCTCTGCTCTCCGTTTGGCTTCCTCCGCCATTTGGTTGAGCTCGGTGACATTTGTTCGATCACCAAACATTTTCGTGTCGGGAACTTCAAGTCCGTGAAGCGTTCTTTGCGCAACAGCCCATTGCAATTCCCGTTGTTCCTTCCCGAAATCCTTTTGTCTTGTGAACGCAATCTAAGAAAAACATACGTAGATTCAAAGACCGTCTTGATTTCAATTTTCATAAAAATATCAACAAATTTTTTGTGTGCCAAAAAAATGGCTAAAAATAGACAAGAACTTCGTAAATTTGTGGGATCGCGATTTTCGAAAAAAAATTACTTTCCGGAATTATTAGCTACTTCTTGATAATGTCTTAAAAAAGGCTATTTGATAGAATTTATTTTTTACCAAAAATGGCTAGTTTGGTGATTATTATTAGGGAAATTTTACTCAAATAGTCATTTGAGAAATTTACTTTCACATTTTAGTCAATTTTTTAAGACTTTTTCCTAAAATAGCCAGAGTTTACGCAAGGACTTTATGCAGAAGCATAGTATCCGCATAAAGTCCATTTTTTTTAAAAATTCATTCTTTCAGAGTTTACACAGAAAGTCAAGTTTCTATGTAAACTTTTTCTGCGTAAGAATTTCTGCATCTTTTTTTGTCAACAAGACAAAGTTTACCCATAAAGTTTACGCAGAAACTTCAAGTTTCAAGTTTCTGCGTAGACTTTCTGCGTGTCTTTTTTTGCCAACCAGACAAAGTTTACACAGAAACTTGAGTTCTGCGTAAACTCTAAAAAAGTCGATATTTTTTTTTTTGTTTGTAAAATGGACTTTAGGCAGAGACTGCTTTCTGCGTAAAGTCTCTGCGTAAACTCTGGCTATTTCAGGAAAAAGCCTTGAAAATGGCTACAAAGTGATAAAAAAAAATCCCAAATGGCTATTTGAGTAAATTTCCCTTATTATTAACACGTACCCTCCTTTCGATAACAAGATCCCAAGCCCGACCACTTAGCGCGTAACGGATGAAAAACTTGATAAGATCAAGCGGAAAATAGAAGATGATATTATAAAGCCATATAACACCGGCCCATCCCCACCCGATTCCTTCAACTGCGGCAAAACTCCAATTTGCATACACCGCAATTAAAGTAGCAATCTGTTCGCAATGGAAATTAATTAAGAACGATTATGATCTTTAAAGTGGTGAAAAAGAAACAAGAAAAAAAAAGCGTTGAAAATGTTAATTAACTAACACACCAATTGGGCAACCGCAAAGGCCGTTACGAGCAGCCAACCGGGTCGTTCGACAAACGACCAACTACGAGATCGTGTTACGAATATGAGTGCTTGGCTGATCGTGCTGACTTGAAGATATATCGCTGAAGCCAGCTTTCGGAAGTCGTCATGTGCGGTTTTTTCGAGCGTCGGCACTCCAAATGTACGCTGCCAATATAAAATTGAGATCTGTGATAAGGCTATGTTTGGGAAACTAGGCTGTTTGTTTACCTCTTAAAAGTTTCATTAAGAGGCGGCCTTTGAATCGCTAAGAGGTGAATCTTGTTTGGTAACAAATAAGTCTGCCTCTTAATGGTTCCAAAACCCTCTAAATCATTTTGTGTCATGGACCCCTAACCATTCAGAGCCTTAATTTCATTTTGAATAATTATCAAACAATTATATTTCATTTTGCAGTATATCATAAAAGATGCTTAATCATTCTGACCACTTAATCACTGTAAGTACACCAAACCATTCAACAACCGGCAAACAGCCCCTAGCTTATCAGGTAGTTGTTATGTTAACTGTTGACTAAAAGCATCTTTTAACAAATTATCTAAAATGGAGAAAGAGAGAGAAGATTAAAGTTTCCAGATTCGGAGAACCCCTTCAAATAATTTTATCTAAAAAATAAAAATTTATTGGAATGGTAAATCTATAGAATATTTTAAAAATATAATTAATCTTGAAATATCCAAAATAAAAAAAAAACTGTTGAATTTGAGTGTATTTTTTTGGAGGTTCTAACTTTTGCTTCTTTAATTATAGAAATTATAGAGAATTTGTTACAGATGCTCATAAGCTAGATGTTAGTTGATAAGATAACCGATAAACTAGTCATATTAGCTCATAAGCTAGATGAGAACGTAAAATGACTTAAAAAGACATTGAAAAAGTTAATCTGTAAAAACATAAGGGGCATAATCGGAAAAAGTGGAAAAAGAGCCCTGAAGCTAATATTAGATCGCTACTTGAAGTAATTTTTCAAAAAGCTAGCAAACGGCTAACCAAACGGAACTTTTTCAATAAGCTAAAAGAATAAGTTAGCTTATGGTTGCCAAACCTGGCCTATGACAACGTGATGATATCTTATATCTATATATATAGAGAGAGAGGGAGGTTCAGGGAAACCTCAAAAAAGAGAAAACTGAAAAACACCCTGGGAGCCTTCCATCTGGACAGTATGCACAAATGCATACAAGCGATTGAAGCAGTTTTTTTTTCTATGCACGAGTTCATACAAGCGACGGTATGCGCTCCAGATGGAGGGCTCTCAGGGTGTTCTTCAGTTTTCAATTTTTTCGAGGTTTTCCCCTGAACCTAACCTTATATATATATATATATATATAGGGGTCGGATCAAATGAGAACCATCCCTCCTTAAAGGAACAAAGGAACAAATTGTAGACCACATATGATGTGGGCCCCACATAACATTAAATCATTTGTGATTTAATATTAAATCATAAATGATTTAATATTATGTGGGGCCCACATCATATGTGATCCACAAGTGTCCATTTGTTCCTTTAAAAATGCAAAGTTCTCATTTGAACCTTCCTCTATATATATATATGAGGTCGGTTCATTTAGAAACTAGACGAAGGGTAGAAACTATAGAAACTTTGGCAAATCAATATAAAAAATAATTTTTTCATGATTTTTTTTCAAAAAATGCTATGATTTAAGATATTATTGCACATATGTTTGTTTCACCTTGTGAAAAAAATTACATGTGAAACTTTTACACTATGAAACAAAAGCATATGAAACTTTTCATAAAAAATATGAGAAACTTTCAACTTATGAAAAACAAATACACGTGAAACTTTTACATTATGAAACAAACATATGTGCAATAATATCTTAAATCATAGCATTTGATGAAAAAAATTAATTTTTATATTGATATGCCAAAGTTTCTATAGTTTCTACCCTTCGTCTAGTTTCTAAATGAACCAACATATATATCGATGTTCGCTAATATTGGATGCGAATACGGATATTGTATGAATTTAAACCGACGACATTCCTAATGAACCAGATCGAATTAAGTGCAGAATCATACCGGGAAAAAGTCCGTTTTGTATGCCGCCCAAAAGAATATAACGGTCATCATCGCTAAATAACTACCAAGAATAACACCCGTTGTGAAAATCTCCGCTAATTTCCAACTATCCGGAAGAGGAGACGGCTTTACTCGATCCTTTGATATCGTCATTATAGTACCTAACACGAAACATAATCGCTCATCAAATAATTACAATCAAACAAATATTCAACGCCAAAATAACCAAAAAGATAGAACAATGAGAACAAACCGTCATTAAGGATAGCAATTATAAGCACCATAAAAGGCGGAAAATCGAACTTCCATATCAACGCCAGCAACATAAAACCAAGCTGTCACAATAACAAAAAAAGAAGTCGTATAAGATTTAGGGCCCGTTTGTTTTTTTCAATTTTACCTCTTAATGACCACTTATCACTTGTTCGTTCAGACGTTTTTATATTCAGACCGTTTGTTTTTTTGTTTTTTTTTAGACCCTCTTAAGTCTGAAAATCATCTGGAAAAAAAGTGGTAACCTCACCACTTAATTCCTCTTATTCGCGTACACCTACACCTACATTCTTAGGGATTTATAAACCAATGATTGGTTCAGATTTCAGACTTCAGTCGTAAAAACAAACAGTCTAACTGATTCAGATTCCAGACTTCAGCACCACCTCTTATAAATCAGAAATGAAATCAGACTTCAGACTTATTAGTCTGAAGTCTGATTTCAGTTCTGAAATGGTTATGAATCAGACATAAGTGGTGATTAAGAGCTTAAAATGAAAAAACAAACAAGTAAAAATAAAACAAGATAACTTACCACAATACGAATCGTAATAGAAACAGCATAAATCTGCCAAACAGAAACATAATTAGAGTCGATTAAACGTCATTATTTTTACTATCGACACAAGTAAAAAAAATAACGGATAAACTCGACTTTACCGTGTAATTTTTCATCCTCTGAAAGATGGCTCGACTAGTTAAGACCGCGCTTATAATAACACTAAGTCCCGGTTCAGTGAGAACGATATCTGAAGCACCACGGGCTGCATCGGTGGCATCGGCCACTGCGATCCCGATATCGGCTTTTTTAAGAGCAGGGGCATCGTTAACACCATCACCCGTCATTCCGCAAATGTGTTTCCGGGCTTGTAACCTTTTTACTATTTCGTATTTGTGCTCTGAGATATATTTCCGTTAAGATCGATATTTTTTTACACCCACGTAAAAATAAAATAAAAAGATCGAACGAGTATTTTTACCAGGGAACACGCCGGCAAAACCGTCGGCTTTTTCGATTAGTTCATCGATCGGTAAAGCGGCAATCGATTCATCGGCATGTTGGCCGAGTAAAGCAGATGAAGGATACATGTTCGTTCCCATTCCTAGACGGCGGCCCGTTTCTTTCCCGATGGCCAGTTGATCCCCTGTTGGAATTTAAATAAAGAATTCAAATTTTGAAATTGATATAGATTTTGTTAGATAGGTAATACAAATATTTTCGGGTTTGTTGGATTTACTATAAAGTTTCAATGAAGTGAAATGATCGATTTTTTTCCTGAATATTCAGATGAATCATATGAATCTCCAAGTTGATCGTTAGTTCGTTTGACTTTGACCTCAAAATTTTGCATGTATCAGCTTGGCCCACATTGACGGTTTTAACCAAACCAAACAAAACGAGGCCAGTATATCCCACTCGAAGGTGAGGAGTGTGCGTGAATATTTATCATATTATATATATAGAGAGAGGGAGGTTCAAATGAGAACTTTGCATTTTTAAAGGAACAAAGAAACATCCTAAGACCACATATGATGTGGGAACCACACAATATAAAATCATCTCTGATTCAACGGTGGAAACCCATATAAAAACCTATATATATATATAAAGGCTGTCTCATTTAGAAACCAACGTTTTTTAAAGGAACCAACGTTTTTTTTTCACTTGTAATATCTTTTTCATATGAACACAAACATATGTGAAACAATATCTTAAATCATAACATAAACCCTAAAAAAGTTATGAAAAATTTTATTTTTATATTGGTTTCCACAGTTTCTACTCTTTAAAAAATTTCTAAATGAACCTCCCTCTATATATATATATATATAGAGAGAGAGAGAGAGAGGGAGGTTCATTTAGAAACATTTTGATATATAAAAAAACAACACAAATAGAGATAGAGTAAGACGGATGTGATAAATTATGAGAAACCAGATGTAAAATAAGCAACAACGATATAAATAGAAGCAAGTACAAGACCTGTAATCATTTTAACATTTACTCCAAGATCCAACGCCCTTCGAATCGTATCAGCACTATCGTGTCTCGGTGGATCAAAGAGAGGCATGAGACCGATAAACTGCCATGGTCCTCCGGCGCTATCTTTCCGTCCCTCAGGAACGTCCTATTTTCATGTAAAACCAAACACTCAGATCAAAAATACTACAACAAATAAAATTAAAAATGGCAATCGGATTAACGAGTTGATACTATTAATCACCTGATAAGCTACGGCAAGTGACCGTAAACCTCGATCAGCAAACTTGCCGATGATGGCATGAACTCGACGTTCAATATCTGATTTGTTGTGTGCAAGATTCAAGATCTAAACCATATTGAAAAGAATACAAGATATTAATAATGGTGGGACTGAAATTTGAAGGTTGCTAATTGACTCAAATAGGGGTGAGCATCGGAACCGGGTACCCGCCTTTGGAACCGGAACCGCTCTGGAACCGATGTGATTGGTTCCGGTTCCGGTTCCTAAAATATGGAACCGATTAGAACTAGTTCCAGTTCTCATTTTTTTGGAACCGTTACCCGTTGGGTACCGGCCGGGACCGGGTAACCGCTACTTTTAAATAAAAATTATTTTATATATTTATTAATAAAGTTATATTACCTTTTAAGTTAGAGTTAGACGAGTTATGTAGTTTATAATAGGCTTAAAATTACATTTTTATCGTATGCAATGTAAAAAAAAATTAAAAAAATTGAAACCAGGTACCCGGTACCGGAACCGGTTCCCAGCGGTTCCGGTTCTGGAATTCCAGGAACCGCTGGTTCGGTTCCATGTAATTTGGCCGGGTACCCAGTTATGCTCACTCCTAGACTCAAAAGTCACGTCACCTGCTCGGGTGCACCTTTGCTGACTCTATGCATTTTACCCTCGTTATCCAAATACGTCAAGGCTGTGCGTTTATCGGTAGGATTAAACGGCAAAAAATGAAGTTCTTGAATGCCAGCTCGTGCCTAAAACACGAAGAAAATAATCTAAGACCGCTAACGATTAAAAAAAAAACGAACGTTGTTCCATATACTCGGTTCTTCACAAAATTACCTCTTTCGGATCAGCGAGCATACCGACTATAGCAGCATCAATTGCATCCTGGTTCTCGATTCTCGAGGCTCGAGCCGACATCAAAACAACGGTATCTGCATCTACGCCTTTCGCAAAGACCTGAAAAAATCACATCAAACAAAAGGCGGTAAATAAATCACGAGATGTACAAATTGCATGAAAAAGCAACGTACTTTGGTTTGACTTCTGTTTTGGGTAACGTACTTTCAAAACCTTCATTTTGGTACCTCAGATGTGACATCTCAAACATTTAGGTACTTGATTTACATATAAGAATTAGGATCTGTTTGTTAGCAGCTTAATGAGCTTAACGGGACTCGCAACTCATTCAATCAGCTATATATGACTGTTTGGTAGTAGCTTAATCATATTGAAAGTGGTTTATTCAGTAAGATTATAGGGAGAGCTTTATGCAGAAAGTCAAGTTTTTTTCAAAACATGTCTTTCCAATTAAAAAAACATGTTCCTTCCATTATGAAAAAACCCTCCTAAACAAAAACCTTCCCATTCCATACAGACAAATTAATCCACACAGACAGCTTTATCCATACAGGACTTAATGAAAACCCAACCAAACAGCCCTTTAATGTACTTTAGTCTAAATATTTGAGATATCACATCTGAGGTACCAAAATGAAGGTTTTAAAAGTACGTTACACAAAATAGGAATCAGAACAAAGTACGTTGTATTTTCTTGCAATTTGCAGTACGGGAATTTAGCCACACTTAAGAACTGACCTCAATAAGGTTCTTATCAACGGTGAGCTTGTTTAGTGTTAAAGTTCCTGTTTTATCACTGCAAAGCACATCCATTCCCGCCATTTCTTCTATGGCTGTCATTCTTTTTGTAATGGCTCCCTATAGTAGAGTAATAAAGGATTATTAGATGGTTTTAAAATGATGGTGATTTTCGAGAAAAAAAAGTGTGTGTAAGAAAGCGTACCTGCTGAGCTAATCGATGAGATCCAATGGCCATTGTTACAGAGAGAACGGTGGGCATGGCGATAGGGATTCCTCCAATAAGGAGCACAAGGAGATTGTCTATTCCGGGCCGATATTTTCTATCTTGAATTGGGAACATGACTATAATCTCGATAAGCATTCCCACGGCAATCGAACAAATGCAAAAGTTACCGATTGCTGTCAAGACCTAAGCAAGATAACATGAATGAAAACTTTTAACTGTCAGAGTACTTGTAGATATATATATATATATATATAAATATAGGGGCGGGTTCAAATTAGAACTCAAATTTGGTTGTAAACGTGAGGACAAACGAGAGTGCGACACTTGTCATATTCAGACTGAAAATAATCATACTGAACACATTAATATGACATGTGTCGCGCTCTCATTTGTCCTCACGAATTTGAATTTGAACTTTCCTCTATATATATATATGGAGGTTCAGGGAAAACCTCGAAAAAAACTGAAGAACACCCTGAGAGCCCTCCAACCCTCCATCTGTATGCACAAATGCATACAAGCGTTTTTTTTTTCTGTGCAAGAATGGATGTTACAAATTACCTGTAGGCATTTATGCATACCGTCCAGATGGAGGGCTCCCAGCGTGTTCTTTAGTTTTCTCTTTTTTTGAGGTTATATATACTCCATCAACACCACATTTTATTTCCTTCGATTGGTGCTAACCTTAACTCTTTTGAGTTCCGGTTGATCAAAAACCATTTAAGGCAAGAAGGTAAAACATCGGCACTGATAGAGTCCCACATCAACTAAACTTGACCCATTTCTCCTCTATATATGTTGGAACCTCCCTGTTCTCCTAAAGAGCTCTTTTGGAGAGCAATTTAAAAGGGTTCAACATATTCTCACATGGTATCTGAGTCAACGTCTACAACTCGGAGACTCAACTCATTTGTGCCCCTCTAGCTTCCATTGGAGGGGTCAGTAAGAGTCCCACATCAACTAGACTTAGACCATTTCTCCTCTATATATTTTGATTAGTTTTCTCTTCTCAGGGAAGCAGACAAGACGAAAGAATTGTGTTTTTAGGGTTTTAATTTGATAAGGGTAGTTTAGTAATTTACCAATCTTGTCTCATACCCTAATTTTTACTCCAAACGCACCTCAAGGGCTATTTTAAAGAGTAATCTAACAGGGTTTCACATATTCTCACAAATATCAAAGAACCAAATGGTAAAAAGTAAAAACATCTTTTTACGAGCTTACCTTTTGAAAATGACCAACTTGATTGGTGGTGTCAACAAGATGAGCAGCTTTCCCAAAGAAAGTATGAACCCCGGTGGCAATTACAACCGCCTCAATCTCACCTTGCTTACAAGTCGAACCAGAATAAATACCATCCCCCGGGCCTTTCGTCACAGGAAGTGATTCACCCGTTAGAGCGGACTACAAAATAATTGATTCAGTTTTCAAAACGCCAAAAAAAAGATTGTTCAAAAAAACAATTTTTTCAATAATCGTAGAATGTTGTTTACTTGATCAATCTTTAAAGGATCACCATCCAACAAACGAGCATCTGCAGGAATAATATCTCCGAGTTTTATACTAATTACATCCCCCGGAACTAAAATCGCCGCATCTTCTTCGTTCCATTTTCCATCTCGTAGAATCTTGAAATATAATCAATCATAAAAACAACTAATTAATCTAAAACTAGGTTCATTTATTCAAATTCAAAACAAAAAGTTAGGCTTTGTTTGTTTGTTTTTTTTTTCTAAAAAACTCTAAATATACTCTTATATATATATATATATTATATATATATATCCGTTAAGAGGTAAAACCATTCAGACTGTTTGTTTTTTATCAATTTTTTAGAGGCACTTATGTCTTATTGTCCTTTTTATCTGTTAAGAGGTAAACCAACATCTTATTTGCCTCTTAATTTATCCTTCCTCTCAATCGATCCTTACTAAATTTGATCCTCACCTATCTCAATTGATGTATTGTAACACCATTTAAATGTGTTAAACTTAAACACAATCAATGGCATACTTTTGTTTAAATGAATGCTAATTGTATAATTTAGAAGTAAATTTCGTAATGATGATGAATAAATATGTGAAATTCTATAACCGTATGATATGTATCTAACACTATAAATTTTAATGGGGAAAATAGACAATTTAAACAAATTCAGACATCTGCACCACCTCTTATTAATCAGAAGTGAAATAAGACTTCAGACTTCAGCGTCTCTTTAAAAAAACGGACCCCACCTTAATATATGATCTAACACAAATATTGTCAAGAGAATTTCCGGAAAAAAAACCTTCGCTTTCGGGGCCAATCGAGCCATAAGAGCTGCAGCAGCATTTCCGGCATTGTTTTCTTCGACGAAACTAATGGCAGAGTTTATGAAAAGCAAAATAATAATACCCACAAAATCCTGCCAATCAGGAGGCTTTCCCTGCAAAAATCTTAATAAATTCAGCAAGATAATTAAGCATTTTGAGCAACATTTGTTATGGAAATAAGTTATTAAGATCTTACTCCTCCATTAGCAAGTGCAATTGCCATTATAGCAGCAGCTTCCATAACCCAAGATAAGGGATTCCACATAAACCCTAAAAATTTCAAGAATTTGCTCTCCTGAAAAAAAAAATAAAGATAAATTTTGAAAAATTACAAAAAATGTTGAATTGAAGAAAAACACAAAGTTTATTTTATTTTATTTTATTATATTATATTATACCTTCTTCTCTTCAAGCTTGTTATGCCCAAAAATGGCTAATCTATCTTGAGCAGCAGAACTGGTGAGACCTTCATTGGTACATCTTAAATTCTCAAAAACTTCTTCAATTGGTATGCTTTCCTGCATAAATTAATCAAAACCCATTAAATAAAAACAAAAACCCACAAATAAAAAACACAAATTTAGTGATCAAAAAAACAGATCCATTACCAAATCTACAGTCTCCTTCAACACAGCTTCAAGAACTTCAGCTTTTTCTTCACCCATCACCTCAATTTTCAAAAAAAAAACAGAACTTTACCACAAAAAAGATTATGTAAAGATCGAATCAGAAGAAAACCCAGATGAAAAACACAAATTATTCTTCAAAGATTCGTATAAAAAAGACTTCCCAGTTCCCACCTATACCAAATCTACAAGTAGAGTGGCTAATGAGAAAGATAGATGTATATATATATATATTATATGTATATAACGGTTATATATATGTAATAGAATTAGAACCCTACACCTTCTCCTCTTTGTGATGGTGGGACGAACTTGATATTTGAGCCTTTGGACTGTTGTTGTACGGTTGATATTTTGAGGCTTTGGACCCTTGTTGTACGGATACTTGTGTCTGATGCATCGACGGTTGTACGTATTGGTGTGTGTGTGTGTGTGTGGGTCCCAATGAAATTCTTTTTTTACCGGAAAAAAGGAACTTTATGAAAGAAAAAGGGGAAATTGAAATCATTACCCTTTTGTGAATGTAGAAGTTGTAGTATATATGTGCATTGAGAGTTGTACTTGAAGACGTAGGTGAAAAACGTAAGATGGGATATGGACCATCGGATCAATCTTAATTTTAAGATTAACACTAATGAAATGTATCGGATCAATCTTTCGTAAGGAGCATAATTTATGAGTGGTGTGCGAGATTAAAAGTGATCAAGGATTCAGATATATTTGTTACTTTTTTAATTTTTAACTCTTTTTCTCACACGATCTTTCACTCGCAACTCATAAAAAGACTTCAAGATATGTATAGTATAAGAACCCTGAATATGTTTTGCATCACCTTGTAAATGGAAATATGGAAGTATTTCTTTCACCATTTAGGTATCGTTTTGGATTATAAAGTAAGGATGTATAAAATTTTGATCAAATCTGTTAATTTAATATAAAATAACAGAGTAAACCGGCCAATTTAACATGAAATAATCTCATCAAAATCACTTGATATCTATCCAAGTTGTAAACTTTTAAATGGTAAGTATTGAGTTATGCCAAGTCAAACCCAATCTAACATGAAGCACCATATATCCCTTTTATATTTATTTATTTTGAACGACGAAGATTTTATAAAAAACTAGCAAGAAGCTAGAAAACCAATTACATGTAATATCCCTCTTATATATTAGCTATTTTCATAAACGTATCACAGTTTCTTCTGTAATTTTTACTTCCTATTTGCAACAATCTTCAAACATTCATAATTTCTTATTGGTGTTAGTCTAGATTTTCTTTGTTTCCTGTATAACATAAAAAGCCAATTAATTTGTAGCAATGACTAATGATTTTTAGGTATGTTAGACTCGGGATTTCTGCCAACAATGCATCTTTAATATGGACCAAAAGTTTACAAAATCACCGATGTATTGAATTTCACCATTATGAGAGTTTTTTTTTGTTGATTTTGGGAGTCTTTTTCGCCTTTTTTGTTATTTTTGTTACTTTAATATACAACGTACACGATAAATGATAATTATGTACAAGAGCTACGACTTTGATAAACATAGAAAGGAAGCTTAAAAACTAAAACCCTAAATAGGTACATTCTTACGGACATTCCCGTACTTGAAAAGCCATATGGGTTCACATATGAACCTGTTTACCTCCTATTTGTAAAAGTTACGAAACTACCTCTTATTTTTCTCATAGCCGTAATTTTTGACCAGTCAAAGCCACAATTATTGATCAGTCAAATCCGATCTTAACAGTATGAATGGTTAGGATCACTTCTTTATTTTTCAAATATTTACCACTTCTTAAAAGAGGGAGGCTAATGGCACCATTATATGTTGTTATTGGCACCCCTACAAAATGAATACTCCTCACACACATCAATGTTAAACCCTCCTTTTTGCCTTCCCAAACCTACAAAAGTACAAAAAAATTCTATGCATAGGGAGCCAAATAGCATTGCCCGAAAACAAAAGAGAGAGTGATATGTCCCATTCATTCTATTCAGACTGAATGATGTGGTACTCACTCTGAATGTTGTGTTATTCACTCTAAATATTGTGTTATTCACTATGAATGTGTGTTATTCATACTAAATAATGTATGAACTTCACTTTCGTTATTCATACCGAATGCTCTTTATTATTCAGATTGAATGGACATGTGTCGCGCTCTCCTTTGTCCTCATTTTCGTAACCAAATATGAGTTCGTATTTAAACTTTCCTCACTGTATATATAGGGTGGGTTCAAATACGAACTCAAATTTGGTTGTGAATGTGAGGGCAAATGAGAGCGCGACACGTATCCAATTCAGTTTGATTATATTCAGATTGAATGTTGTGTTACTCACTCTGAATGTTGTGTTATTCACTCTGAATGCGTGTTATTCATATTGAATTTTGAATGAACTTCACATTCGTTATTCATACTGAATGTCCTTCATTATTCAGACTGAATGAGACATGTGTCGTGTTCTTCTTTGTCCTCATGTTCACAATCAAATTTGAGTTTACATTTAAACTTTTTTTTCTCTTTCTCTCTCTCTCTCTCTCTATATATATATATATATGTGTGTGTGTGTGTGTATGTATGGTTGGGTTCCCGTGACCCTGAGAAATGTTATATATAGTATGGCCTAGCCCTAACTTCTAAGACTTTACTTTGTTGTTACGCCACGTATCACCTCATTTAGAATCTTGGCATTAACGTTAACAAATTGATTAGTACTTTCAACGGTTTATATGAAATAATAGTCAATCCTTTTTTAAAAATTATATATCAGATAAAATATTACACCTATTTGAGGATAGAAAATTTTAAAATTACATCATGGACGTCACCACCTAAATATTAAGATTAAATAATATACTAGTATTTAAATTATACTTTTTGGCTTTCCTACCACCATCTATATTGGGAAATTGTAGCATCTTTATTTTATTTTTTAATTAATCTATTTAATATTTCTTTTACAAATAGAAAGAAAGAGGCGATTTATTTTTGCCCCTTCCCACCTCGAACATCTATCTCAGCCATTCATGCTTTTTTTTAATTCATATTTTACATTTATGTTATTTAAAACTTTAAATAAATAAAAAACCAAAAAACCTTAAAAAACAGACGAAAAAGTATTTCAATATAGATGTTAAATTAATAAGAAAAATATGATATTTTTTGTGTAATTCATTTCACTCAAATTTTCTTAATTTTTTTAGTAAAAATTAGAGGTAGGAGATTTTTTGATTAAAAAATAATATTATAACACGCCCAGTTAATTACATCCATTAGATCGTCTAATTTAACGGTTTATAAGATTTTTTTTTTAGTTTTTCATTTATTTGATGTTTTCCCTTGAAAACCCTTTAATTATATATAATTATATAGAGAGCTAATCATTTGTTAACTCAGAAAAAGATGTTAACTTTGTTAATCGATCCATATCGTCCAATAATTAGATCTACGGTTGAGATAATAGTGTGTTATATTTGTAAATATGTAGACAATGGAAATATGTGTTCTGCTTAAAGCATGGTGAACATTAGTGAACAATGGTAAGATTGTAATTTGACTAGCCCCAAAATTAGGAAAAGATCACGATTCCCTAAAATCACTCCATCTCCTATTAATATGTTCTGATTTTTGTTCCTCCCCCATCTCATGTGATCCCTCTCGATTTCTATCTGCACCGATCCCCAAACTTCCATGAATATTTCTTGTCGATGTAGATGAAGAGGACAAGATACTAAATGGTGCTTGTTCCTCCCCCATCTTATGATCTCTATCTCCTGCACCGATCCCAAACATCCACGAACGATTCCTGTCGATCTAGATGCAGAGGAAAAAGAAAGGTAATAGTGTTCATTCCTCCCCCATCTCATGTGAACTCTATCGATATATGTAATAACCCAGAATTTAATCTTTTGCAATGAAATTTGCAAGTTGGTGGTTGGAGTCTAATTTTCTCAACTTCAGGGACTGAAGTTGTAAATAAGGAAAAGATGGTCAATAAGGGTTTGGAGACTCCTTCATTTGGGAGAAAATCAGATGGAAAGTGTATGTGTGTGTGCGTGTATAAATGAAAGTGCGATTTTGTGGAGAAGAGAAGAGGAATCTTAAAGGGATCAAAGAACTATCATCAATTTCAGGTATATAACTTCATCTTCTTCATCTCCTGTTATGGTTGAGTCAATTTGAGTGATTCAAAGTTGGGTTTTGTAGTTTGGATTTGTTGAATGATTGTGGAAAGTCATCAAATCAGTAAATGTGAAGTGTGTGGGTAGTATTGAGTTAATTTCTTCATGTTTGGTGTTGTCTCTTTTGCTTTTGGGTTTGCAATAAAGGAAAATTCCATGGATGAGTTTTTAATCATCAAATGTGGATGTTAATTCATAGATTCCATGGTTGGTGTTAGATCCCAAATAATCAAGATTGTAGAAAGATTAAAGAACAAGAACAAGAATTGGATCACTAAAGTTGTATGTTGTATTGATTACTCAACAGTATTACAATGTATGTATCTTTTCAAGTTCTATCTATCAACGTTAGTTATAACAAACAATTAAACTATCTATTTATATACAAGTAGAAAGACTAAAGTTACAGTACAAAGATGACAGACATGTTCAGAATTACTTCTGAACATCTTCAGAACTTCTTCAGAAGTGTCTTCAGAAACCTATTCAGAACTTCTTCAGAATCTTCAGAACTTCTGAAGTAGCCACTTCAGAAGTTATGCCTTAGGCTTTCCTCCTTTTATCTTCAGACTTCTGAATCTTTCTTTTCAGAACCTAGTCTTCTTTTGAAGCTACTTCTGATATCTAACAATCTCCCCCTTAGCTTCAAAAGTCTAAATCATATTTCCAAAAGTTCAGAATTTCTCTGACATCTTTAAGAATAAGCTTTCTGTACTCCAGAATATATTCAATGATCCTTATCATTTCTTTTGCCAGTTTTCTGTACTTTTCCCATTCTTCATCACTAAGTTTCTTTTGTCTTTTGTTTTTCTTCTTCTCCAGTTTATCCCTTATAATCATGAGAGTTCCATTACAATACTTGTGGAATTCTTCAAATCTTACAAAGAGTAATCTATCAAAGCATTTGCAAACAAAACCTGGAGGCTGAATGACTAGAGTACTACTCTTGAGATTTTCAATATTTGGTAAGCTTAGATTTGGAGCACTCATATGTACTTTCTCTTTGCTCATTACATAAGCCACTTGGAAATCTGTCTTGGCTGCCCAAATGAATTCTCTGTACAAACCATCTCTAAGAACTGGGAAAGTTTTTCTGAACTTGGCAATAGAATCATGAAAAGGATATAAACTTCTGTAAACTCTTATCAAATCTCTGAGATAGACATTTTGAAAATCTGCTTCTGTAAAAGTTGAGATCTCACCATCTTTTCTCTCAACAGTGAAGAAAGCATGCTTGTAATTTTTTTTCTGTTTCAGATCAGCTGGGATTACCTTCATTATTGGGCTCTCTTTTCTTACTTCACTTACAGGAAGTCTGATTTTTCTGATGATGTCTGAATACCATTGTTTCCATCCAAAAGATTTATAAATCCAGCAGTCAATGTAATTGAACTTTTGGTCATATTCCATGAATATTTCAGGATGAAAGTATTCAAGAAACATTGTCAAATCATGTTCTTCTATTCTTTGCTCTTGTAATTGTTCTGATTCAGACTTCTGAGGAATAAGAACAACTTCATCTAGAATGTTTTCAGAAACTTTTTCTTTTCCTTTTTCTGCTTCTTTGACTTCTGAGATTTCCAACTTCTGAGAGAGCTTCTGAATTTCTTCAATGTCTTGTTTCTTAGTATGAATCTGAAAATCATAGACATTGCTCAGAAGATAATCAGCTCCTTTAATTTGGTTTATTCTTGTGTGCCCAGCCAAAGCACTCTTTCTTACATACTCTCTGAAAGATATCCTTTCCTTTATCAAGTATATTATTTATTCTACAACATCAGAAGAAGGAAGGTATTGTTCAACATATTCTACTAACCACTTCAGAGTAGAAGTTGAGTACTTTGGTATGTCTGAAACTATAAATGTCTTTGACAGAAATTCTCCTATCCTATAAGTGAATCCCAAATCTGGATTTGTGAAAATCTTTGTAATTTCCTTTCTTTCTATATTTTCAGGCTCCAAAAGATTGACACTCTTTAATCTGAATTCTAATGCCAATTGGAAATCATGTTTAATTAGATTTCTGACATAGATTCCTAGAATTCTCCTCATCTCAGAAACAGCTTCAGAATCTTCCCTCTTGACACAGAAATTCAAAACAGTAAGTTTATCTTGCAATCTCAACTTGTAAAAATCAAATAATGAAAATTCTGTTAAAGTGTCGTCTCTTCTTTCAGCTCCAAACTTTATTATATACATATCACCTTCAAAAGCTTTAGATATACACCTGATCTTCTTGATTAAAGTTGAATCATGCAGTTCTTGTACCCCATATCTTTGTACATAAGATCTCACTTTTGAAATGTAATCTTTAGACCATTCATCATTCACATAGTCTTCTAAGGTTGCATACCTGAGATTTCTTCTATACATGCTGAGATAAATATCTTCAGGAAATATCAGCTGGCTTTCTCCAGAGATATCAAAAATCATATCACCTTCATAGACTTGATCAACTACAGGTTCTTCAAGAATAGGAAAATCAATCTAAGGGATATTTATGCAGTTTTCGAATCTTACATGTGGCTTATCTGCTGCAATCATCAGAATTTCATCTGTAAAGTCAAAAGCTTCCATATGACTTAAATCAATTTCAATTTCAACCACTCAGTTGGTTGATTGATGAATTCTTTGAAAATTGATAGTCTTTCATCCAAGAATCTACACTCCAGATTCCTTGGATGATTCAGAAGTTCTATTAGTTTCATCGTTTGCAGTGTTCTGAACTTCTTCAGAAGTTTTCTCAGAAGATCGTTCAGAAGTCTGAACTTTAGCTTCTTCAGAAGATTTTTCAGAAGTGTTACCTTGTGGAATATCAACATCTTCAAAGACTTTCTGTCTCTTCTCCCCCCTCTTGATTTTCAGGATCATCCTGATCATCAAGACTACGTTTTAAAATCTTTGCTTGTGAACCACACTCCAATGCAGAAAGACGATTGTTCAATGATACATGAGAATTATGAATAGTGGTTAACTGGTTCAGAATCTGAGAGATGTCATTCTTAGTTGCAAATTCAGAAAGTGCTGGCTGAGTAGAAGAAGATGCCATAGAAGTCTTTAATGAATGAACTGTTGAAATAACTTCAGAGAAAGAATCCAGAATGGCTTTTTGAAAGTTGCTTAGATCAAAAGCAGTTTCAAGTTGAAATTCATTTAGCTTATTCACCACTTTCTTCTCCTATCCATCCAACCTATCCTCCATCACCTTATTGTTGTTATCTGTCAATTCCTTTATGTCCTTCTGAATCTTTGCAAATTCAGAAGTACATAAATCCTTAAATTCTGAGAATTTAAAAGACGTGGGTAAATGTCCAAGACCAACAAATGGTCTTGTTTGCAGTCCTTCAGAAGAAGGCTGGCCTGTAGATGCCACAGCATCATGAATCACTTGTGATTCTGTTAATGGAGCTTTAGTGATGTTCACTCCACCAGGTCTTCCAACCAATCCTTGATATCCTGTAATAGGTATATCTATGGTTGTTGTGGCAAGGTGACTAACACTTTGCTTGTGGACATCTGAAAGATGTGTGCTTGTGTGAATAACATCCACATGAAGTGGTTCAGAAGGCTCAAATTTGAGTGGACTCTCAGACTCAAAGTGCAGAAAACTATGAAGGGGGGACATATGTCCTTCTTTTTCAACAATAGGTTCTTCCAAGTGGGAACCTATTGGTAGATTAGCTGCGTGCCCCATGTGTGTTAATGAAACACCCTTCTGTTGAGAGATGGGTGAGTGGCTGGAGGGGTTAACAAGAGTTGCCATGGGCTCACTGGCTTTTTCAATACTACCCACCAAAGGATGTGGAGTAATAGATGATGTGGGTGCCCGGCTCAGAACAGTTAGTTCACAAGTTTGTTTATCTTTTACTTGTGGTCTCCCCTCTTCAATTCTTTTTCTCACTTGTCTACCAACTCTCTCATTTTCATTTTTCCTCTTCACACCATGAGGTTGTTCTCCCCCATGAACAGCCTCCCCACTCTGCCTAGGAATTCTAGACACCTCACAATGCTCACCAGTTTTGTTGGAAGCAGGGGAAGAGACTACTGGTTTAGGTTGTCTCATAGATTCACAGTACTCATTCAAATACCTATTTGATGCTTTTACAAGTGCAAGTAAATAAGATGGTAAAGGTAAAACATTTGGGAATTGTAGCTTAGCATTTGGTGGTCTGAGATTATCCATTGAGAAAAGGGGAACATGTACCTCATGAGTCAGAACTGGAATGGCAGGAACAACTTTCATTGCCCCTTTGATGAAGGTTTGAAAAAATCTTTGAAAGGGTATATAGTTGTAAGTTGACTTCTTCAAAACTGCAGACTTGAGTTCATCAAAAATAAGAGAAGCATAATCATAATGCTTGTTGAATGCTACTCCATGAAAAATTATTCTCCCATTTGTTGATGCTTGATCCAGACTTGAGCTTTTGCCAGAAAGACAACTATTCAGAATTGTAAACAAAGAATACCAGATAGGAGGCAAACACTTCCTTCTGAATGAGCTTAATGCATTGAGTTGCTCAGAGTATCCTATCTTCATAAAATCTGAAATCATCTCAAAAGATGATGGAATAGGATCAAATGAAGTTTTCCCAACAACTTCATCCTCCTTAGGTAGAAAATGGATACTTCTGATGTCTTCAACAGAAATGCAGACTCTGTAGCCATGAACATAGGAAGAAATATCATCTGCTTCTTCATCAACCTCTGCGTGAAACCACCATTGTTGTAGATAAGAGGTAGGGACCAAAAATTTCCTGGATAACAAAGCTCGTAGAGGATGTTTCTTCAGAATTTCAATCAGAATCATTTGATCTTCATTGAAATCAGTAGACTTGAGAACCTGTTCTTCTTTATTTCAAGGATCTTCTCTTCAGGGACATATAACTTGGACAAATCAGGACCATCACTGCTTTGTGCACGAGATTGAGAGTCAGCAACACCAACATTTGATTCAGAGGCCACATCTATAGGCTCGATTTGAGTTTCCCCAATTTTGTCAGTTCGCGGGTTAGGGTTAGGGTTTGATTTGGGATTTGAAGGTCCAGCTTCAGAAATCATAGTAGTAGCAGTGTCTTTTAAAATCTGTTCATCATCGAGATTGATCTCCATTGATCCAACCATTATCTTTTTAGGCACTATTTTGAATGAATCATTGCTTGATGATCCATTCTGTCACTGAAACGGAATTTGGCAGATTGAACATTGGAAGTCGACATAGTTGAGAATGAAGAAAAGCTTGAGTTTGAATGTAGATCAATGAACAGGGAAAGATTTCGGAGGGAAAGATTGCTAGAAAGTGAAAACGAAGATGAAAACATGGATTATAAATGACTGAATAATCGTGGATGGATACGTGGCCAAAAGTAAGAGTGATTAGAGTAGTAATCATCATTCATTCGGATAAATGAACCGTTTAATCGACGTGCTTAAGGATTAGCCAATGAAAATAAAACACGTGGCACACGATTAGTCTTTATAACGGGAAGAAAAGTTCTGAGAACAAGTTCAAAAAATTTCAAAAGAAGTTCAAAACTTCTGAGAATAAGTTCAGAAGTTTGAATGAGATGATTCAGAAATAATTCAGAACTTTCGAAATAAGTTCAGAACTTGACTTGGAATCCTTCAAAATCACAAAACACATTTAAAACTACAAACTTCTGAAAAATGTAAAACATTTAAATAATTCAGAAGTAGGTTTGAACAATATGAAAAATAGTTTATCTTCAGAATTTTGTTTAGATTCTTCAGATGTAGACAACAGAATGTGGTATCCACCATTTCAGATCTTGAATGTTATAGAGAAGTGATAAATTCTTGAATTAGAGTTTTAACTCCCTCTTGAATCAAGAAACGTTATGATTCTCCCCCTTGAATCAAGAAACGTTATGATTCTCCCTCTTAAATAATGCTTAGACATCAAAATTTGTTAGAAATAAAAGATAGAGAAATGAAAAAAAATTGTAAGTATTAGAAAGCAATCAATTTGTTTATGAAAAATTATGCCTCTGAGTTAAAAAAAATAAAGTTCTGAAAGCTTAACTGCAAAAACTCTAAAAATAAGATTTCTCAGAATTAGAAGGAAATAAACTCAGAACATAAAATTTTGAAGTTTGAATTGATGCTCAATACTTACACAGACATATTCATCGTGCCTAATTTACTTACTAAAAAATTAAACCGTTTTTCATCAAGTGCTTTGGTAAATAAATCAGCTAGTTGATAATCAGTCTGAACAAAAAACATTTCAATATTACCTTTTTCAACATGATCTTTGATAAAATGAAATTTGACATCAATGTGCTTAGTCTTTGAATGTTGGACTGAATTTGCAATAATTGCTATTGCACTCTTTGAATCACAATAAAGAGGAATCTTTTTGAATGTGTAACCATAGTCCTTTAATTGTGTTTGCATCTAAACAACTTGTGAGCAACAAATTGCAGCAGCAACATATTCAGCTTCTGTAGTAGAAGTGGAAACACAATTCTGCTTCTTTGAAGACCAACTCACAAGTCTATCACCTAAAAATTGACAGGATCCAGATGTACTTTTTCTGTCTAGTTTGCAACCACCATGATCTGCATCTGTGAAGACTGTTAGCTCAAAACCAGAATCCTTTGAATACCAAAGTCCCAATGAAGGAGAACTTTTGAGATATCTAAGGGTTCTTTTAGTAGCAAGAAGATGAGATTCCTTAGGATTAGCTTGATATCTAGCACAAACACATGTAGCAAACATTATATCAGGTCTACTAGCTGTTAAGTAAAGCAAAGATCCACTAATGCCTCTATACTTTTTTTGATCAACAGATTTTCCATTCAAATCAGGTTCTAATTTTGTTGCAGTGGCCATTGGAGTTTGAATACTAGAACAGTCAGTCATGTCAAACTTCTTAAGTAAATTAGAGATATACTTAGATTGATTAATGAATATGCCAGTGGGTAGTTGTTTTACTTGAAGACCAAGAAAAAAAGTTAACTCTCCCATCATACTCATTTCAAATTCAGTTTCATGATTTTCTCAAAGTTTCTGCAAAATTTTTGATTTGTATAAGCAAATATAATATCAACTACATATATTTGTATTAAGATCATATCATCACCTTCCTTTTTCAGAAATAAAGTTGTATCAACAGTACCTCTTTTGAACTTGGAATTCAGAAGAAAAGTTGTGAGAGTGTCATACCATGCTCTTGGTGCTTGTTTAAGTCCATATAATACTTTGTCCAAAATGTAAACATGATCTGGAAATTCTTTGCTTACAAAGCCTTCTGGTTGTTCAACATACACTTCTTCATGAATAATTCCATTCAGAAATGCACACTTAACATCCATTTGAAAAACTTTCATGTTTTTGTGAGCAGCATATGCAAGAAAGATTCTGATAGCTTCTAGTCTTGCAACAGAAGCAAAAGTTTCATCATAATCAATACCCTCTTGTTGACAATACACCTTAGCAACAAGTCTTGCTTTATTTCTCACAACAATCCCATGTTCATCCTTTTTATTTTTGAAAACCCATTTGGTGCCAATTATTGATTTATCTTTTGGTTTAGGAATTAATCTCCCGACTTTATTTCTTTCAAATTGATTTAGCTCATCTTTTATGGCTAAAATCCAGACTGGATCTTGAAGTGCTTCACATGGATTTTTGGGTTCCATACTGCTTAAGAAATTCACATACAGACATTCATTTGCTGTGGCTGATCTTGTTTGTACACCTTTTGATGCATCACCAATAATCTGATGAATTGGATGACTTGATGTCCATTTGTTCACATTTGGCAATGGTTGAACAGATGAAACATTGTTGAATGAATCATAATCATTAATGATTGCTTATGTTTCAGTATCATGATTAATTGCTGAATGTAGATCTGAAGTCTCCCCCTCAAATTGAACATTCTGTACCGGTTCAGAAATGATCTGCACAGGTTCAGAAACAGGAATAATAGGTTCAGAAATAACTTGCACTGTTTCTGAAATAATTTGTACAGGTTCAGAAATTGGAAGTTCTGAATTTGAGGTTGAGAGTGGTGGTCCAGAAGTATTTGATATTGTGGGTTCTGTTGTTTCTTGTTGTGGAATACTACTGAGTAAAGAAGGATTTTGATAATCTGCGGAAATATTCACAGAAATATCAAATAAGTCTTGACACAAGGTATCTAAATTTGTTTTAAGAAAAGTTTTAGAGTCAGAAGTGAGATTTGTCTTGTTGCATTCTGAATCCAAAACTTCAGAACTTGTTTAAACTTCAGAACTTGTTTAAGTTTGAGTTCTGAACTATCTTGTTCAGAAGTCATTGATGGCTCATGAAATCTAATGTTTGAAGTCTCAATGATTCTTTGTGTTCCTTTGATTAGTACTCTATATGCTTGGATCTTTGAGAATAGCCAACAAAGATACCAGTTGTACCCTTAGGTGCAAATTTATCTAGATGCTGTGTATCATTCAGAAGAAAACACCTGCAACCAAAAATCTTAAAATAATCAATAGAGGGTTTTCTTTGTTTGATAATTTCATAAGGAGTTTTAAGGAGTTTTCTATTCAGAATTATCCTGTTCTGAGTAAAACATGCAGTTGCAATTGCTTCTGCCCAGAGAGATAAAGGAAGTTCTGAATATGCTAGCATGGTCCTTGCAGCTTCTACCAAAGTTCTGTTTTTCCTTTCAACAACATCATTCTGTTGGGGAGTTCTGGCAGCGGAAAAATTATGTGAAATACCAACAGATTCCAAAAAATTCTGAAGTGTAGAATTAGTAAATTCTGTGCCATTATCACTTCTGATCTTTTGAACTGGTAGTTGAAGAAGAACTTGAATTTTCTTCAGAAAAGGAATGAGTCTTTCTGAAGTATCAGATTTGAGTCTTAAGAATTCAACCGAAGTATATTTTGAATATTCATCTACAATCACAAGAATATACTTCTTTCCACCCATACTTTGAGTCTTCATTGGTCCACATAAATCCATATGTAACATCTCAAGTGGAGCTTTACAAGAAGATAACATTTTCAGAGGATGGGAGCTTCTTTTGATTTTCCCTAGTTCACATGCAGAGCATAAAGAATTCTTTTCAAATCTAATCTTTGGTAGTCCTCTTACAGAGTTGTGTCTTTCCAGTTCAGAAATGGCTTTGAAGTTCAGATGTGACATTCTTCTATGTCAAAGCCAACTATCATTTCTCATTGTTGTGGAAATATAGCACATTCCTTGTAATTGACTATTTGCAGTGAAAGTTGCAGTGTAGATATCTCCATCTCTATAAGCAGTTAACTCATTTTTGTTTGATGAACTCAGAACATGACAGTAGTCTATATCAAAATTTACCTTCCAATACTTGTCACATAATTGACTTATACTGAAGAGATTATGTTTAAGACCTTCCACATAGAAAACTTTCATCACTTTAACATCTCCTTTGGAAAAAGTACCATATCCTCTCACATAACCTTTTGCATTATTTCCAAAGCTAACTGTTCCTCCATATCTTTCATTATAATCAGTTAAAAGTTTTTTGAAAGGTGTCATGTGTCTTGAACATCTAGAATCTAAGACCTACACATGACATATCTGCAAAAATGATTATTGAGATTTAGGTACCCATTTAAGAATGGGTCCTGTGAGATTAGTCAAAAATTTTGAATCTCTGAATTTTGACTTAATCTTCTGAATTTCAGAAGTTAATTCAGACTTTTTGAATTTGTTAATTTTAGTATTACTTTGAGGTTTATTTTTATTTTTATATTTGTTTGCTAATGTAGCTGAAAATTTCTGAATTGATTTCTTAAGATTAGTCTTATTTGTTTTGGAGTTTAGATGAAAATTATGATGACCACAGTTAATGCAGTGAATATTATTCTTCAAAATATTTAATAAAGCAATAGATGAACAAGAATCAACATTGTTTGATTTGTCAACAAAATTTCTTTTATTCACTTTATTAACTCTTGGTACATCACTTCTCTTTGAATTTGAAAAACTATCTAATTTGTCTTTCTTTGATAGTCTTTCTCCTTTCTTTCTCCAAACTAAAGTGGATAGCTCTGTAAAAGATAAGAAATGAGGATTAGTATAAGAAATTCTTTTACTCACTTTAGATGTAACTTCAGATTTAGGATTTGAATTCTGAACTTTAGAAGTTGAATTTGAAGATTGTCCTTTTTCAAACCTTTTAATTCTGGTTGCAAAATCAGATGATGATATTGAAGATATAGGTGTTTTTGTGGATATAGGAGTATCCTTTGATGAAGTAGAAAAAGTTGCAGTTTTCAGAAATTCAGGTTTCAGAAAAACAGTATTAAAGTTGTCAGAAGAACTTTTGGAGCTTCTGATTTTAAAATTTCTCCTTCAGTCATATTTGATTGTAATTTATATATCAAATATCTATCTTTATCAATAACTTGAACCATAGGATCATCATCATCTTCTGAATCTGAAGCATTCATTAAATCTGAGAACTTATTTTGAGTCATGATAGATGCAAAAGATTTTTGATTTAAAATATTTTCAGACTCATCATCAGAATTATCAAAAATAATTTCTGAATTCTCATTATTATCTTGTGAAGATTCAACATCTGAGAATTCATCATATTTTTCTTCATGTTCTGATTTATTGTCAGAATTATCTTCTTTTAGAACTTCATATGAACTTTCAGAAGTAGGTTCAGAAGATAATTCAGAAATTTTCTCAGGTTTAATAGATGGTTCAGATATTTCTTCAGAAAAAATTTCTGATTCGAAAGTAAGTTCAGAAATGTTTATAATATTTTTATGCATTACTTCTACTTCAGAAAGTGTTTCTGTTTTACCAGAATTGAGAGATTTTTCATCAGAAAATTGAGTCCTGATTTTACAAAAGGAATTCTTTCAGGCAAAGAGAGATTAACAAGTTTGGATATGACAACTGTATTAGTTTCATTAAAAAAATTTCATTTTTGAATAGTCATAAAGATTTGCAGGTGCCTTTTTCAGAATTTGACTTTCATTATATCCCAAACTTGCCTTGATATTGTAAAATTTTGAATTCTGAGCCTGATTTGTTAAAATATTCAGAGTCTGTTCTATTTGTCCTCTTTTAAAGTTCAGATCTTCCAATTCCTTAATCTTTTTGTAAATATCAAGTCTTTCTTGATTCAGAAAGTTCATTTTAACATTCAGATTTCTTTTTCAGATTTTTCATTTATGATATCTTTTTGTAAACTTTCCATCTTTTCTTTTAACAATGATTTTTCTTCAGAAATTTTCTCAAGAGATTGTTCAGCTTCTTGGCAATTTTGTTTATAGATTTGACTTTCAGCTCTGAATTGATTTACCAATATTCTTTCACCTTTAATTCTGTTTATGAGATTTTCAAATTCAGAATACATATTCTGGACTTGAATTTGCATTTCAAAATCTCTAGAATGTTGTTCAGAATTTAGTTCAGAATTTGGTTCAGAATTTGGTTCAGAAGAGTAATCTATTTCAGAATTTAGTTCAGAAGATGAAGAAATTACCTCAGAATTATGTGCATGTTTGTCGTTTGGATCCATTTGGCACATATAGCAGTTTGAGGCATAGTGAGCTACTTCTTCATCGTATTCCCCATCATTCCAGTTTAACCAATCTTCTTCATATTTGGTTACCAAAGCTGGATTAAGCTCCTTCTTCTTAGCAAGAAGATGCTTTTTCTCATAGTAGCCTGAGTTTTTTACTTTGGCATTTTGCACTGTCTTGCATAATGACCAGGCTTACCACAATTAAAACATCTTGCTTGTTCAGATGTCTCAGTTTGACCAGCATCGTGGCTTTTCTTGAGACCAATTTCAGACTTTGGTTTATTCTGATATTTTTTATTATATCTTTGAGTGAATTGCCTTGTCATAAAAGCAATATTATCAGAAATTCTCTTAAGTTCTTCATCTGATTTATCTCCATCACACAAATTTGTTTCTGGGATCTCACAGATTTTGCCTTTAGCAGAAATGGTCATACAATTATTATACTTCTTGCTTAACAAGGCTACTGTTTCATTTGCCTTCTTTTGTTCATTCTGTCTAGTTTTGATTTTGTCTTCTTGTTGAAACAGAATACCATAGACATCATGAATGGATTTTCTAGATAAGTTTCTAGTAACCATGTTATCAGAGAAGCTTGACCATTCATTACCCAAGTTGTTCAGAAATTTGTTGTTTATATCAGGATTTGATTTCTGAACACCATTTCTTCTCAGATCATTCAGGATATTGTTGAATCTATGATAAGTCTCTGTAATAGATTCATTCTCTTTATATCTGAAGTTATCATAAGTACCCACACAGATATTCAATATTTGTGCTTAGGCTTTTGTACTACCCTGCATTTGAGCTTCAACCTCATCCCACATGGCTTTAGCAGATGTTAAGCTATCTACTCTATTGAATATCTCATTAGGAACATCCATTGTAAGAAGAGTTAATGCCCTTTTGTCAACTTTAGCTTGAGCTTTCTCAGCAGTACTGTACATACCTGGGCTTTTCTTGATTCTTGATGCAGGTATTTCAGGAGTAGATTCGGTTCTTGGTACTGATGGAATTTCCACATAAACCTCCAGAGGGCCATTTACGATTGATTGCAATAAAACTTCATCAATATTATCCAAGAATTGAATCATCCTGATTCGCCATTGATGATATTCAACCAAAAACAGAGTTGGTGGTTTAGTTTCTGATCCGATGGAGACGATTTCTTTCGACATCTTTGATTTTGAAATAGATCAAGAATTCACCTGAAATTGAATCTTGAATTTATCAATCAAGAATATCAAGAACTGTCAGATCTGACAAGTTCTTCTCTGAATGTTAAGAACAGATGAATTGGCTTTGATACCAATTGTTAGAAAGATTAAAGAACAAGAACAAGAATTGGATCACTGAAGTTGTATGTTGTATTGATTACTCAACTGTATTACAATGTATGTATCTTTTCAAGTTCTATCTATCAACGTTAGTTATAACAAACAATTAAACTATCTATTTATATACAAGTAGAAAGACTAAAGTTACAGTACAAAGATGACAGACATGTTCAGAACTACTTCTGAACATCTTTAGAACTTCTTCAGAAGTGTCTTCAGAAACCTCTTCAGAATCTTCAGAACTTCTGAAGTAGCCACTTCAGAAGTTATGCCTTAGGCTTTCCTCCTTTTATCTTCAGACTTCTGAATCTTTCTTTTCAGAACCTAGTCTTCTTTTGAAGCTACTTCTGATATCTAACAGTTGGATTGTTCTTTGATGTTTGGGGATGATTTATAAGTGTTTAGGGGTGAGTTTCAAGTCATAACCATGAAGGAAATCAATTTGGGTGTTGGTTTTGGGTCTTCTTCATGCAATGGGTTTTTGCAGGCAAAACAGTGACTAAAGCGGGTCTTTGGCGGGTCCTTGGCGAGTCTAGACCGGCTTAAGACTAGCTTTGTCGGCTGTTTGAAATTTCACTTTTTTATTTAAGTCTAGTTAGGGGTCGTAGCTTGGGTCCTTGTTTGATGGGTTTTCAAGTGAGTCTTTTGGGGTTACTTTGGGGCTAATTGGGAGTTGAAAACTTATAATTTGGTAACCTCAATTCAGATGTTCGGTTGGTGAGTCCGTAGGACATAAGTGAGCATAGCGGCTTGGCAATTCAAGTGAGTACCCTTACACGAGCCTATTTTATAAATGAATGTTTTAAATTGAAATGTTTTTAGATCATTCAAATTGGGTGGTATGTGCCCGTTTCATAGTCATGGTGTGTGTGACTAAGCTTTTGGGCGGTGTGTGCCCGTTAAAGGTCACGGTGTGTGTGACCAACACTAGTCACGGTGTGTGTGACAAAGGTGAGATGTACTGTTGCAACAGGTATGTGAAAAATGTTTTAAAAGTGTGAGTCGATATTCATAACTAACCGATTTCTCTTATAACTGTCATGCATATTAACTGTTGTTTTTTTGGGGAATTCACTAGGCCTTATGGTCTAACCCTCTGTTTTCAAAAACTAAAAACCTTTTTAGGTAAGCATGGTTGAGGGCTCGAGTGTGAGTAAGGGAAGTAGGGAGCTTGGAAAGCTAGAGGTGAGGCACTATTGCGTTTGGATAGTCGTCTAGTTGTTAGTTGGAATGTAATAGACCTCAATATTATATTTTATTTCCGCTTCGAACTTTTGAGATTAAGATATAACTGGGGACCTATTGAGTTGTAATTGCTACTTTTAGAGCAATGATATGTTTTATCGATATATTAGAATCGGGGTTGTTACAAGTGGTATCAGAGTTCATAGTTTAAGAGATTTAGGTGTTCAATGAGCATCTAGACTTAAACTAAGGAGTGGGAGGGGAACTGAGATTTAAGTAGAATGGGTAGAGCGTGGTTTAACTGGTGAGAGTAATAATAGGGTAGAAAGGACTAACGTGTAAGGTAAATTCAAAATCACATCTGGCCAATGTCATTGTGAATTTACATGTACATGAAGGTGCTTGTATACCTTGTTATGATCTAATTTTTTGTCATTTAGTGGTTCGTATAATTTAAGAACTGTAGAAATTGGTCTTGTTGATCAGTGAGGATCGTATCTGTGATGTTTGAGGGAGAAAATCCTTTTGTTGGAGTTGTACCAACAGAAAGAGTGGAAATTGGGGGTGTTGCTAACACCCGTGATCGAGGAAGTGGAAAGGTAGTGATCTAAGTGGGACTGCGGTGTCGGTTGGGACTCTTGAGTTAAGAGCTTTATGTTGATAAGAGGTTGAGAGGGTAAAATTTGAATTCTCTAGTGTATAAGTGTGTTTGAATGCGATTGTTGGGGGCAACTAATGTATGTAGTAGTCTAGATAGAGACTCGTGTTACAAGGGTTGATCGGGAATTTTGATGTGTTATATGAGCATGTATAGAGAATAGTTGTTTGGACCTTCAAGATGAAGCTTGTCCGAGAGTGTTGGTGATTCATCAAGATAGAATTCTTGAGAGTTAAACGAGAACGATATTGTCTAAGTGTGTATTTTTGAGTATGGGGTGAGTTCCCAATTGTAGGGTGGATCACATCGGTTGAATGTTATAGATTGGACAAGTGTGTTTGGAAGTGAAGGCTTTCGTAGGAAGGCAAGTAATATTAATGAAACCCTTGACTCGTAGTCATCGGTGTATGGGATAAAATTGTTGAAAAGATAGAGTTATGTGCTCGGGAAATGAAGGCAAGTGGTGAAGGAATGAAGGGATCAATAAATGATCTCAGAAAGTCAAAGTTACTGAAATCGGGTATGTTGAGAAAATTTGTTGGGAGAATTTGCTACGAGTGTAGAAGACTCGTTCTCCAGTCATTGAATGTAAGTGAATGTGAGGTTGTTTCCAAGTTGCAATGTGGATAGAGTTAGTTACCCTCATTTCTAAGGCGAGTTTCATGTATCACGTTGTTTATGTTTTATCGATATATTAGAATCGGGGTTGTTACAATATATATCTCTTGCACCGAATCGCAAACATCCCCACATTTGGTCTTGCGATTTGGATGTTTGGCCGAACATGGAAGATTTGGAGGTACTAAACGTATTTTAGGTAGATGAATGGGTAAAAATGGATCAGTACATTGAGTACACGATGAAAATATTAGTAAAGAAGGTGAGTTGAGAATACAAGGGTCAGCGAGTGAATATCGTGTGCACAAGTGAACAGTAACATACAAAATATCGTGTGCATAAGTGAACAATAACATAGAGAACATCATGTGCATAATGTAATAACCTGTGAACATCGTGTGCTTAAGTGAACAGTAACATATAAAATAGTGTGCATTAGTGAAAAGTAACATATAGAACATCGTGTGCATAATGTGTTCACTTGTGAACATTGTGTGTTCACTTCAGTATCCATCACACCACGATCGGACGAACCATCAACCATTGTAGAAATCAAAAATATGCATTAGATCGATAAATACCAGTTAAGAATTGAATAAAATCAATCACAAAGTAATAATAAAAGAATTAATTAAATAACTTTCCTACTTAACTTTCCTTTAAACAAGAAATTTTTTAATAACTACAACATATTATAAAATTAAAAATTAAATGAATTTGTAAAAGATAGAACTACCCTTATATAAATATTACAATGGCAACTCATGTCACACTGAAGGAATGATTCTGATAGTCGAAATTGGTTAACATCTTTTTTTTGGGTTAACAAATGAAGCGGACTCTCTCTCCCCCCCCTCTCTCTCTCCCTATATATATATAGAGAGAGAGAGAGAAAAAAAAAAGAGAAAGAAAAGTTCAAATGCGAACTCAAATTTGGTTGTGAACGTGAGGACAAATGAAAGCACGACACGGTGTCTAAATGTAGATTATTCAGACCGAATAATCAAAGAAATATTCAGATTGAATAAATACTATATTCAGTCTGAATATTTGTTTGATTATTCAGTCTGAATATGACACGTGTCGCGTTCTCATTTGTCCTCACGTTCATAACCAAATTTGAGTTTTCATTTTAACCCGCCCCTATATATAATATATATATATATATATAGAGAGAGAGAGAGAGAGAGAGAGTCGTTCAAATACAACCCCTCTAAATCTTACAACTCATTCAACCCAATTATCCACCATCCGTTTTCTTTTAATTTTTTGTTTTTCTTTTAATTAAAGGAAATTACAACCACTAAATCCTAACCATTGATGATCAAATGGACACTCCTGATTTGATTGTAAAAGTTGCACGAATACAAAGAGTTGTATAATAAGTTAATAACCCCCTATGGCCCTATATATATGGGGTGGGTTCAAACGAGGACGCACTATATATAAGAAAACAAAGGGAACAATCTCAGCCTTAGATTGAGATTGATCAATGGTCAAATTGTTTAATGGCAATAAATGTAAATATACTACATATTTGGGTATTTTAATTGGATTAATTATTTTGTTCAAGGGTAAAATAGGAATTGCATTTTTTTTACACGATTCTATTAGGAATCATTATCCCTATAAATAGGGAAATGATATTCCTTATCTTCTTATTTTTAATTCATATGTGATAAAATCCAAAATTAAATCCCAAACTCTTCTCATTATAAAGATTAACGATTTAGTAATTTATGATTTAGTGATTTATTAGTGCTTTATGATTTAGTGATTTACAAATCACATGTGAATATTAGTGATTTATGATTTATGATTTGTGTATGACCATACACAAATCACATGTCATACACAAATCACATGTGTATGACCATACACAAATCACATGTCAATCAATGTGAATATTAGTGATTTAGAATGTAACTTTTCAACCTATGATTTGTGAATATTAGTGATTTATGATTTGTGTATGACCATGTGACTTGTGAATATTAATGATTTTGTATGTACATTGTTCAAAACTGATTTGTGTATGAACATATGATTTGTGAATGACGATGAAAATGTGTTCACATATGATTTGTGTATGAATTTGAAAATCCGTGGGTGTGAATATTAATGCTTTATGTGTAAGTTATGAATATATTAGTGATTTAGCATGTAAATTGTGCACATGTGATTTGTGTATGAACATATGATTTGTGAATATTAGTGATTTAGTATGTAAAGTTTCCAACTGTGATTTGTGAATATTAATGATGTACTAACATATAAAGAAATTATTTCCTGTTCTCTCTTTGACTAATTTGTGTAAAGTATATGTGATTACTTATGGTACGTATGTATTAGATGAGATTGTTTGATCCATTTCCATCGTTAAAGTCGATGTTATCAGCATCGTATCGATGATCGTTACTGGAATCCACATTCATCTGGGTTATTTCATTCATATTGGACATGATAACCATTTTGTTTTACAGATGGGGTTTCATTTGGTGTATCAACAATTTGTATGCGGAATCTGTTCTTGGCTTAATGAAAATAGATGTTCATATATTTTTAATCAATGTTTTATCTAAATATATGAAATATATCTTTACAAATTAGGTGGAATTTCTATACGGAAATGTGAATTTTTTTGAGAAATTGTTGGAAAGATTTGGGATGTTCATAAGAATCCCATATTTTTAGCAATTTAGTTTTTATCCATAATTAGATATTAAAAAATAAAGACCTTAATGCCCTTTTTTATTATATTAAATGTAATATTATTTTAATTAATATTAATAATTATTGATTGGTCAAGAATCGTCCTCGTGTTTCTTTAAATGTTTGAGGTTTTCGTATGAACCTCCCTCTATATATATATATATATATATATATGGGTGTTACCTTTTACACCTTACTCTACATTATGTCCCCCAATTAAATTAAGAGAGATATGCCTATTTTGACTTTTTTTTAGTGTTAATACATACATCATAGAGTAGGATGTATTTATAGAGTAGGGTGTAAAAGGAAAAACCCTATATATATATGTGTATATATGTGAGAGTCATGTGTGTATTTATGTGTTTGGGTAAAAGGAACAGTGACACATGCTGCTCATGTTGCCCCCAACTATTTCAATTATTTGATTCATTTAATGCTTTATTAGCGATGAGCCGATGAATGTATATTGCTACTTTTTAGGTTCCTGTCTTTTTATTATTTTGGAATCTAAACTTTTTTTTTATATTTGTTAATGATCACTTAACTATAGTAAAAAAATGAGAAATGATAATTTATTTCTCGTAGTCATATAAATAATCTACAAGGACCAATTATTGTGGTTTGTATAATTCTTGTTTAAATTGCAGCAATGCAAAATGGATCATTCACCTGCCTATTCCTTAATATTCTTATCTAACATTCTCAAGTATTAAACAAACCTCTATTTATTTGTTTTTAGATTATTTTAAAAAATTAAATAAAATATCTTTTTTGTTTTTTCCAGAAGATTTAGTAAATATGTATAAAATCTCATATCGGTTAGAAAGGGGAATTAAAATTATTTTAAAAGAGATTGAATACATTCTCTACCAAGATTGTTTTAATTAAAAACCATAAGTCCAGATATAGAAAAAACGGACAATATCTGATAAGTTGACTTGAGAAGTTATAATATGTTAAACAATAGAATTCAAGGTTATGATATTTAGTAGTATAAAACAATTTATAATCAATTGTTCAAGTGAGATAAATGGTTCTATCTTTTGATTATTTATTTTTTCCTTACTTGATATTTTACTGTATATGAAATTATGTTAAATAATTGGTTTTTGATTAGTTTTAAGGGAACATGTTTTTGAAGTCTAGTGTTTCATATATGTTATTGAACTATGAAAACTAATTAAAAAAACTATTAAATTATGCAATATGAGTATATGACTAAAACTATACCAAAAAAATATGATAAAATGCCCAATTTTTATTATATAAAAATAAATCAAATGTATTTTTGTCATTTTCGATCATCTATAAGATTTAATCCGACTAACTGCCATTAATTGCATAGTTGATTGACTAATAAAATTTCATGTGATGAAAGGGATAGACTATCCACACCACCACAACGTCTATATACTTATTCCATTTCTTTATGATTTAGATTTAGTATGATTTTAAAATATTAAAAGTTAGGTCACCTTTTGTTTTTTGAATTTTCCAAAATAAAATAACGGCAACTTAACCAAGAATATATATATTAAAAAAAGCCAAACAACAGGGATACAAAGAAAAGAAAGAAACCTTGCGAGAAGCAAGACTAAAGAAAAGAAACATCTCAAGCCACATCAAAACACACTAAAAACAACCCAACCTTACCTAAAAGCAACAAAATGAGAAGAATAAGGGGGCGTTTGGTTCGCCGGAATGGAATTGAATCTGGTGAAATTGGAATCTGAATTCCTTTGACCAGATTCCAATTCCTTTGTTTGGTTCATTGTTTTCAAGGATTGGAGTTTGGAAAATTCCAAAGAAATCCAAAAAAAGACAATTTGAGATTCCTTAAGTTACCGGTGGGAATTCATAGGAACTGAATTTGTTTTTTCTTAATACCTAAAATACACTCATCATAAAAAAGAACTATAACCCTAATCTCTAAAAAAGAAGCCGACACCTCTTCACTTGGATTTTCGGTTCGGTTTTTTTGGGGTTTTTTTTTTCAGTTTTCGGTTTTTCGATTTCGGTTCGGTTCAGTTTTTTTGGGTTTTTTTTTTCAATTTCCGGGTTTTCGATTTCGGTTCTGTATTTCGGGGGTTTTTTTAGTTTTCGGTTTTCGGTTTTCGGCTTTTCGGTTTCTCGTTTTTTTTTTCAGTTTCGGTTCGGTTTTTCCTCTCCCCTAGCAGTTATGTTCTCCATCGTCTTCTGCAACAACTAAAATATGTTTTTCCCTAACAGATGTTGTCTTGCTGTAGTTTTTTGTTTTTTTCTGCAGTTTTTAGCTATTTTTGCTGTAAAAAAATTATGATTTTTGCTGTTTTAGCAGTTTCTATAGTTTTTGGCTGTTTTATGTAGTTTTTAATTGTTTTATGCAGTTTTTAGCTGTAAAAAAGCTCAAATTATTTTTAGTGTTAAAAAATTGAAGTAATTAATAATTATTTTATTAAACTAATTTTAGTTGCTACATTCTATGAACCAAACAAATAAATTCCAATTCTTTCAACAGATTTCATTCCAATTCTGTCAACCAAACAGCTGGTCAAACCTGACAACATTCCAATTCCAATTCCTTCAAAGTCAAATTCCTTTTCTTCGATACTACTACACCTTGGATGTGTACGTCTCCCGTGCATATTCATAGGGAAGTTGAGGAACCCATAATTGAGGAATCCCCTCACAGAAACTCTTCTCATCGTGTCTCCCCGACAGTAACTCACTCTCTTGAGTCCCAGAGGTCTCCCCTCAAAAACACAATTCACATCATGGACTCCCCGAAATCCCCCCTAAATGAACCTACAGGTTTGGTGGACTATTCTTCTTCAAGTGACGATAATGATCAACCGCCACCAAAGCCTCAACCTTTCGATCCTATAACATCTCAACAAGGAGATGATCTTCTCAAAGCCTTCAACTCGTTTTCAAGTGGAACACTTCATCGGGTGGAACTATTGGAGGAACATGCAACCAAAGAGATGGAAAGGATGAATACACTTCTCACATCCAGTATTGCTTCCATAATAAAAGATCAAGAAGCAATTGTGGAGTCACTTGCTTCTTTACACTCGAAGGTTGAAAAGGTACCGACTTCTCTTCCAACCGTTGAAATCGATGCAGGTGACGCCTTTTTCAAGGATGAAGATAGATTCATTGTTCAACGAATTGAACGAAAGCTCGACAATTTGGGCTCTGATGTTGACAAGATCAAACGATTTCTCTCTTCAGTTGGTTTCAAGGGCTCAACCACTGAGGGGGAGAAAAACACGAAGGCAGCAACAAAGGTCCCCGATGTACCACCACCTGTGGTCACCGAGGTGCCACCTCTATTCTCCGATGCCAGGGTCACCGAGGTGACAATCGCAAGGGTCACCGATGCCAAGGTTTCCGATAAACAGCAACCACCAGTCACCGATTAACAGCCAAGGTAACCACCACCTGTGGTCATCGACGCTTCAGTCTCCGACGTACAGGTCACCGAAAGAATTGACAATGAACCTCTAGTACCGGGTAACACTGGGTCATCTAGAGGTGTGGTTAATATAGAAACTGAAAAACAAATTCAAGGGGAGCAATTCAGTGCCCGACCCCTTGAAGAATCTGAAGAGGAAAAGAAAAAGAAAGCCAAAGCCGAAGGAAAGAAACCACTCTCTTATGCTCAACAATTAGCCCAACTTCATGAAAAGAAAAAGAAAAGAGTTAGAGGTCCCGAAGCTGATACTCTCATATTGCAACCAGCTTCCACACTTACCGATCCTCTTGGGGTCATACTCACCGAAGCTGAAAGAAAAGAAGGAATAAGGGCTCAACTTGAGTATGATTAGACTAATGTACTTAAGTTGGCTCAAGATGAGGCTACCCGAGCCAAAGTCACCGATCCTCTTCAAGCTCAGAAAGATGAGCTTGAAAGTCTAAAGAAGAAGTCTGAAGCGATGAAGACCGTAGCAGAAGCAAAGAAGGCCAAGGAAGTAGATTGGTTCAAGAGAAGACTCAAAAATCGGAAAGATGATTCAAAGATCATTGGTGCTTCTATTCATCCTCCAACCATGAAATCTCCTAAGTTACTTATCACTATTAAAAGAGCTAACTCTTTTGAAAAACTTATGAGATTGAGTGGTTGGAAGTTCTTGGGATCACAGAATAGTTGGAGATCGGCAACCATATTTCAAATAGTAGGAGCAAATACAAAGAAACTGTGCTCAACATTCTCTGAAAATTCTTCATCAAAATGGTCAAAATTCAGAATGAGCATAACATAGCGGTTACAGCGATAGAAGGCCAACAGTTATATCTGATTAAGCAAGGCCTTACAGGAGAAGTCATTCCAGCTCCAAGGAACAAGAAAAGGGGGCATTTGGCCATGCTTCATGAAAAAGGGATCAAGATCGATGCTTCAGGCATAAATCTCTCCATTCCGACTCCAGTTGCTTACCCTGAGCAAACTATGCTCTCTGAACCTGAACTTGGAGTATTCTTTGAAGATGTCTTTGGAAACATAGGATTCCTCAGAGCCTCCGACATTCCAAGGGCTCACACTACCTTTCTCACTGCTATTTTGGGTGTGCCTCCTGTTGATGACAAAGGGATGTGCCGACTGATCCTCGATGAACTGAAAAAGAGAGAACCCACCGATCCTTAGTCACTTATTCTCAGTATGAACTTTCTTAATCATGTACTCTATGTGATGTACCATCCTGTGTAATGATTAATAAAAGTTCATATTATCTCTCATTCTATACTTGTTCATACTTTAAATTTTTGCACATATTTATACTCATACTCATACTGTACATACTCAGTTAAAAAAAATCTGAGTGAAAAGAACCCAAAAGAAAAATAGAAAGGGTCAAAAGTATTTCTTTCTAACATACAAGTATCATCATCAAATAGGGGGAGATTGTTGGGTCACCGATGATTTGGTGATGAACCTTCTCTATTTATGTTGTTGATCTTTTATAGGTTCTTTTGAAGGTCTGAAATATAGTTCAAGTATTGGAAAATCAAAGACTATGCAATCAAGGGTTGTACATCAAAATGTGGAATTTTTGATGTAGCAACCAACATTAAAATTCAGACCACTTGCCGATTTCAAAAGAGTGTAGTCTCCGAAAATTGAAGTTGCTGACTCTAAGGTTGAGAAGCAGTTGCCGATCCAAGCTTATGTACACTTGCCGATCCTTAGTTTGACATGGAGTTTCCGATCCAAGCAATGTACACTTATCGATTCCTACTTTAAAGTGCACTAACCGATGTGATACATAATCACTTAACAATTTTCAAAGACAAGTTCTTGAGTCACAATAAATGCAAAACGTGTGCAGCAAGAACGTGGGCAACAAACCTTAAATTCAGACATTCTCTTTTATTCTCATAAAACGGATGTTTGTCTTTAGCTAAAAGGTTTGATGGGACTTCACAAAGCATGAAGAAAAAGAGATAAAATTATCTGACATTGCGTGCTACAAAAATGGTTCACCCATTAACCTAGTACAAAGGAAGTGGCATCACCTTTTGTCCATCAGATATACTACCAACTAATGAAACCTTGACAGGTGTCTTCATGCATCCCATGCATGGGCACTATAAAAGGAGATGAAGCCCTGCCCATAAAACTCACGCTTTCAACAAATCCGCTGAGTGATCTTTTGTTTGATTCCGGCATCCTGAGTGTTTTAACAGTTTCATTTTAACTTTCTTAGTGTATAAGTTAATTACTGTTATTATGTGTTTCATGTGTTAAGTTTGTTAGAGTAGAGAGTTATCTATTCTTTTTCGCAACAAACTTCTGTGTGTAAATTTTTAATATTTATATTAAAAAATTTAAAAGAGTAAAATTTGTGTGTTTGTATTCAACCCCCCCCCCCCCCCCCCCCCCCCCCCCCTTCTACAAACATTTTCTATAGGGACTAACAAAACTACTTGCCTAGAAAAAAAACCTTGATATATAAATATTATATACTTCAAAAAAAAAAAAAACTACTTGCCTAGAAAACCTTGATATATTCTCCGTCATTCATCTTCCACTGACTCTTTGGATTATTCCATCATCATAATTTTGTATTGAAATACAATAGATTTTTGTTATCAGCTGAGAGAACTCCTACATTTATTTTGAAAAAGAATTACCAACCATATGAGACGGTTCATCTTATATGTATATTTAGTATTTCAAAACTATCTTTGTCTTTCATACATTATTGGCTTGTTATTACTTAATATTCAATGTAATAATCACAAGTACTCTCATATCTCAAAAATAACAATAAGATCTCAAACTATAGCCAACATATGCTTTCAATTCTAAAATTGATGGTTCCGAAACATTTATTTTAACCATACAAGTTTAAAACGGTGATGAAAAAGATTAACATTAGGTGAGATGGAAACTCAACTGATTTATATTGCTTTACATAAAATGTTACTTCGAATAATCAACATTGTGATCGTAAATGATGTCAATCTATATATTAGAGATATATACCATAGGATGTTTTTTTTACAGTGATATGGATTGACGATGCTATATAAAAATGATATGATACATAATGTTAATTTTGGAATAAATATTAATTGATTTTGCGTCTACGAATAATCGAAAAAACGATTTTGTAGGAATTATTAGTATTTGTTGAATTCAATAATATTTTCGATGATATAAACATTATATTAAAAAAGTTGTACGTATAGAGGGTCTTCTTTAATACTTGCCCAGGGCCTATGAAATGTCAGGAACGGACCTGGCTAGACCCGGCCCGCTTGGCCCGTTAAAAAAACGGGCTTGGACAATAATTCTCGAAAAAATGGGTGGGCTTGGACTGGACCGCTAAAATTAATGAGCGGGCTTGGGCAATGAGAAAAAGAATTCAGACAAGCCCGCCCGATCCGTTATATTTTTATAGTTGTTTAAATTTTATATAATTAATGATTTATTGTTTTTTATCAAAAAGATTTAGAAGTGGCTTTGGGTTGGATTGCCTCTACCAGAGTACCAAACGTCACCCAAATATATATAATTTGATATTTTATATAGCACGTCTAGAATCTCGATTTTGAAATATTAGGTTTGTTATTGAAAAAATCCGGACTTTGAAAGTTGATAAATTTAAAGAAAAAATGTTCGTACTCCATATAGTGTGAAACTATTTTTTTTTCATATACTATTCCTATTGATATCTTTTATGTCTTATTTTATGTTGGAAAGAAAATATGTAATTTAAATGATTTATATAAGTTTTTTTTTCAAATGGTAAAAAAAATAAGCCTGTTAGCCCGTGGGCAAGCCCGACCCGTTTAAAAGGCGGGTACGGACAAGTCTATAAGCCCGCAAAAACGGGCTTGAGTTTGCTATATTAGGCCCGTTGGACAAAAAAATGATGTTTGGCCCGGACCGGGCCCGACCCAAGCCCGTAAATGATCACATCTAGTACAAAGCACAAGTAAATTAAGAACAAGCAGCAAAATACAAGCCGCCACCAAGCACCTCTCAAGGAAATAGCTAAAGAGCAGCAAGCAAGGGGGAAACCAACGAGCAATCCTAGTAGGTCAGATGCCAACAGCAGTGGCGTGAACGACCCACAAGGAGAAGCATGCTATTGAAAAGTCTAACCATCAAAGTTGTAGATTTGTAGTCCCCATACAATTTGACAATTACCATCACGAGATTTTGAAACTTTTGTCTTGCTTGGAGATCCCTTGAAAAGATAGGAGTTTAATTGCGAAAAGACGATTGATTTGGTCATAAGGCCCACTCGAGAAGACCTAGTTGTTTCGATATCAAGTAGAGAGTAGTCCATGTGATTGTCTTCTGAAGATGTTGCCTTGAACTCAGAATGTGATGAGAATTTGAACCCCTAAACAAGTCATCGAAAGAGAAAAGTGTCGATATGTTCCATCCCCATCATCTAAAAATGCCATTCCACAACGAAAGACTCAAAGGAAATCAAAAAGCAATGGCGTACAAGTGTTCCATTGAGTTAAAACAAAGCTCCTAGAAACCTGCAAAATATTATTATTTTATTTAAGAATCATTTTTTAAGGTTATTTTTTATTCTATTTTTCCATTATTTATTATTGTTTTTATTTTGTAACTGGACATGTAATAATAATCATTATGTTAAAATAGGACCAACATGAAGGTAGATTAAACAAATTATGTGAGAATGGGTTCATTTCAAAAGTGATTGTGTAGAAGCATGAGTGATAAGTGCGTAAAAGTATACACTTTAGCCCCATTTAGGACTGTAATTCACCTTATTTTATACCTTTCTCAATCATATATTAAGTCTTTTAGTCTTATTTTGTTATTTTAGACTTGGTGGAGCTAGGATGTTAGAAATGGTGTTTTTCTATGTAATTGGTTGATAAATGATGATTTAGTCTTTGTTGTAGCAAGTATTTTTGTTGCTACGGAAAAATGGAGAATGCTGCAGCAGTCTGGAGGTCATGATATTGGCTCAATTCGGCTCAATCAATTTAGCTCAAGCCATAATTCATGTAGTTGACCTAAGGAAAGAAGGCATCTTCACTTTTGCTGAAGTTATTTGATGGAAGATGCCTTGATGCTCTCTTTTGTACTTAAGAGCATCTTTTATTTATATGTTGGATATTAATCATTAGATAATAAAATCTATATGTACTTTTTGATTCCCCTTAGAACTATACACAGTGGGGTTGATCCATTTTGTTTATCATCTATCTTTACTATTATCCTTGTATCCTACTGCTAGAAAGCTTTCCATAAGCTTTGGTTCCATTATCTTTTTAATATTTAAGCTTTCGATTATTTTACTTGTAATTTACCTTTATGCCATTTATGATTATGTTATTTACTTTTATGCATTTTAATTCAGTCATGCTACACTAAACACCTTAACGTAGGTGTAAGTGACGGTTGTGATATTAAACCAAGTGTTAGTGGATATTTGCTCTCGCAATATCAATCTATTTCACTATTCACATATGGTACAAATGTTTCACCGGGTTCTTCTTGACAAAGTGGCGCATGTTGTTTTACTTTGTTGAGTTGGACTTAAACTTAAGACAACCTAAACGTTTGTATCATATATGTTATAGAGGTTGCAAAGAGCTGCTACAATCTTATGGGTTGTGAAACTATACGGAGAGAGGGATAAGACCTGTACCAATTGGGGGTTGATGGTATCACCAAGTGCACCTCCAATTTACCGTCTAAACTGCACTTCTTTGGAGGCCGCTCAATCCGGTAGTGTTGTAGAAAACTATTGATACAGCAACCTCATTGGTTGTTATATCAATGTTCACTGCACTTTGTTAGCTGAAATCCAACCAGATCTTGCACCCATACTATCTTTACTTTCTGTTATATTCAAGTATTTGTTACCAAGCTCTCAAAGATATTTTCCCTCTGAAGCTTTATTGCTTCCCAAAAACTCCTTCTGACATCTCTTTCTAAGTTGACTTTTGTGACTCTTTTAACAATCTAAATCCCTGAGAAGGATAATCTGGTATACTTACTATTGTTACTTGTTGTGGATGATACTTGTGAGCCATGTTTACTTGCATGATTTAGTTGTTTTTATAGTCTTTTGAGGGCATAGTTCCTTCCACACCAATGAGTTACCTCTTATATTAATCGATTACAAAATTATAGTTGAAATTGTTCAATTGAAAATGTCATATTATAATGATTAATGATGTAATTGAATTAATGTTTGTTGCAATCTTATTATTGATGACCTCCAATTCTTAGAGTTATTTGTCACTTTTTTGAAACTGTTTCTTTTTTGCCCTTTTTACCCGCTTGAATACCCATTTTAGTATTATAATATTCTTTTGGTCTAAATCCTCGCTAAATTTGATAAATAGCCAAAAAATTGGTTTTTGAAGTAACAATCTTTATTAAAGATTTATTGCCAAATTCATGAAAATGAATGCATGATTAAGTCTTAGTCAAACATGAAGCTTTCATAGAAGAGCAGAGAAAGAGGACAAAGAAGTTGGGACAAACTTGGGGTATAAGACAAACCATGAAATGTCCCTTTCTTCCCTCTTCAGTCTCTTTTGCACCCTCTCTCTTCCTCACCTATATAAAGGGGCTTGACATTTCATTTTGAACACACTTGACAATCGAGAATTAGCTGAAGTTTACTTCTTTCTTGTATTTTTAGTTTAGCTAGTTTAAATTTTTGCAGTTTCATTTTTTGTCCACCATCGTGATGAGCTTTTGACAACAGTAGCGAGTTTTAGTTTAATGCATTTTGAGTTTGAGTACTTTTTTTCCTCTATCGTGTCTTCTATTTTAAGTATTAGCTAAATCCCCCCCTTTGGGTGTTAGTGTAAGCCAAACCTGAGAGGTCAAAATGATAGTTCGGTGTTATCGCTTTTTGCTAACTCTATGATTTGGTCATTCGAGTTGAAGCTTTAACTCAAACACGGACAAGTTAATCACTTGTGTGTATGTGTGTGTTAATATTAGATCTTTGACCCATAGATGGACATATTTGAAATACGTCTTGAATGATGCAAGGAGATTTGATAAAATCTTCAAAGATCGCATAGAGATATGCATTTTTTTCATAATCGTCCTAAAGTTTAGATATCAGTTAAGTTGGTATGTGATAAAGATATGCAGATCTCTCCATACTGACAGAACTAGAATCTTCGAGATCTGCATAGTAAGGATGGCAAATCGAAAGTTCGCATTTGTGGAAACTTTATAAAAAAAATCGTAACCACAACCTACACGACATAGCTTCGAGAGGAGGAAATTAAGTGGGGCTATTTTGTGACTAGTTTTGTCAAACATGTAAGTTATTATTATTGTAACACCTTAGGCAGATCCCATATCGGCCGTGGACAAGAGTGATGTTAGGTTCATAAGTAAACCTTGGCCTTCCTAAACACAACGCGTTTTAGGGCCACACGCAAGGCAGGTTCTTGGAACTCTGTGGTTAAGCGTGCTTGGGTGGGAGTAGTACCAGGATGGGTGACCCCCTGGGAAGTCCTCGCCAGGTCGCCAGAAACAAATCTGTGCAGCTTAGGCCGAAGCGAACAATATTGTGTCGTGGTAAGGCGGGGTGTTACAAATGGTATCAGAGCCGCTTCAGTGCCGTTCGGGATGTAGGGCAAACCTCATCGAGGACGATGAGTCCCTAAGGGGGGTGTTTGTAACACCTTAGGCAGATCCCATATCGGCCGTGGACAGGAGTGATGCTGGGTTCATAAGGTAAACCTTGACCTTCCTAAACACAACACGTTTTGGGGCCACACGCAAGGCAGGTTCTTGGAACTCTGTGGTTAAGCGTGCTTGGGTGGGAGTAGTAACAGGATGGGTGATCCCCTGGAAAGTCCTCGCCAGGTCACCAGAAACAAATCCGTGCGGCTTAGGCCAAAGCGGACAATATTATGTCGTGGTAAGGCGGGGTGTTACAATTATACTCTTGGGGGAAACTTACACCCATACCTGCTTTCTATTACTTGTCATTTTAAATCATCAACATTATCCCAACAACAATCAATTTTATGAAATCTAACTTTGCACCAGAAGTTCGTGGAAATCTCAGATTCACAGTAAGATCAGTCCATGTGGATAGATTTTTGGTATCTTACCATTATATTATTTGTAAGTGAACTCAATAGTTGATGTGTAGTTACACCACTATTGTGCCTTATTTTATGTTTGTGTTATTTTGCTATCAATTATGTATCAATATGACTCCTTTAATATATTTTTTTTCTAATACATTTATTAAACATTATATATGTAGGGGAGGGTTTAAATGAAAACCGAGTTTTGGTTGTGAACGTGTAGACAAAGGAGACGACACATATCCCATTCGTCCACATGTTATTCATCATGAATGGATCATGATCGTGTGTGACAACTGTCAAAATTCGAGCTTTCAGGTTAGTTTCTAATAATTTTATTAGTATTATATGGTTTAAATTTTAGGATTAAGAGTTAGTTGGTTTAGAATAGCCGAAAAACCCCTAGCATTCCCGGTAGTTGCTTAAAATCTCCGGTTCCGACCCGTGACTGTCTGAAACGTCCAATATAGTGCCAAATGCCCTAATTTATACCCAATTATTATAAAATATGAAATTTTAAAGTTTCAAAAATAAAACTTTTTATTTTAATTGAAATTAACCATTTTGGACATTCATTTTGAGAAAAAGGTCAAAAATTTGAGAAAAATTGCATTTTATCATTTTGGGCTTGTGTATTCTTCTTTAAAAAAAAAAATTTGGGCTTGGGGTGGGGCCCACAAGCCATGGCCGGCCCCTCCCTCTTTTCCCCATATAAATATTTTTTTTTTCATTTTTCCTCATTTCAACACCAAATTTTTTGAAAAACCTCTCTCTCTCTCAAGAATTCAAAGGGGCACCTTTAAGAACACTCATCTTCATCATCATTTCCAGCCATTTTTAGTTCCAAAATTCATCAAAGTGGAGTTTTATTTGAAGATTTAGAGATTTAAAACATCATCCAATCAAGGTATGAACTCATGTTTACGTTCTTGCATCATTTTGTGCACACTTTGTGCCATTTTCTTGTGTTCTTGCATCATGTTTATGAATCTGAGTTTTGGGACATTTTGCATGCATAAACTAATACATATTTTGAGTATTTCTTTGTGTTAAACACAATATTTTATGGTGGGGATAGCCTCTTTGCAAATGAACCACCATTCTTATGGAATTTCATGCTTAAAAACCCTATTTTGTACTTTTAACTTGTCAGCTCCGTAAAATGGTCTGTGTTTGGACGACCACTTAGAGTAAATTTCAAGTTCAAATTCGTATTTATTTTAGATGGCGTTTATGTTTTATGTGTTGGGGTTCTAATCCAAGTGGTTTCACTCAAAAACATTGAGTTTTGATCCCCCAAATGCTTTTGCAAGATGCATGTGCATTCTGGAGTTCAACAAAGAGGTAAACCCTACTTTGAACGACCATAACTCTTTGAATACTCTTCCAAATCACTTGATTTTTCTTCTGAAAGTTAGCTTAATGAGTTACCTTTCATATGCATCTGATTTCATTCAAAAATATGGTGATTTGAGGTTCCAACTGATTGAAAGAAAATGAATGTGCAAACTATCAAACAATGACAGATTTGTGCATGCATGTTCAAATGGCCATATCTCTCTCAAAACTCAATGAAAAAGGATGATTTTTCTTTTGAGAGTTATATTTATGAGTTATCTTTAGTTTTCAAGTGGAATCATTTTTGGAAGCCTTTGAAAACTGATCATTTTTAGGACAATTAGTTTCTGTCCAGAAGAGAAAATTCTGGACTTAATTGATTTTTATAAATATTGATCATGTGATGGATAATAAGATCACTTTCGGTATAAATTACGATATTAATGAGCATATGGGCATTTTGTATAATTGGACATATATAGACACTTATGGGCTTAAGATTTATTCACCTCTAAGTAGTATTAGACCTATAAGTGACGGCTTGAGTATTACTCTTTGATAGTGGAAGTCGTTAGGTCGTTGTGCGGAGATTCGGATTGTATTGTTTTGCGTTACGGAGCGTTGCTATAAGGTGAGTATTCACAGCCCCTCTTTCAAAGTGTTTTATACGTTTTGGGGTGAAAAGCATGATTGAATGTGTTTTATGAGCCATTGTCATTATGATTATGAAATCTTGTTAAATTTGATGTTGTGGGCACTAAGGCATGTACACTAATAGTTATATTGAGTAAAATGTAACATAAAAGTTTGTACACTACTATTAACTCAAGTGAGGAGCCGAGGGTATTTGTGGATAGCGCTATTTGACTCGACAATCCCACCTAAAAACCGATAAGTAGGGGTGTGGATAGCAATCCCACCTAGAAACTACAGGTAGGGGTGCACGATACTTAAAAACGAAGGTTCTACATATGTGGGGTATTAGTCCCACCGCTAAGGTAGAATTAAAAAAAATATTGTTTTGTGGTCGAAAGGTTTAGTGGTGGCTCTTTATATACAAAAATTAGAGTACATAATGCCTTAACGTTTTAAGATATTAATAAGTGCCAAAAATTTATTTTGCTCATATTCACTCACACAATTGGATTTTTTTTTTGAAATATCGAAACCTGTGAACTCACCAACTCTTTGTAGTTGACTTTGTTTTTATCATGCTTTTCAGGAGTAAGAAAAGATTAACCGAATCTTTCTTTTATGTGGGTGCATCGACATCAACCATCTTGTTTATTTTGAAACTGTTTAGTTTAAACACTTGGTTTATCTTGTTTTGTTAGAACTTGTATTTGATGCGATGTAAATTTTTTTTTTTTTTTTAAACTTAAACTGTTGTGTATTTGAATGGATGGTTGGTGTTGTTTTTATCCTATCGTTATGAAATCTTGCGCTATCATGCCTCGTGTTTCCGCTTTAGCGGGGTGTGAGCGTACTTGGTATCGCAGCCATAGGTTATAGAGAACACCGGTTTTTCTAAACAAATACTATAACCAAAAGTTTTCGAAAACTGTTTTTATAAAAAAAAAAAGCTTAGTACTAGTATAATTGGAATAAGTGTCGACTTAGCATATTGATATTAGGCAAAGCCTGATCACCTATGTCTAATTCAATATGTATAGGGGAGACATGGAACAATTATATTGGGAACTTCTTGCCCAAATGAAAAGCATGGTCATAAGTGTGAGTTTGCATAAGTATTTTAATTTTTTTTACTAAAGTGCATTTAGTAATTAAATTTGTTACCGCCGTGCTTAAAATGTCTAGCTCTTCTTCCACTCCCGATCACTCCCCGACGAATCCGGGTACTTTACTAGCCTCCCTAGGAGGAACCAGCCCATGCTTGAAGAGAGTGATCCGTCCGAGGAAAGGACGCGGCCACCCGAGAGACTTCGTGGAGACCGTACCCGCGCCACCTCCGGGCCGATGTGGCTGACCGTCACGCGGACCTGGACTATTCGGATGTACCCCGAAAGTGTGTCCTCCCCGGCCGAAGGGTGGTATTCACGGTTCCGTCCGACCCGTCGCGAACTGTACCGGATCGCGATCTCGATCGCGAAGCGCGACGCCTCCGTCTCCGCCGTGAGAGTTCCGCAGCCGCAGCCTCGTCGGATGACGGCAACCGAGAACCTCTCGGGTCACCGGATTGGAGGTTCGTACACAGGGACAATGGCGAGATAGACTAGAAGAGTTTAAGCTGTGCCTTAGAAAGCATTCTTACGCTGTGCGCGCACACTCAAGACGAGATCACTACGGGGATCGGGGTGATCGCACACGAGGCCGGGAGGCTACTTCGAGGGTCAGACACGTATCCGTCTTGGGCATTAGGAGCACCGATGGTGATGATAGGAGTATTGATTTGGGTAATGATCCATTAGGGAACTTTCGTTATTAAGAATCTTTTGGAGGACCATATTTGCTTTTGAGGCTTCGTAGCCTAGATGTTTAAGATTAAACAATTTTATGTTATTCGTTCGTACTTTTAAAACTCGTGTTTGAATTACTTTGGTTTATTTTTGATAATTATGTAAGTTATCTATTTATCTCATGTTGTTTTGAAATGTATGTGTTCGCGAGTAGTATTGGATGTATGTTATAAGATGTGTATGATTTAGTAAGTAGATTTATAATGGCCATTGTAACACAAAATTGACTAAAACTCAATTTAAAATCGTGTTTAGAACAATGCCTCCAAGAAGAGAGAATTCCGAAGTTGCGAGACTTGTGTCCGAACAACTCATGGCCGCACTTCCGAACATTGTTAGTCAAGTGGCATGTTCGGCCCGAACAATAATCAAAACAACAAGTCATGGTCCGGAAACATGAATCGTACATATAAATCCTTTAGAGCCGTAACCCTAAAGAATTTCATGGAACTCGAGGGAGCCGTGGGATTATTAACTTGGATGAGAAAGAGTACGGAGTCCGTGCTCCATATTAGCAAATGTACCGAAGGTAAGAAGGTAGAGTTTGCTACATGCTTATTACAAGGACGAGCGTTAACATGGTGGAATATACAAGTACAAACCCGAGGTCGAAGCCTGCTAGCCTTACGGGAGGATTTCAAGAAAATGTTGAAAGAAGAATACCGCCAAGAAGCGAAATTCGTGTTCGAAAGCGGGAATTGTGGAATCATGAAATGAGAGGGAATGATATCGACTCCTACACAGCCCGATTTCATGAATTGGCAAAAATGGTACCGCATCCGGTAACGCCCCGAAGAGAACCGCGTTGATAGGTATATTTGGGGATTATCTCCGAGATACGCGGGGATGTTACCGCAAACCCAAAAACTCTACAAGAGGCGTAAGTTCGGCAACTGCACTCACAAACAATGCTACTCGCTCGGGATTGTTTGTAAGGGATAAGGCACCAGTGGAAGAGAAAACTGATGAACCAATGAGAAAGCAAATGGAAAAAGGACAAAGAAGAACAAAGAACTACAGGTAACTACGGAATTCAAACTCAACCTCGCAGAAAGCGGAAAGGACCTTATCCCAAATGTGACAAATGCAATAGACAAGATACCGACAATGTATTATCCGTCAAAAATGCAACAAAGGAGGTCATTATGCCAAGGATTGCAGAGCATGTGAAGGCGGGCATGTTTTTGAGCAAGGAAGCCCTGATCACTTTCGGAATACATGTCCACGATGGAATCGAGACCGAACACTCATCAAGCAAGACCGGCCAACCGAGGAAATCAAGGAGGTCCGCAAGAAGAGGTCGAGTGTTTGAGATTGGAGCAGAGGAAGCAAGGCAAAACCCGGATGTCGTTACAGTACGTTTCTTCCGAATAATCATTACGCGTCCGTACTATTTGATTCCGGGAGCCAGATAGAGTTTTGTGGCGACAGAATTTAGATCAAAGATAAATTTAAAACCTCAAAAATTGAAAGAAATATATGTCATTGAATATGCCAACGGACAAGAATGTAGGGCTAAAGACATATTAATGAACCGCACCTTAAGTTCGTCAATAGAGATTTTAGTATAGATCTAATACCGATTAAATTGGGAAGTTTCGACATAATCGTGGGTATGGATTGGTTGTCCAAAAACCGAGCCGAAATTTGTTGTTCCAAAAAGATCATTCGAGTTCCGTTACCCGAAGCGGGGAAAACTCGAAGTACACGGCGAGAAAACTAGAAGGAGTGTTAAAATAGTGACGTGCAGTGAAAATGCGAAAGCATTTGAGAAAGGACGGTATTGTCTTTCTAGCTCACGTTAAGAATAAGAAAGCTAAAGAAAAACGCGTTCAAGATATTCCTATAGTTCGGGACTTTCCCGAAGTATTCCCTGCACGACTTGCCCGGAATACCCCCGCCAAGACAAGTTGAATTTCACATCGATTTAATTCCTGAGCCGCGCCCGTGGCGAAATCACCATACCGGTTAGTGCCATCCGAGACGCAGGAACCGCGAACAACTTCGTGAGTTACTTGATAAGGGATTCATCGTACCAGCCTTCTTCACCTTCGGGGAGCTCCAATCTTATTTGTTAAAAAGAAAGATGGATCTTTTCGAATGTGTATCGATTATAGTGGAACTCAACAAGTTGACAATTAAGAACCGATACCCCCTTCCCCGGATTGATGATTTGTTTGACCAACTTCAAGGTGCAACGTACTTCTCGAAGATCGATCTTAGGTCCGGATATCATCAAATGAGAGTTGCGAGAAGAAGATATCCCCAAGACGGCCTTTAGGACTCGATACTTGGCCACTACGAGTTCCTAGTCATGCCATTTGGTCTAACAAACACACCTACAATTCATGGATTTGATGAATAGAGTATATCGACCATACCTAGACAAATTCGTGATCGTATTTATAGATGATATACTCATTTATTCTCGAGACAAAAGGAGCATGAGCAACACTGAAGCTGATACTTGGAATTGCTCGCAGAGAGAGGTTGTACGCGAAATTCTCTAAATGTGAATTCCGGATTCGCGAGGTACACTTTCTTGGCCATGTGGTGAATGAAAAGGGATCCAAGTTGATCCAATTAAGATTGAGGCCATTAAGAAATGGGAAGCCCCAAAGACACCGACCGAGATCCGACAATTTCGGGATTCGAGTTATTACCGGCGATTTATCGAGAATTTCTCTAAGATCGCGCAACCACTAACGACTCTAACACAAAAAGATAAAAAGTTATTTCGGGGAGAGAAACAAGAAGAAGCCTTCCCGTACGCTCAAACACAAGTTATGCAACGCACCAATTTCGGCTCTACTCGAAGGAGTCGAAAACTTCGTAGTCTACCTGATGCTTCACATCGTGGAACGGGCTGCGTGTTAATGCAAAAAGACAAAGTTATTGCATACGCTTCGAGACAACTAAAGATTCACGAGAAGAATTACACCACTCATGATTTGGAATTAGGGGCGGTGGTGTTCGCACTCAAAATTTGGAGACACTACCTATACGGCACCAAGTGCACCATTTTCAATGATCATAAAAGCCTCCAACACATCCTTGACCAGAAAATGCTCAATATGAGGCAGAGAAGATGGGTGGAACTACTTAGTGACTACGACCGTGAAATAAAGTACCATCCGGGAAAAGCCTAATGTGGTAGCCGACGCGTTAAGCCGAAAGGAAAGAGTAAAACCAACAAGAGTATGTGTTATGGGAGTAATGGTCCAGACGAGTTTAAAAACTCAAATTATTGAAGCACAAAGAGAAGTTTTAAAAGAAGAAAATAGGAAGAAGGAAACCTTGCAGCATTTAGAGAAAGAAATTGAAATGCAAGAGGATGGTGTGTATTACTTCAAGAATAAAGCATGAGTACCGAAGGTTGGTGATCTACGGTCAACCATTTTGGATGAAGCCCATCGATCCAGATATTCGATTCACCCAGGAGCAGATAAAATGTATAAGGATTTCAAGGAGTATTATTGGTGGCCGGGAATGAAGAAATATATTGTTGTATTCGTAAGCAAGTGCCCGACTTGTGCTAAGATAAAGGCCGAACATCGTAAACCATCCGGTTTACTCCAACAACTCGAAATACCACAAGGAAGTGGGAGCGTATAACAATGGATTTCGTAACTAAATTACCCGTAATTGAAAGGGGCACGACACAATATGGGTTATAGTAGACCGACTTACCAAATCGGCTCATTTCATCCCCATTCGCGAAGATTTCAGTATGGAAAGGCGTGCGCAAATCTATATTAATGAAATAGTTACACGTCATGGTGTGCCTATTTCCATTATTTCGACAGAGATCACGATTTACATCGCGTTTTGGCAATCACGCCAAAAGGCATTGGGTACACGTTTGGATTATAGCACCGCCTATCATCCTCAAACGGATGGACAATCGGAAAGAGCTATTCAAACGCTGCAGGATATGTTACGGCTTGCGAATAGATTTCGGTGGAAGTTGGGATACCCACCGCCACTGTTGAATTCTCCTATAACAAATGCCTATCATACCAAAGATACAACGTGCACCGTATGAAGCTTTATACGGACGTAAGTGCGCATCGCCGCTAGTGGGTGGAAATCGGAGATAGACACCGACAACGCCCGATATTATACAGAAACCACCGACAAGATCTCAATCGTCAAAGAAAGACTTAAGACGGCAAGAGACCGTCGAAAAGTTATGCGGATAATCGGAGAAAGTCGTTGGAGTTTCAAGCGAGATAAAGTGCTATTAAAAGTGTCCCCATGGAAGGCACTAGTACGCTTCAAGAAGAGAGGCAAGTTGGTCCAAGATACATTGGTCCATTCGAAATACTTGAAAGAATCGGACGAGTGGCGTACAAGTTGAAGTTACCACCGAATCTAAAGTACCATCCACGACACCTTCATGTGTCGAATCTAAAGAAATGCCTAGCGTATGAAACGTTGATGTTACCCATGCGACGACGTTCGCATTAATGATCGGTTAAACTTCGTTGAAGAACCGCCGAGGTTTTGAACCGAGAAGTTAAACAAGCATAGGCGCAGAAGATCCCTATTATTAAGGTCCGTTGAATGCGAAACATGGTCCGAGAATATACCCCGGGAACATGAAGACTTGATGAAGAAGAAGTATCCCTTGTTCATGAACACGCCGGAGAAAGCCACTTCGTAAGATTCGGGACGAAATTTCTTTAACAGGGAAGATCATGGACAACCGTCAAAATTCGAGCTGTGTTAGTTTCTAATAAGTTTATTAGTATTATATGGTTTAACTTTTAGGATTAAGAGTTAGTTGGTTTAGAATAGCCGAAAAACCCCTAGCATTCCCTTAGTTGCTTAAAATCTCCGGTTCCGACCCGTGATCGTTCGAAACGTCCAATATAGTGCCAAATGCCCTAATTTATACCCAATTATTATAAAATATGAAATTTTAAAGTTTCAAAAATAAAACTTTTTATTTTAATTGAAATTAACCATTTTGGACATTCATTTTGAGAAAAAGGTCAAAAATTTGAGAAAAATTGCATTTTATTATTTTGGGCTTGTGTATTCTTTTAAAAAAAAAATTGGGCTTGGGGTGGGGCCCACAAGCCATGGCCGGCCCCTCCCTCTTTTCCCCATATAAATATATTTTTTTTCATTTTTCCACATTTCAACACCAAAATTTTTGAAAAACCTCTCTCTCTCTCAAGAATTCAAAGGGGCACCTTTAAGAACACTCATCTTCATCATCATTTCCAGCCATTTTTAGTTCCAAAATTCATCAAAGTGGAGTTTTATTTGAAGATTTAGAGATTTAAAACATCATCCAATCAAGGTATGAACTCATGTTTACGTTTTTGCATCATTTTGTGCACACTTTGTGCCATTTTCTTGTGTTCTTGCATCATGTTTATGAATCTGAGTTTTGGGACATTTTGCATGCATAAACTAATACATATTTTGAGTATTTCTTTGTGTTAAACACAATATTTTATGGTGGGGATAGCCTCTTTGCAAATGAACCACCATTCTTATGGAATTTCATGCTTAAAAACCCTATTTTGTACTTTTAACTTGCTGTCCAGAAAATGGTCTGTGTTTGGACGACCACTTAGAGTAAATTTCAAGTTCAAATTCGTATTTATTTTAGATGGTGTTTATGTTTTATGTGTTGGGGTTCTAATCCAAGTGGTTTCACTCAAAAACATTGAGTTTTGATCCCCCAAATGCTCTTTGCAAGATGCATGTGCATCTGGGAGTTCAACAGTAGGTAAACCCTACTTTGAACGACCATAACTCTTTGAATACTCTTCCAAATCACTTGATTTTTCTTCTGGAAGTTAGCTTAATGAGTTACCTTTCATATGCATTTGATTTCATTCAAAAATATGGTGATTTGAGGTTCCAACTGATTGAAAGAAAATGAATGTGCAAACTATCAAACAATGACAGATTTGTGCATGCATGTTCAAATGGCCATATCTCTCTCAAAACTCAATGAAAAAGGATGATTTTTCTTTTGAGAGTTATATTTATGAGTTATCTTTAGTTTTCAAGTGGAATCACTTAAAAATATGGAGTTTTGACCCTCCAAACACCTAAAATACTTTAGGTGTGCAATCTGTGAAACCACCAGCAGCTAAACTCTACTTTGTGTGTTAGTATCTCCTTGTTATTTGTCTTTAATGCATGATTCTTTTTCTAGAACTTCATTTTATGAGTTAGGATTCATATGGATCCAGTTTCATGCAAAAATATGAAGTTTTGAGGCACTAACCAATTTATTTAAGTTAAGTGTGCAATCTGTCAGCTAATGGCAGAATTGTGCATGCAACTTTGTAGTGTCATACCTCCTTCATAACTTCTTGAAAATCAGTGAATCTTATCTCAAAACTTTCCTTTATGAGTTATGATTCCAATCCAACTGGAAATTCTAGAAAACACTGAGTATAACTCCTTAAGTGAGTGATTCACTAACATGGTGTAATCTGTTTTACCGGTTGTGATATAATATTTTGCATGAATTATTTGAACCACTTGTACATGTCCAAAAGGCTTGAAATTTGGTCACAAAGACCATAACTCAGTAATTTATCTTATATAAAAATATAGGAAACTAGATCATTTTGGAAGCCTTTGAAAACTGATCATTTTTAGGACAATTAGTTTCTGTCCAGAAGAGAAAATTCTGGACTTAATTGATTTTTATAAATATTGATCATGTGATGGATAATAAGATCACTTTCGGTATAAATTACGATATTAATGAGCATATGGGCATTCTGTATAATTGGACATATATAGACACTTATGGGCTTAAGATTTATTCACCTCTAAGTAGTATTAGACCTATAAGTGACGGTTTTGAGTATTACTCTTTGATAGGGAAGCGTTAGGTCGTTGTGCGGAGATTCGGATTGTATTGTTTTGCGTTACGGAGCGTTGCTATAAGGTGAGTATTCACAGCCCCTCTTTCAAAGTGTTTTATACGTTTTGGGGTGAAAAGCATGATTGAATGTGTTTTATGAGCCATTGTCATTATGATTATGAAATCTTGTTAAATTTGATGTTGTGGGCACTAAGGCATGTACACTAATAGTTATATTGAGTAAAATGTAACATAAAAGTTTGTACACTACTATTAACTCAAGTGAGGAGCCGAGGGTATTTGTGGATAGCGCTATTTGGACGGACAATCCCACCTAAAACCGATAAGTAGGGGTGTGGATAGCAATCCCACCTAGAAACTACAGGTAGGGGTGCACGATACTTAAAAACGAAGGTTCTACATATGTGGGGTATTAGTCCCACCGCTAAGGTAGAATTAAAAAAAAATATTGTTTTGTGGTCGAAAGGTTTAGTGGTGGCTCTTTATATACAAAAATTAGAGTACATAATGCCTTAACGTTTTAAGATATTAATAAGTGCCAAAAATTTATTTTGCTCATATTCACTCACACAATTGGATTTTTTTTTTGAAATATCGAAACCTGTGAACTCACCAACTCTTTGTAGTTGACTTTGTTTTTATCATGTTTTTCAGGGGTAAGAAAAGATTAACCGAATCTTTCTTTTATGTGGGCGCATCGACATCAACCATCTTGTTTATTTTGAAACTGTTTAGTTTAAACACTTGGTTTATCTTGTTTTGTTAGAACTTGTATTTGATGCGATGTAAAAATTTTTTTTTTTTTTTTTTAAACTTAAACTGTTGTGTATTTGAATGGATGGTTGGTGTTGTTTTTATCCTATCGTTATGAAATCTTGCGCTATCACGCCTCGTGTTTCCGCTTTAGCGGGGTGTGACATCGTGTGTTACTCATATTGAATATGTGTTATTTATACTAAATGTTGTATCATTCATTCTGAATAGTTTATGAATTTCACCTTCGTTACTCATATTGAATGCCCTTCATCATTCATAATGAATGTGGACGCCTAGGACATGTGTCGCGCTCTACTTTGTCCTCACGTTCACAATGAAAAACGAGTTCGTATACGAACCCCTCTCTCTCTCCAACATAAAAAGTATTTTAAAGTGTTAGTTTTTGGATAAGAATATGTTATTTTTGTTTTTATTGTTGTTGTTGTTATTATTATTAGTATTATTTTATGATTATAATTAATTTATTATTAATGAAATACACTACTTTCTTTAAAATGTTATTTGATTATAGGTTTTTTTTAACATTCCAATTTTACCCCTTCTATTTGAAAGAGGATAAAAAATGATATGGAACATAAGCATAGGCAAAAAAATTCGAAACCGATGGTGGAAACAGAAACTTTCAGACTAGGTTCGGGAACTTTTTATCGGGGACGAGACGAGGATCAGGGACATATTCTAGGATTTTAACGGGGATGAGGATGGGGGCGGGGACGGTGATCATCGGTCCAGCCCGATATGTGTGTGTTTATACTTATTTTAATTTATATATAATATCATTAAAAAGTACTAACATTAGAATTTTAAAAAAGTATCTATTTTATCTCAACACCCCAAATAAGGCTCACACGAAAAAGTCTAATTTCTTTGTCTCATCGTGAAATCGTGATGTTAGTTGTTTGATGTAAACTTCTATTTACTTTTATATTGTAATCTAAGACACCTTTTGTAATTGGTTTGATTATGTTTGAGACATTTAGGCCTTGTTTTTTTTTTCATTTTAAGTTCTTAATCACCACTTATGTCTGATTCGTTTAGACATTTCATAACCATTTCAGAACTGAAATCAGACTTTAGACTTCAACACCTCTTAAAAAACAAACGCCACCTTAGACTTACATCTTAAAAAACTTGTAATTTACTCTTAGTTGTAAAAATTAACATATTGTAATTTTTCCCGGATCGATTTCGGGTTTGGTTTTGGGTTCGAGTATAACCAACGGGAAAAGGGGATTGCCCTTAACAGGTTCCCCAATGGGGATCCGGAAAACTGCGGTGACCCGACGGGGATCCGGACAGTTACCGAGACGGTCTTTGTTATCAGTTTCAAGAACGGGGATATAAATAACCGGTCCGAATCCGACCCGTTACAATTCCTAACTACAAAGATGGTAAAGTAATAATAGTTTTACATTTAATAATATTAAATCCATTAAAAAGATAAAAAAATGGAGAAACAAAAAATCAAAACAAAAAGCCTTGTGCAATTAGAACTCTTAAAAATAGACAGCTAAAATCAAAAATACAAAAGAACATACGAATAATCTGTTTAATACGAGATAACACTAGTATGATAATTAAGGAAATATTTCACAGTGTGAAAATAATGTAATAGTAATATCCATATTTAAAAAACACAAGTTAAGGAAAATAAATAATAATAACTTTTACTCAAATAATTCACAAACGGTGATCGTTTGATTCATTTATAACTCTACTATTTCGAGTTTTTTTTATAGATTACTAGTTTGAATCTTTTCATAACTGTTAAAATTTTTCTATATATATTTTCCAAGGTCTATAAGTTTAATATAAGTCCACATTTCTAAAAAGTAAAGTTAATTTTTTTTATTTTAAATGTTTTTTTAAGTAATTTTGATTTAAACATTAAAAACGTGTTCTTCCATGAAAATACTTTTAAGTCACTTTTTTCTCTCCTATTGGTTAGTTGAAAAAGTTATCTTATCCTTATATTACATCTCCGCTCACCTTAACTCGCCAAAAAAACACAAAAATGAAACATGTTTGGATATGTTTTATATTTTGTAAAATTGTATTTCAAAATACATTTTATAGTTTAAAAGAAATATTATTTTAGTAGTAAATGTTTGAACTTAAGGTAATTTTAAAAATATATTCTTTAAAGTAGATTTTCTCATATTATATGCTTTTTAATAACTATTCTTGTAAATATTAAAACTTTAATATGTTTTTTGAAAATTTGTTACTCAAAATAATAAACCCCAACCATTTCGAAAGTATTCGACAAAAACAAAATTATTAAAAAAAATTGTATTTGATAAACTAAGTATAAATAAACATTTGGAGAATTAAATTATTAATTTCCACATATTTTAGTATATATTTTCTATTTTAGCATCGATAAAATATGTAACTACGATTTAAATAATTTTAAAAATCGTAACTTTTTTGAAACTATATATAATTGGATTTAATTTATTATTTTAGGTTGGGTTAGGTTATGAAATGTGTTAGGTTTATATAAATGGGTAAAACATAAAATAAACCAATATTAATGCCGTAGTTTGAGTTAGTGGGCCGATCGGCTTATGACCGAAAACTGCTTCTGTCCAATCAACCATAACATGAGGCCCAATAAGAAATCCACCATAGATTTAAATTTTAACGAATATTAATAAAAATAATATTTTTTTTAGTTAAAAGGTATATTTATATTTTAGAGTAAATTACACTTTTGGTCCATGTGTTTATCACCTACTATCAAGAGTAGTTCCTATTTTAAACTAAATATAATTTTGGTCATTGTGTTTGCTACAGTTTCAATTTTGGTCATTGTCGTTGCCACTTGGTTTCAATTATGGTCCCTTTGACTAACTCTGTTAAAAAAATCTATTAACTCAAGGGGTATTTTGGTCTTTCACTTTATTTTATTTTTCTATAAGAATTAAAAAAATGCATTTATTATATTGTATTATGTGTGTGTGTGTATATATATATATATATATATAGAGAGAGAGAGAGAGAGAATATATATATAGATATATATGGAGAGAGAGTTGAGATCACGTGAGACCAGCCTGTTTTTGTGAGACCCGTTAGACCACACTTTTACACTTGAAACTTCACAGCAAAATACTATTAAGGTAAAAAAAGGCTTTATGGTATCTTAAAGTAGAGCTAGACAAGGTCTTCAGTGAGTGAACAAGATGAGGATCGAGGCTGTTAAGTATAAGAGAGAAATATTAATTGAAATGAAAAGCTTGTATTAATCAACTTGACAAAAGTACATATTTATATATACAATTTGAGAATCAAAATAAAATAGAAAAGATTGAAACTATCTTAAAGGATTACACTAATAATTACAATGAGTAAAATTAGAGATATGATTACATAGTAAATCAAGGGATTGTGATCAATTGTAGTTAAGAGGGTGATTTGGTGATCAAGTTAGTTAAGAGGGTGATTTGATGAGATATGATGTATCTCTATCATGCCCCCGCAAGATGGACGATCGATGAGTGAGACCAATCTTGGAAATGAGTGCATGGAATCGAGTGCGAGGAAGCGGTTTAGTAAGAGCATCAGCTAGTTGATCATTGCCTGAAATGTGCGATACACGTAGGTTTTGATATTGAACGTTTTCACGAACGAAGTGATAGTCAAGGGCTAAATGTTTCATTTTGGAATGGAACTTCGGATTTGCAGCAACATATGTAGCTCCCATATTATCACAGTAGATGACTGGCTTGGTTATGGGTAAGTGTCCTAGCTCACGAAGTAAGTTTTGGACCCAAAGGACCTCCGCAGTAGTCGCAGCAACAGCTCGATATTCGGCTTCGGTTGAGGAGCGAGCAAGAGTACGTTGTTTACGAGAACTCCAAGATATAGGATTCCGGCCCAAGTAGACAATGTACCCGGTTGTAGAAATGTAATCATCCTTATCACCCGCCCAATCAGCGTCAGAAAAAGCATGAAGAGTATTTGGCGAGTCTCGCCGGAGTAGTAAACCTTGAGTACTTGTACCTGCAAGATAGCGTAATAACCGCTTGAGAGCAGCCCAATGATCTTCAGTAAATTTGTGCATGTATTGAGATAACCTGTTTACAACAAAAGAGATGTCAAGTCTAGTTAAAGTGAGGTATTGTAGGCTGCCTACAAGCGCTCGATATTCAGTTGGGTTGACGAGAGGGGTTCCAGTGTGTGTGGATAAAGGAGGATGTGTAACCATAGGAGTGGGTACAGGTTTGGCATTAGACATATGAGCACGGGTTAAAAGGTCTTGAATATATTTTTGTTGACTAAGAAGGAAACCATGAGGATGAGGTATTAATTCAACACCAAGAAAATAGGATAAATTACCAAGATCTTTTAGTGAGAAACGAGAGGAGAATTGAGAGATAAATGTATTTAAGAGAGTAGAATTGGAACCGGTGATAATGATATCATCTACACAAACAAGTAGGTAGATTATGTCATTATTGTGGCGTAGAGTGAATAAAGATGAGTCAGAGACGGAGTTTTTGAACCCAATAGTAAGAAGATATGATTTGAGTTCATTATACCATGCTCGAGGAGCTTGTTTGAGGCCATAGATAGCTTGACGAAGTTTGCAAACATGTGTAGGATGAGATTGACTAACAAAACCAGGGGGTTGGGTCATAAACACGTCCTCCATTAAAGAACCTTGGAGAAAAGCATTATTAATGTCAACTTGATGGAGAGACCACCCATATGTTATGGCTATGGAAAGAACAGTACGAACTGTGGCGGGTTTAACTACAGGACTAAAAGTTTCAGTGTAGTCTAGGCCAGGACGTTGGTTGAACCCTTTAGCTACAAGGCGAGCCTTATAATGGTCTATAGAGCCATTGGCATTAAACTTTGTCCTAAAGACCCACTTACAACCAATTAGATTTTGTGAAGGAGAAGGGGGAACAAGATCCCATGTTTTATTTTTGAGTAAGGCATTGTATTCACTTTGCATGGCATCACGCCATATTGGGCTTTTTAAGGCTTGAGTGATGGTAGTAGGTTCGGAAGAAGATGGTTGAAGAGAAGCATGGAGATTCAATTTAGTAATGGGTTTGCGAATATTGTTTTGTAGGCGAGTGATAGGGCGTGATGGAGGTGGAGGAGGAGGAGGAGGGGGAGGTGGATGTGGATGTGGAGAGGAAGGAATGTCTAGAGAGGGAACAACCAATGGATGAGAGAGAGGAGAAGATGAAGGTGGTGGATGTTGGAAGGGGATGGTTGTGGTAGTCAAGGTATCGGAGACAATAGGTAGATGTGACGAACACCATTCATTGGTATCGATAGGCGTGTGTGGTGAAGGATTTTTAAGAGAAGAGGAAAAGGGAAATTCATGTTCGATAAATTTAACATGTCGAGAAACATAGATTTTATGAGAGTCGGGAGCAAGACAATAGTAAGCGCTTTGGGTAGCAGAATAACCAACAAAGACACAAGGGGTGGATCGCGGCTCAAGTTTGTTTGACATATAGGGGCGTAGCCATGGATAACAAAGGCATCCAAAGCTACGAAGTTTTTGATAATTAGGCATGTATCCATGAAGTTTAGAGTAAGGAGATTGTAGATGAAGAGTAGGAGTGGGCATGCGATTAATTAAGTAACAAGCAGTAGCAAAGGCAAGAGGCCAATATTTGTGTGGCATGGAAGAGTGAGTAAGTAGGGAGAGTCCAGTTTCAACAATGTGACGGTGACGCCGTTCTGAATAGCCATTGTGTTCCGGTGTATGAGTAAGAGAAGTGATATGAGTTATTCCATGTGATTCAAGGATGGGACGTAGACCAATGTATTCACCACCATTATCACTAAAGATGGAGTATAGCTCGACCAAAGAATTTTTCAACCAAAAGTTTGAACTTATTAAATGTGTTAGTGACATCACTTTTATTTTTTAGAGGATAAAACCACACATATTTAGAATGATGATCAACAAATATAATATAATATTTGTATCCATCGTAAGAAAGTATTGGGGATGTCCAAACGTCACTATAAATAACATCTAGAGGACCTTTAGATTGAACGGTATTTTGGTAAAATGACAATTTATGGCTCTTATTACAATGACATGAGTTACAATGAAAATTACTTGACGTGGGAATATTTAAATGAAAAGCGGTATTAATATGACGTAAAATAGCATATGAGGGATGGCCTAATCGATCATGCCAATCAATAGTAGATGGTAGGTGAATGGAGTGAACGGCCGGACGAGTAGGATGAAATTCATAAATTCCGGATTTAGTTAGACCTTGAAGAAGAAGTGCCCTCGTGCGAAGATCCTTCACAAGATAAGAATAAGGTAAGAAGGTTATAGAAGAGTTATTATCACGACAAAATTTAGAAATAGATATTATATTACGTGAAACCGTAGGAACATGAAGAATATTATTAAGATTGAATTTAGTAGTAGAGGTAAGGAGAGAAGTGGAACCCGTGTTTGAAATGGATAGACCCGAGCCATCTCCAATAATTAGTTCTTCGGTACCATCATATGGAGAATGAAGAGCAAGATTGTCAAGATCGTGGGTGACATGATGAGTAGCCCCACTATCAAGGAGCCAACCATTGGAAGGGTCGTTAGTGGTGGTGGTGGTATATGCACGAGGAATCGAATATTGATATCCTTTATGAAAAGGCCGAGAGCGAGCATTAGGAGGAACCATAGGTGGGTTTGAAGGGTGGGAGGGTAGTATGGCGGTTGGGAATTGGGAACGGAAAGTAGGACATTGGGAGACATAATGACCGTAATTTCGACACCATTGACACTTACCTTTGAATGGTTGAGAAGGACGAGTAGCGGTTGTGAAAGTAAATTGGTTTGGAGTAGGGAGAAGACCGGGATTAGGGGAGAAAGGACGGTTTTGTAGTTTCGATTTTGGTTTTTAGCAACACAGTTAACAGTTGCGGGAAAAGTAGTTGAAGGTTTTATTTTATGTTTGAGAGAGAGTTCACGGTTGATAAGTTTTTCATGTAACTCATCAAACGTGATAGGGTTTTCTCGACTTTGAACGACGTTAATAACACTATCATAGTCGGGATCGTTGAGTTGGTCAAGGACTTTGTCAACAATGTCTTCAGGGTCAAGAGGTCGTCCAAGAGAAGCTAATTGGTCGGTACAACATTTGATGTCTTGCATGTATTCAGAAATTGAGCGAGTACCTTTAGTGATATTACGAAGATGGTCTTTTATTTGTTTAAGATGGCCTTTAGAGGGATTGGCATAGGTTTTGGCAAGAGTTTGCCAAGCATCATAGGTGGTAGCACATTGCGAGATAAGAGGAACAAGAGGGCCGGAAAGAGTGCCGGCAAGAGCTCCAAGAATAAGCTTGTCTTGCCGGAACCACGTAGTATAAGCGGGATTAGTGACAGTGGTATTGTTAGATTGGATGGTTTTAGAGGGTGCAAGGGAAGAGCCATCTATGAACTTATGAAGATCATAGCCAAGAAGAGTGGCTTCAAGTTGAGTTTTCCAGGAGATATAGTTGGTTGGAGTGAGTTTAAGAACATGGGAAAGGGAAACTATGATAAAAGGTTTGGTAGGTTCAGAATTGTTGGGAATAACAGATGACTCGTTGGATGCCATTGACGGTGTTGGGAGGAAAGAAAAAAAATAGCAAAAGTGGGCAGAATATGGACCTCAAGCTCTGATACCATATAAGAGAGAAATATTAATTGAAATGAAAAACTTGTATTAATCAACTTGACAAAAGTACATATTTATATATACAATTTGAGAATCAAAATAAAATAGAAAAGATTGAAACTATCTTAAAGGATTACACTAATAATTACAATGAATAAAATTAGAGATATGATTACATAGTAAATCAAGGGATTGTGATCAATTGTAGTTAAGAGGGTGATTTGGTGATCAAGTTAGTTAAGAGGGTGATTTGATGAGATATGATGTATCTCTATCATTAAGAACCTTCACAGTGTTTTTGTTGTGATGGACTTCACAGCAAAAAAAATCTATTTCCTGAGTAGATGATGGACTTCGATGTCGGAAATTTTTATAAATATGAAACAATTTTATAGAAATCACGGGGCCTTATCTTCAAAGAGAACTTTATAGAATCCTTTCCTTTCCTCATGATCAAATATACCACCAAGATCATCATCATCTACTATGTCATCTTCACCATCAACAAAGTCCTTTTTCCCTATTTTCATCGCTATAATGTCTTTCTTTCTCTGCTTTTCTAAATTTAACATATGGTGTCGCCTATTATACTCATGAAGTCCCTCTTGCATCAATTCCCCAAAATTTTCCTTTACAAACACAAGTGGATATTTTTCAACCAATTCCGTCCCTCTATATCCTTCTCTAAGCAAAATGGTATAAATTTGATATTTATTTGAAACATAGAATATACCGTGATGCTTTAGCAACAAAACATTTAACTTTTCCGGTAAACAGAAATCCTTCCTGAAATGACCTAACTTGATAATTGACGCCTTTTTCAATAGCGTTAGCGAGAGTAATTCATGCAACAAACCAATTGTTCTCTTCTCAAATTCCCTTGATCCCTCTTCTAAACCAAATATCTCTTAAATTCATTGAGCTTTGAGACATTGAGGCCCTGTTTGTTTTTTCAATTTTACCTCTTAATGACAAGTTATCATTTATTCGTTCAGACGTTTGTTTTTTTGTTTTTTTCAGACCCTGTTAAGTTTGAAAATCATCTGGAGAAAAAAAGTGGTGACCTCACCACTTAATTCCTCTTATTTGCATACACCCACATTGTTAAGGATTTATATTGATTCGGATTTCATGTTTCAGACATAAAAACAAACAGCTTAACTTATTCAAATTTCAGACTTCAGCACCACCTCTTATAAATAAGAAGTGAACTCAGACTTCAGCACCACCTCTTATAAATAAGAAGTGAAATCAGACTTCAGACTTCAGCATCTCTTAAAACACAAACGCTACCTGAGTCTATGATTATAAACCATCATCAATACTTTGGCTAATCTTTCAACAAATATTGTTTCTTGCATATCTTTTACGAATTATTCAAATTTCAGACTTCAGCACCACCTCTTATAAATAAGATAGCATCTTTTTGGTCAGCCGACAATAATGGTATTCATTATTTTCAAGGTGTATTTCAAAGAAACACGGGTATTTCTTAAGCCAATTTAGGGCTTTCCCTTGAAGATCAAGTGTTTTGAATTTCTTTTGGAGGAAATTAACCGATGCCACCTGATTAGGACACTGCAAGATTATGTTTTTAATTTGATTATTTACAATCCATCGACCGTTTCTAGTTAATGAAGCTTCAAGATCCGGATCTTTTTTCATAGACCATAGAGTGAACCTTCGAAGAACATGAAACCGACCACAGAAGCTGAAGATTTTGGTTTCTGCATATAAATATTGATCACCATTTTCCCACTTTGTATTAGCAGGATAATAGAAGAAGGAAGTCAATAGTAGCTCCATTAATCAGGATGTCAAAAGAATAAGTTAGAAGAAGGAAGTTTATGTGTTTATTACTGAACAAATAGTCTACATATTTCCGATAATTAATATAAGGATGTTATGCCCTGTGTAATGTGGGTAAATTTAGAGCATCTCCAATGGAGGTTCTTATAAGAACCTCATCAAATTAAGAACTCTCTTAAAAGCCAACAATGGTAGTTCTTATAAGAACCTCATTTCATGGGACCCTTTGATTCTTTCGATATCAATAATTATTATATTAATGTATCGTAATAATTATAAAGTCAAGAAAATAAGATAAAAAATAAGAAAAATGTTACTTCTCACAAACTTCATGGTAAGAACCAAGGTAGGTATGGGAATGGGGCGGGGACCCCAATCCCTGTCCCCACCGGCCACCACCACCGGGGAATATGATCACATCCCCATCCCCGTCCCCACCGGCCATCGCCACCGGGGAATATGATCACATCCCCATCCCCGTCCTCAATGGAGAACGAGAATTCTTTTTCCTCGTTAATATAAATTCTTTTAAATCAAATATGTTAATGAGCCCAGACCATAGCGGCTTTAGAGACTTATCTCTCGGATTTCACGGCGACGAAAACGTTCGGCAACGAGGTTTATCCGTTTGCTCTTCATTAGCGAGAGAGATAGAGTTTGTATCTCTTCTTTACTTTTAAGTGACAAGGGGGTGACAAAGTTCTCTATGTCGCCGTCTCAGCATTGATCTGGAGTTGAGGTCGCGACCACTATCTATACCAAAGTCGATCAATAATGCTTCATGTTTAAATCTCTCATATTTTCAAATTTTGCTTTTATAGAGTATCAAATATTCATATGTGAACAAAATCACAACATCATACGTAATTGTTTGACCATAAGTTCTTAAATTGCTGGCATGGACGGATCTAGTTAGGTGGTAACGGTGGCACATGCCACCGTAAAACTTAGGTTTATGAGAGGTGCAAGTGTGCAACTGTATTGATTTGTTGTGTGCCACTATATATACATATTTTGAAATTACAATAACAACATAAGTTTTCCTTGATAGAGTTGGTTTGCAAGACTTTTTTTCCACCTCAGACCCAAGTTTGAATCTTATTAGTGTCATTTTCTTTGTTTTTAGCTTTTACTTTCTTATTTATTATGTTTCTGATTTTTTTTGTAATAAAAGATTTGAACACAAGCCCTCGTATATGAAAAGCAACGAACTCACCAACAAGACCAATTATGATGATGGAAAAAATATCCCGATATTTGTTTCTTATAATCAAAAGTTGATTTTTTTCCCTAAACCTCATATATGAAAAGCAATGAACTAACTATGATATTGGAAAAAATATCCCAAGATGTAGTCTAAGGGTGCTGCTGTTTGAAAAAAGTTTCTAAAAGCAAACAAATTAACCAATTAACCAGTAGATGGCCAAAAATGGGTAAGGGGTCAGGTCCAAATCGGTCCGGATCCCGGTCCTAAACACTATTTCCGTAGTCGGTCCAGAAGTAACCGATCTCAGTCTCAGTCCCAACCAAAAATCCAAGGTCCGGTTAAGGTACTTTGTAACCAGTTATGAGAACCGGTCTCAATCCCGGGCCGGGCTCAAACTGGTCCCATGTATTATTTTTAAATTCCATTTTTTACATACTTTCTTTTTTTAAGTTTTTTTAGATATGACAAAAATATGTTCTTCTAATGTACTTGAAAATATGTAATTGGGTCGGTTGAATACACTTAAAAATACGTTTTTTTGCTAAAATATGAGCTGAAATCACGAATTATAACAAGAATTGTGAACGTTTTTTAGTTGGTATCTTCCCTCATACATCATATATGACTTATATATAGTGAATAGAAGGTAAATAGGACATAAAAGGTCAAAAATAGGAAAAAACGATCATATGGTCGTTGGGTATCAGTAATAAAAAGATACTCCCTCTGTCCCAATTTAAGTGTCTACAATTGAAATGGCACACAGTTTTAGATATGCATAATAATTACACTTTTTTGTTAAACCAAATGACATAATTACCCTCACTTAATTTCTCCCTCCTCACAACTCTTAAATATTTGTGCATTAATTAAGGGTAAATTTGAGAATTTGATTATTTGCTTTTGAAAGTGGACACTTATTTTGGGACAACTATAAATAGAAATGTGGACATTTAAATTGGGACGGAGGGAGTAATATTTTTGAAAAATTGGGCCGATCCCGGGCCAGACCCATAACTGGTCCCAAACCAGTATCTGGCGGGGATTTCTTTTTTTTAAAGAAAACTATAACTGGTTCCGGATCGGGCTAGACCCATTTGGCCATATCTAATTGGCGCGACGTATGGGAGCGATCAGTTGGCAATGATCTTCAAAAACTACCGTTTACTGCTACCACCATCACCACTGTTGCCACCTTCGCTACCTCCACACCTGGAGACTCGATTGATATCTAATGCCGGAGAAGATTACGATTAAATAAATTAACCAAGAAATTGTGTGGGTTGTTGGAGAACGAAATCAGGTTGCATCTGTTACTTTGACAATATTGGTTATGTTCCTTAGTGGAGTTCATGGGACTATTACCTCAAAATGGTAAGTATTTTGATGTCACTTTATGTTTTCAAATTCAAGGGTGGTTGTTGCATCCCTTGTGCACTTGGTCTACTCACCACACAAATTGATCAGGAAGAGTACTTGAAATTTATCTCTTTCAAACATCCTATAACAAAATCAATACGAGAATATGCTCGCCATTATCATTTTGTTGTAATATGAGATTATCAAAATGAAAGCAATGAGCCTACAATGACTCGATGGCTTCTTAGTACATCCGATCTCCGTTCAATCTTCAAAAGAGATATTCGAGCTTATTTCAATAAGAAGTTGATTTTGATTTTCGATGGAACGGAAGATTGTTGGTTGAGAAAGGGGTTATCATCATAATTGATATTGAAAAGTCTTTGTTTTGTCAAGAAGATAATGCAAAAAATGGCATACTGGTGGCTTATGATTATGAACTAATCAGCATTGTGGGAGTTTCTAATCCTCTAAAGAAAGAGGTAACTATAGTTGTGGGAGGCCTTTTCAATATGGGTTCCAGTCCATCATATGTATCAAAGACAAATGGTGTGTTAATAAGGTTGTTGCGTATGAGGATGTCATTCCATTTGTAAGGGGAGAGGTTATGTGGGCTGGGAAAGCAGACGCCATACGTTCATTCAAAAAATATAGTAATATAGTCGTTATGGTGGTGGTGGAATCATTGAGTCTCCGGCTTTAGCAGCAAATGAAATTGGTATGCTATGAGACAGAAACAAGTACAAAAATAGAGACCGACTATGTTCTAATTAACAGCTTAGAGGAGATGATGACAACCATTGATCATTCAAGAAGAGCTCTTGCTTTGTCCGATTGCTAGTAACCCTAACTAATAGGCTAATTATTGGAAGTGGTGGTTCAAATACTCGACATTAGTGGAATAATAATTATAATTCTATTGTGATAGGACATCTGTATGGATATTTAAACCAACATAATTTTGTTGCTTGCAGATTGATTGGTGTTTCCCGTACCTTGTATCCTGCTTTGAATGGAACAGATGGGATTTACAGTCATGTGAAGTGTATTGGAGAGTTCCTAGATATGGCACAATCAATTCCTTTTTCTATAACTACATTCATCGAAAAACAAAAGTCTTTGATGTAAATAATTTGGAATGGATTTCTTTTTATTTTTTCAACTGTGAGGACAAGGTGGAAGTTTTTTTTTTTTTTTTTTTTTTTTGGGGGGGGGTATTGGTATACCTTGGGTAGTATGGGTAAATTTAGTAGGTTGGAATAGGAGAAGAATTCATCTTCCCCACGTTTAGCGTGATTGGGACACGGACAAGTACCGGGACAGCGTGGGACAAAAAGGCTTTTTCTTGTTCCACCAAAATAGGTGGAACAATATGGGACAAGAATGAGAAAGAAACTAAAAGTTTATCATTTAACCCTCATTTGATATATAATCTTAATATGATATTTGTTTTAGTGGTCACCACCACTAGTCACGGTCGTAGCCACCGCCAACCACCTCTACCTCGTTCTCCACTACAACAACCTCCTCCACCACTTCCACATCCATCATCAGCCAGAAACCACCATTATCGGCTACAGACTACCACCGTCCATCACCACCACCACTACTTCCATGGTCGCTTCCACCTTCTCCTCTACTACAACAACAACCTCCTCCACCACCTCCACAAACATAGTCGGCCACCGACCACCATCATTCATTGCCACCACCATTACCACCATGTGCCACCTCACCTTCACCATAACCACCATCATACTACCACTAACATTGCCTACCACCACCACCGACTAGGGGTGTGCAACGGGCGAGGCGGTCTGGTTTGGATGAGCAAATCAAAAACCCGATCAGATTTCGGATATAGAAATCAAGCCCCAATTTTGGGTTTTGGATTTAAAACTGCTTCGGGTTCGGGTTGAGGTCGGTCGGGTTCGGGTTTAGTTATAATATATATATATATATATATTCAATCGATTTTGAGGATAAATTCAATCGACTTGGATGATTGATAAATTGATAGTATGCTTAGAAATGAGAAAATAGTATGATCGACTAGGATTTTTAAAATTTTCAAAAGATAATTGTAACACCCTAAAAATAGGAGACAATTTAAACTGAATTGATCTCCTAAAAGAAACCAAATGAAACAAAGATCACCCAATTAATGGGGAAATTGTATTAGGGTTTACAACTAAATAATCTTTATATATATTAAAGGAACAACCAAAGAGAATGACTTGGCACAATGAGATTTGAGTAATCCTTAAATCTTTATTGTGGTTGATTTTGGGTTATCCCACATTGGTGAAGAGTTGAAACATTTGAACAAGGTGAAGTGTATAAGAAAGATGGATTAGATGCCTTTGTGTCAATTCATGGGGTTTGCCTCATATGGTTGTCTTATTTTGGACAATCTCTTTGAAATATATAAGCATGGTTGGAATCAAAACCAACCAAATGGTAAAAATTATAGTACAAATATTTATATATATTAAAGGAACAACCGAAATATATTAAAGGAACAACCAAAGAGAATGACTTGGCACAATGAGATTTGAGTAATCCTTAAATCTTTATTGTGGTTGATTTTGGGTTATCCCACATTGGTGAAGAGTTGAAACATTTGAACAAGGTGAAGTGTATAAGAAAGATGGATTAGATGCCTTTGTGTCAATTCATGGGGTTTGCCTCATATTGTTGTCTTATTTTGGACAATCTTTTTGAAATATATAACCATGGTTGGAATCAAAACCAACCAAATGGTAAAAAATATAGTACAAATATTTATATATATTAAAGGAACAACCGAAGAGAATGACTTGGTACATTGAGATTTGAGTAATCTTTATATATATTAAAGGAACAACCAAAGAGAATGACTTGGCACAATGAGATTTGAGTAATCCTTAAATCTTTATTGTGGTTGATTTTGGGTTATCCCACATTGGTGAAGAGTTGAAACATGACTTGGCACAATGAGATTTGAGTAATCCTTAAATCTTTATTGTGGTAGATTTTGGGTTATCCCACATTGGTGAAGAGTTGAAACATTTGAACAAGGTGAAGTGTATAAGAAAGATGGATTAGATGCCTTTGTGTCAATTCATGGGGTTTGCCTCATATGGTTGTCTTATTTTGGACAATCTCTTTGAAATATATAACCATGGTTGGAATCAAAACCAACCAAATGGTAAAAATTATAGTACAAATATTTATATATATTAAAGGAACAACCGAAGAGAATGACTTGGTACATTGAGATTTGAGTAATCTTTATCTTTATATATATTAAAGGAACAACCAAATAGAATGACTTGGCACAATGAGATTTGAGTAATCCTTAAATCTTTATTGTGGTTGATTTTGGGTTATCCCACATTGGTGGAGAGTTGAAACATTTGAACAATGTGAAGTGTATAAGAAAGATGGATTAGATGCCTTTGTCTCAATTAATGGGGTTTGCCTTATATGGTTGTCTTATTTTGGACAATCTCTTTGAAATATATAACCATGGTGGGAATCAAAACCAACCAAATGGTAAAAAATATAGTACAAATATTTATATATATTAAAGGAACAACCGAAGAGAATGACTTGGTACATTGAGATTTGAGTAATCTTTATATATATCAACCAAAGAGAATCAAAACCAATCAAATGGTATTGAAACATTTGAACAAGGTGAAGTGTATAAGAAAGATGGATTAGATGCCTTTGTCTCAATTAATGGGGTTTGCCTCATATGGTTGTCTTATTTTGGACAATCTCTTTGAAATATATAACCATGGTGGGAATCAAAACCAACCAAATGGTAAAAAATATAGTACAAATATTTATATATATTAAAGGAACAACCGAAGAGAATGACTTGGTACATTGAGATTTGAGTAATCTTTATATATATCAACCAAAGAGAATCAAAACCAATCAAATGGTAAAGATTATAGTACAAAATTAAATCTTTATATATATAAAAGGAAAACCTTAAGGTATTGAGGTCGCACCATGAGAATTTTGTTGGTAAAGAGTTGAAACATTTGAACAAAGTGAAGAGTATAAGAAAGGTAGATTGAGTATCTTTGTCTGACAATTCATTGGTTTGTTTCATCGGGCTGTCTTAATTGGATGACATTTTTTCAAATCTATAACTATGGTTGGGATCAAAATCAACCAAATGGTAACAATTATAGTGCAAACCAATGATGATGACTTAATATTATGAGGTTTGAGTGTTCCTCAAACCTTGAAATAAGGTTAACTTTCATCAACTCATATTGGTGGAAAGATGATAGTTTGGAAGAAGATGATAGATGTATAAAAATGTGATGAATACTTTGAAATCTATAACCATGATTGAAATCAAAACCAACTAATTGATAAATTATAGTTCAAAACATAATTAAAATATCATGCAAATCAAGAAGTTAAAAACAAACTATTAATTTCACAAAATATCAATCATTTTGAAATAAGGTTGAGTTTCATCATCCGACATTGGTTGAAAGATGATAGTTTGAAAAAAATGAAGGTTATACAGAGGAGTGAATGAGTGATTATATAATCTTCTTTATACATATAAAAGTAATAACCAAGAGAAATGACATGACACAATCACACAATATGGATTAAGAATTCCAAAATATTGAATTGAGGTTAGCCTTAGTCATCCCACATTGATAAAAAGATGATTTGTTGTTGGAACATAGGTTGGTTATATAAAGAAAAAGATGTCAACTTTTCTTTAAATGGTTTTCTATTTATGATTACTTTAATCCATTTTGAATTAAATAGTAAATTTTATTTACAAATTCCATTTTCATAAAATATTAATAGGAAAAGTTTGTTTGGTATTTTCTAATTACATGTTCTCCGTTTTAGAAAAAATTGAAAAGAGTACGGGGTTTTTAATTTTTTAATAATGTATTCTTTGTTTTCCAAGTTTATTTTATATAGTCAATCAGATTCTTAATTTTAAATCATTTGTGATTATTTATTACGTAAGTTATTAGTTAAAACATACATGTTTGATGTCATTTAATAAATAAGATTACAAACAAATTTTATAAAGTAAATTTTAAAGATTAGTTTTAAACAACCATATCATGATACTTAATATTGTGTGCGTTTGTAAAAACAATTTACATCTAAAACAGTCAAATACAATGATAGATTGCATTTTTTATTAGTTGTCAAATAATGAATTAGGTTCATCTTAACGACTTAAAGTAGTTACGTATTTCTTAACAGTATAATTTCGTCACCACGCAACGCGTGGTGGCACACACTAGTTGATACTAAAACAATAACCTATTAATCTATACAAGAATTAGACATAGATTATGTTATGATGTTGCTAATATCCTCAAAAGTATATGTATAGTAACTCAAAGATACACGTGAGATGTATTAAAAAAAATCCTCAACCAGCTATACGCTCCACTCATCCCTTGGGCGCCCGCTACTACGATCATCTGATATACATGTCATTTAACAACGGGGAAGACCCGATATAGCATTAACATCAACCACACTAGGTGTATAGTTTAATGCCCAAGTAAGCTCAACTACTCCAAGTCTTTTGCCTATGGGGTAACAAGTTCAACTACACTAGATCTATACCTTGATATTTATACCCCAACAAGTTCAACCACACTAGGTCTATACCTTGCAATAATATAATATGTCGACTTTTATGCCTATGGATCAATTACATTCTAGCCATAAAGTTTAATACATCTTTTTAGACATATCAATAATTTCCAACACAAATACTTTGTATAAATATCATTTCTCATCAAATAATAATTTCCCAAAATTAGGTCAAAGTGGTTTTGAGTTCTAAAAACAATAATACTTTGAAATATGCCAACACAAAGAGTTTAAACCCATTCCACATACTCATTTTAACAATATAAGAGAAATTCTCAAATATCTCAAGTTTGACCTAATTTGTCAAAGTCAACCAAATATAAAATTTCTTGAAATATAAACTTGTAGGAGATAAAAATGCATCATTTTAACATGTATATGGTTTTATAAAAGAGTAGGATGAACTCACAATACTAGGATAGAAGAAGCCCTATAAAAATCCCCAAAAGCTTGGTAGAGAAGGCAACTTAATGTAGGAGATGAAGAACATAAGAACCTTGAAGCATAAACCTTGAATCACTAGCTCGAATGGTGAATTAAAGCTTTTGGGTGAGTAGATATGGGGAGTAAATGCCCTGACTTTCGTCTTAAATAAGGAGAAAGTGAAAGAAAAACGAGAGGAGATGATATGAGGAAGAAATTTGGCAAAATCCTTAGAAAAAGGACTTTACTGCGCATTTTTGAGGTCTCACACGACCTTAAGTCGTGGCAAATGCCCCGCGCGCAATGGAGGTGTAACACAGAGAGTAGCGCGACCACCCACGCGACCCTGGGTCGCAGGGCAAGTCGTAGAGGTCGTCGAAATTGTTTGGTGGGTCCATTTTCGAGTATGGACTGCACATTTACAAAATCTCACATATAAAAATGGTTTGCACCCTAAATTCTAGGATGTTACAATGACCGCCATCTCTCTCCCTCTCCCTCAGTGGCGGAGCCACATACAACCCAATGGGGTCTCATGACCCCAATCAAAAAAATTTAAAAAGCTAAGTTTATATTATAATTGTTTTTTAACCTTCACAAATGACTTGGTTTTATGCTTAAAGAAACCATTCAATTTTGACAAGACTCCATACATTCGATTTTTTATACCAAAACCAAAAGAAATAAATTCATTTCAATATCTTATGTATTGTTTTGTTAAATCCATTTCAAGATTAGGCATTTTAATATCTGGTTCTTCTGTATTGTTTTACTAAATACATCTCAATATCTTGTTATTTTATCTTTAATATAAAATGGTTTATGACATGTTAATTGTTTTATATGCTCAAAAGTCTCAAACCCATTATCTAGATATAAAATATATAAAATTATGGTATAATTTGTTATTCTGGTTAACCGTTATAGTAATTTTTTTAACTAAAACTGAACCGTTTAACCTGAAAACCGAAAAACCCAAAACCATTTTGGTTCAGGTGGATTATTCGGTTTTGAAAAAAAATATACAATCCTAAGTCTGACCCCAGTCACTTGAGTTTCTAGATCCGCCACTGCTCTCTCTCTCTAAATTCTTTGTTGTTCACTCTAAATATCTTCCCGATTTATTGAAGGAACGAAAGATACAATCACAAATTCAGAATCCACTGTTCGAATCCTTCCTAAAGGTATAAATTTCTTCTACTTTTATTAGGGTGTTTATGTTAGGATTATTGAGGATGGTATATAATTGTGTATATGCTTAGTCTAGGAATTAGTATTGCAAAATTGTGCAATTATATATGTTTAGAATGTTTGGGTTAGCTAAAATTGAAGTAAGAAATAAAAGGGTTAATTATGATTCCAATAGGGTTGGATTGTGTGTATATAATTAATTGCACACCAAGTGTTCGATTAAATGTCGAAAAGAGTAAAATTGAATGATTAAACTTAATTTTATGACAACTAAACTCCTTGTTAGTGTTTAACATGTAAATGTGTGTTTTAGTGCATTTAAATGTAACAAATTATGAAGTGTGGATCATAAAAGTTAGTTGGGAAAATGTAGAAATCGGATTTACCTTTTTACTAGCATGACACTTTTTTGAAGTGCATATTGTAAGCTAATTTCAAATTTAAGAAAAATGACAGTAATTGTTTCATTTATTACCCAAAAAGGGCGTGCAATATTTTATTATGAGTTTTGAGAAACTATCTTGGTTCTTGTGAGATTTGGGTGAAATTTGAAATGCATGCAACTACTATATCTCCTACAGTTGTTTGCAAGTTTTATTAGAGTCTTGTTTTATGATGTCTATGATTCAATGATGAGATTTTGAAATTTAATGGATTCGCTTTACTGTGTATGTTGCGTATGAGAATTTATTGAGAACGTTATTGCATGCTATTTTGTTATTAGAGTGAAGATTTTGGATAATGCTCGTTTCATAGTTTCCCCTTGAATTGTGTGTGAACTGTTTTATTGCATATAATTTACATATCCATTTTTTTTGGAGTTTCCTTTATGATGTTTTACCCAGTATTATAGATTGACGAAAACATATTATTATTTACCATTAGTGTAATTCACTCAACTATTTAAATAACTTTTGAATATTGGTTTAAGCAGCGGCTGACCTGTGTGGTTGCATACGGTGGCACGGGCCACCCTATTATTTCTCCGGCGAAGGGTAAAAAATTTAAGGTTTGTGAAAGGTGCAACCGTATTGTTTTGTTGTGTGCCACCATATATATTTTAAAACTACAATATGGATACAAGTTTTCCTTGCTAGAGTTGGTTTCTAAGACTTTTCCTACACCCAAGACCGAAGTTCAAATCCCACTAGCTTCATTTTTTAACTTTTTGCTTTTAATTTCAAATTTATTATGTTTCTAATAAAAATCACAATAAAAGACTTGAACCAAAGACCTCATTTATGAAAATCAATGAACTAACCAATAGATCAATTATGATTTTGTAAAAAATATCTTGATATTTTTTTTGTAGTTAAACGGTACAATCGTTTGAAAAAATTTATGGGTCGCTCCCTGGTTTTGAGAAGGTTAGTGTAGAAAAGTGGGAGTATTGCTTCACGATTTTCTCTCAAGGGTATTAGGTAATCTTTTTACTATTAATGTATGAACGTGAACGTCCCAATAATCCCAAAATGTTTTTGAAATTACTACCTACAAAAATTTCTTTTCAAATACATTTTAGTAGATGGAGTTTTTTATTTATAAAAATATCATTTTTGGAAAGAAACACTTTTATAAAAGGTCTCCTTTTCTAAAGATTAGTATTTTTTTTTGCAAAATTATCACTTTATAGTTTATACATCCATTATTTTATTTATATTAACGAATTTTTTTGTGAAAAGTCTTTTTTGAAAAGATTCAATATTTGTTCAAATATAGTTTTATATCATTCGAGATCTAATTGAAATTCGGATGATGGAATGATTGCATATTCAAGTCTTTGCTGGAATTTGATATTCGAATATATAATTGGCACACACATTCCAATACATTTCGATTTTTTTGATTAAGACAATTCCTAAGACAGTTGTGACATGTTTTCTAAAATAACGTCGTATGAAATATTACCTGGTTTTTAAAATGTTATTATTATCACATCAAGTACATTGATTAGATAATAATACAAGCCGAACATCTATAATAATTAAAATATTAAGATTAGATGAGTGTGATTAATCATATAAAATTAAATCTCGCACACTTGTAACCAACATATGTTGTGCTTGCAATTGAACCTAGGGGTGCTTAAAAACTCGACCAACCTGGCCAACTTGATCAACCGACCCAACCCTATGTAAAATAACTCAATCGAAGCAACCCGGTGTCTAATCCGATGAACCCGATATCATTTTAATTTTGAAATTAATATGATTGTTGTGTCTTTATTAATATTTATATTTGACATTTTTCCCCAAATATAAAAAAATTTCAGCACAAAAAAATTAAGACTTATAATGGGGGAAGGAAATAACGTAGCAAGGATAGCGGGAGAGGAGACGAGGTGGACGACAATCATCCCGAAGAAGGTAAGTATTTTCATTTGGAGAGTTTGCAAAGGGAGAATACCGTGTAGAGTCGTATTAGATAAGATGGGCATCGATATGCACTCTGTTTTATGCCCGAGATGTGGATCGACTCCGGAAACGAATGATCATGCCTTATGGAGTTGTCCGGAGGTAAAAAAATTATGGAGCCTAATCGGGAATTGGTGGAACAAGGATCTACGAAATATAGACACGGATCGAGGGTTGTTACAAGACGGAATTGACGAGGTCACAGAGAAAACGAAGGAGCCACTATGGGACGGGACTGTTTGGGCATTTCTATACCTGTCATGGGCAAACAGGAACATGCTCGTGTTCAAAAATGAGAAGAGAAAGTTAGCTGATCAGTTTCATGTATTCCAACACACCATTTTTGAGTGGATCAAATGGAGGAATAAGCTGCCTACGTTGGATGTAAAAAACGGAGGTAAAAAAATTATGGAGCCTAATCGGGAATTGGTGGAACAAGGATCTACGAAATATAGACACGGTTCGAGGGTTGTTACAAGACGGAGTTGACGAGGTCACAGGGAAAACGAAGGAGCCACTATGGGACGGGACTGTTTGGGCATTTCTATACCTGTCATGGGCAAACAGGAACATGCTCGTGTTCAAAAATGAGAAGAGAAAGTTAGCTGATCAGTTTCATGTATTCCAACACACCATTTTTGAGTGGATCAAATGGAGGAATAAGCTGCATACGTTGGATGTAAAAAAACGGAGGTAAAAAAATTATGGAGCCTAATCGGGAATTGGTGGAACAAGGATCTACGAAATATAGACACGGTTCGAGGGTTGTTACAAGACGGAGTTGACGAGGTCACAGGGAAAACGAAGGAGCCACTATGGGACGGGACTGTTTGGGCATTTCTATACCTGTCATGGGCAAACAGGAACATGCTCATGTTCAAAAATGAGAAGAGAAAGTTAGCTGATCAGTTTCATGTATTCCAACACACCATTTTTGAGTGGATCAAATGGAGGAATAAGCTGCCTACGTTGGATGTAACGACCTGGTTAAACGACCCGAAGAGGTTGTAAATGTGGTCGATGCAGCTGGGGTGAATTGTTGTTCGGATCAAGCTTTCGACTGAGAAAGTTTTGCCCCTTGCAAAACTGATCCTATAGAAGATGATAGGTTCTATTTATACTATGTAGTGTAGTCCCTTTTGTTCGATACCCTTTAGGTGGGTGTTCGTTTTGATTGTAATTGTGTAATACACCTTTTGATTTGATATATATATATATATACTTGCCTTTCAAAAAAAAAATTATATTTGACAATTACACAATCACGTACCTTTTTCATATACATATATTTTCAATCTATTCTCTATTCTATATAATTCTTTTATATACGTGTCCATTAAATATATATATATATATATATATAATTGAGAAAATTAACTGAATATGATATATTTAAGATTTAAGAATATGAATAAGTTGTACCAAATGGCTGACGATGAAAAAGAAATTATGAGTAGACTAGAAAACCAAAAATATTTAAGGTTGATAGAGTATTTTGTTGTAGCAAAGTATCAACCCGCCCAACCCGATGAACCCGACCAACCCGTACGGGTTGGGTTGGGTTAAGATTTTTAAAACCGAAAACATTGGGTTGGGTTGTTGAAATACCTTCAACCCGATCAACCCAACCCGTGAGTACCCATGCTTGAACCACTATGTGTAGATGCATCCACATTCATTTGATGATCCCCCAAACGCAAAAGTCCCCGAGCGTCCAACGAAATGATTTCATGCAATCAATCAAACATGTTCACTTTTTTCAAGCAAAATACATAGAACAAACATGAATGCGTACTCACCTCAATGCTTAGGCGCGTGCTCCTTTCACTCTCGTTCAATCAATGGTACTTCAATCTCTAACATAAAATTACATTTTTATTGTAAGCAAATCTTTACCTTAACTGCTAAATAAATTCTTATGGGTCTTAATTGGATGGTCAAGTTGATTGACACATTCCCAAAACAATGGATAAACTCGTTTATTTTTTAAATTAGCTCCATTAGGATCGACAAAAAGGCACAATATCGTCACTTCTAAAGCACACTTCCAAACACCCCCTAAATATAATCGATATATATATATATATAGTTCGATCACACATGTTATAAGTCCAGAGAAATTTGATGAACAAGCATCAATGCAACAATTTTTACGTAATATAACTAATTATATGTGACAAAATGAGCAAGTTGAGTAACAAGTTTAAATAGGTACTAGTTAAAATTAAGGAGTAATTCCTATACAAGTCAAAACGAAACGAAACGGATAAGGTTGGGGTTGGAATCCACACCAACACCTTTTTCGTCAACTTTCAATTTTTGAAAAGGTTGATGCGTTTAATATATATGATTACAAAAACTATACTATTAGAAATAATAATCTAATTTTTTAACAAGTTGATTTAAGATGGTGTAAACACTTGATGTACTTTGGGTGATTTTTAACTCATTTGTCATTCAATCGCATAAAAACCAGCTAGTGCAAAGTTGCAACAGGAGATCTACGTGACAACTAGGGGTGTATGCGGGTTAGGGATGAGGTCGGTACCAGTACCGTATCGAACCGATACCGTATCGGTCGGTACCGAATTTTTTTTGAACAAAATATAAGTACCGAATACCAAACCGAATTTACTGGTTCGGTACCGATATGGGATCGGTATCGGGACAGGAAATTCGGTGTCAATACCACCACTTAGTACCGAAATTTAAAGTTAATAACAAAACAATAAAAAACAAATCGCTAAAGTTCAAGAAAAAAAAGTTCAACAATCGCATGTTGGAAATTGTAAGGTTGCAAACTTTTCATCCATCCTACATAGGAAGTCCTATGGGAGATGAAAGTGAGAGTGCCGTATAAGGCTTAACCCACCATTGGACCTTGAACTAGTTGATGGGCTCATGGTGGGGGTTGTGTATGGTAGGTCCAACGCACACGCGGGCGCGGGAATTCGTGGAGTGGCGCGAGAAGGCGCACTTTGCACTTGGCCGTCGGATTAAGGTTGGAGACTGAGTCTCAAGAACCTGGCCGTTTCTTGGGGACGAAGGATGGGCTGCAGCTAGGGTTTTTATCAGTATAAATACTGATCTAAATCCCTCTCCTGAGACACACTGAAAAACTGCTCTCTCTCTCTAGTTTCTGCTCCCTGTTGCATTCATTCACTTCCTGCCGTTCTATTTTCTGCATCATTCTTGCTTTGGTTTGCATACATTGCTGTTGTATACAAACCGCGAATCTGCATCGAATCCTGGGCTTTGCGGCTGATATACTCACAGCAATTAGAGTGCTGTATAAAACCTTAAAGGATAGGTTTTATTAAACCGTGCAGTTTTCTTCTCCGGAAAAACGATCAAAAGGTTAGTATTTAAATTATGTTAAGTAATTTAATTACAGTTCACTGAGTGAACGATCTTCTTCTATTCCTTTCTTTAAATTAAATCTATCGAAAAGGATAGATTTAATAGTGGAACGTCATAATTTGGTTTCGGGTTCTCTCTATAATTAACATATAACTTGGTTAATCGTTAAAGTTTCTATTTTTATATACATATATAAAGCTTAAATATTTTAATATAAAGATTTAATTTTTATTGGTTACTAATCCTATTATAAAATTTTCAACAATCTTTAAGGTTTTATACGAGATGGATTCTGGAAACTTCCGTTTGTTGAACCAAGACCTAATGAAATTGGAAAAATTTGATGGGACTTCGTACACTCGTTGGGCCGACAAGGTCAAATTCATGTTGATGGTCCTCTACCTCTACTGGGTGTTGGACCCTACACTTGAACCCATTCCCGAAAACCCGGTTCCCGAGCCGGGGAAAGAACCGGATAGGAAGGCAATAGCCGACCTAGACAAACAAAGGTTCCTCCGCAGGGAGGCCGAAACCTTAGCGTGTGGTCATATCAAGAACACACTGTCTGATCGGCTATTCGACCTTTACACTCCCGTTATGTGTTCTCGAGAACTATGGAAAGCACTTGAATACAAGTATAAGTCACAAGAAGACGGAACCAACAAGTTTCTTGTGTCTCAATACTTGCGTTTTCAAATGGTAGATGACAAACCCATTTTAGAACAAGTGCATGAACTTCAAGTCTTGATTAATAAACTCAAGATGCTTTCCATAGTCATTCCTGAAATCTTCCAAGTTGGAGCAATTATAGATAAATTGCCCCCATCCTGGAAAGATTTCTCTAAGAGAATGATGCATAAATCTGAAGATTACTCATTGGATGATTTATGCAAACATTTGAGAATTGAGGAAGAGTCACGTAATCGGGACAAGAAGGCGAAGTTCATTTCGAGTGCTAACAGCGTGCAGGCTGCAGCAAAAGGGAAGGGCAAGTTTGGAGGTCCAAAACAGAAGTGGAATGGCCCACAAAAGAAAAGTTTTAAAAAACCGGGCCAATCCAGTTCTGGGCAACATATCAAGAAGACTAGGAAGTGCCATGTCTGCGGAGAGACGGGGCACTATGCTCGCGAATGCAAGCAAAGAAAGTCCGGTCCACCTCTTGCAAATGCTGTTGAAGATATTCGACATCATGTGGCAAGTCTTCATATGGAAGAAACTGATATGGTGTCTGATGCTGCCACTAGAGTTGTAGCAGGGCGAGGAGGTTGGTTTCTGGATACTGGGGCTACTGTCCATGTTTGTGCGGACCGATCCCAGTTCTTTGATTACGGGCCAGCAAGAGAAGGAAGACAAGTATTGGTGGCAAACAACGGCCGTGCGGACGTCGTTGGAATTGGAAAAGTGCTACTCAACTTCACATCGGGACATACTGTGGCTCTCCAAGATGTTCTTCATGTTCCCTCTTTGAATAAGAGCCTTGTTTCGGGAAACAAACTCGACCGTAACGGGTTTGGTTTGAATATCGAATCAGGAAAGCTCATTGTTTATAAGAGGAAAACCTTTATTGGTAAGGGGTACAATATTCTTGGTTTGTATCGCCTGAACTTGAGAGAGAACGAAGATGTGAACGCTGTGGGGTTCGTGAATACCTTAGAAGACGAACCGAGTAGTAGCTCTGTGGGTAGCAACGTGTTAGCTCTATCTGATAGTGATTCTGTTTTTGATTCGGTTTTTAATGTTGATGTAATTGCAAACGATGATTCTAATAAAATGAAGTCTTTGAATTATATTGTTTGTTCTATTTCTTTATGGCATAAACGTTTAGCACATACAAATATAAAAAATATTGAAAAGATGCAAAACAAAGGTTTACTTAAAATTGACAAAAAGGATTTTGGAAAATGTGAAACTTGTGTAAAATCAAAATTTACTAAGAAACCTTTTCCAAGTGTTAAAAGAAATACATCAATTTTAGAGTTAATTCATTCCGACATCTGCGAATTAAATGGAATGTTTACCCGTGGAGGTAAAAGATATTTCATTACATTCTGCGATGACTTCAGCCGATATTTATATGTTTATCTTTTACACTCAAAAGACGAAGCTTTTGAGGCTTTCAAAATTTATAAAGCTGAAGTGGAAAATCAACTGGAGAAACGAATCAAAATACTACGATCAGATAGAGGTGGTGAATATTTTAATCGAGAGTTTGATGCATTCTGCGAAGAGAATGGAATCAAACATGAACGCACCTCACCATTCACCCCACAACAAAATGGTTTGGCGGAAAGAAAGAACCGAACCCTTGTTGAAATGGTCAACTGTATGTTGAACCAATCGGGTCTGCCAAATAATTTATGGGGAGAAGCCCTACTCACTGCTTGGCACGTCCAAAACCGAATCACTAGTCGTGTGATTCCAACAAGTCCTTCTGAATTATGGAAAGGAAGGAAACCAAATCTCGACTATCTGAGAGTCTGGGGATGTATTGCATACTATCGAACCCCTGATCCTAAAAGATCTAAACTGGGAGCTCGTGCTATTAAAAGCATATTCGTTGGATATGCCAGAAATAGCAATGCTTACAGATTATTAGATAAAGAATCAGGAGTTATAGTAGAATCTAGAGACGTGGAGTTCTTTGAAGATAAGTTTTCAGGCAATGCTGAAAACTCAGAACCAACATTGGTTTCTAATCTTCCTTGCACACCACGTGATAGTTCGAAAGCCCCAAAGGTTGACGAACCACGTAGAAGTACAAGAGCATGAAAAGAGAAAAGTCTAGGAGATGACTTCTACTCATACTTGGTAGAAGGAACTCAAAAGAATGTGACAAGAGAGGTCATTTTCTCCATCAATCTAGATGATGAACCTAAGACTTTTAAAGAAGCCATGTCTTCAAGGGATGCTCCATTGTGGAAAGAAGCAATAAAAGATGAAATGGACTCTATCATGGGAAATGGTACTTGGGAATTATCTGATTTACCCAAGGGAGCAAAATCCATTGGCTCCAAATGGATATTCAAGAGAAAGAGACATCCAGATGGATCGATTTCAGCCTTTAAAGCTAGATTAGTAGCAAAAGGATATAGACAGAAAGAGGGAGTCGATTATTTTGACACCTACGCTCCAATTACTAGAATTAGTTCAATTCGAACTCTTATAGCAATTTCAGCCATAAAAGGTCTGTACATTCATCAAATGGATGTGAAGACAACCTTTTTAAATGGCCATCTAAACGAGGAGGTTTATATGGAGCAACCCGAAGGGTTTGTAGTAACTGGACAAGAGAACAAAGTGTGTAGACTTATTAAATCTCTATACGGTTTAAAACAAGCCCCCAAACAATGGCATGAAAGATTTGATACAACTATCACCTCTTTCGGGTTCCAACACAATGAGGCCGACAGATGCATTTACTCGAAATGCACTAAAGGATCCACTGTAATTATCTGTCTATACGTAGATGATATGTTGATCATCGGAACCGATCTGGAAGGAATTCTTGAAACCAAGCGCTACCTATCCGCGAACTTTAAGATGAAAGATCTTGGAGAGGTAGATACCATTCTTGGAATAAAGGTTAAAAGGTCAGCATCTCAAATCTCTCTTTGTCAATCCCATTACATAGAAAAGATACTGACAAAGTTTCAACATCTGAATATAAAAGAGTATAACACTCCTTTCGATTCAAGTGTGAAACTTGATAAAAACTCTGGTAGAGCGGTGGCTCAATTAGAGTATGCAAGTGCAATAGGATGCATGATGTATGCAATGCATTGCACTAGACCGGATATTGCTTTTTCAGTGAGTAGACTGAGTCAATACACTAGCAATCCCGGTCCAGATCACTGGAAAGCTATTGGAAGAGTATTGGGTTACTTAAAAAGAACCAGTGATCTAGAGTTAACGTACACGACACATCCAGGAATTTTGGAAGGGTATTCTGACGCCAGTTGGATAGATCACTCTAGTGATTCGAAATCCACTAGTGGATGGATTTACACTCTTGCTGGTGGGGCAATTTCTTGGGCAAGCAAGAAACAATCGTGTATAGCCCATTCGACTATGGAAGCCGAACTCATTGCACTAGCTGCCGCGTGCAAAGAGGCTGAATGGATTAGAGATCTATTAACAGATATTCATTTGTGGCCTCGACCAACCCCTTCTATTCCCATGTACTGTGACAGTGAGGCCACACTGTCAAAGGTATAAATGTTGTGTATAATGGGAAGTCGCGACACATAGGTCTCCGACACAATTTCGTGAGACAATTAATTGATGATGGTACCATAAGCATAGTGTATGTCAAGTCATGTGGGAACTTGGCTGATCCGCTAACCAAGCCTCTGACGAGAGACTTAGTCGGATCAACTACTAGAGACATAGGTCTGAAACCACGTAGAATCAATTAGTGATGGGAACCCAACTTGGATTTAGTGCTCCTATCTATCAAGTTCAAAGGGTAACAACAAGTCACTAATTGATAGAAGGTACTATCGAATGATAGATCCATGTAAGGTAAAAGATAGTACGGCGTTGCCGAGAATAAGGTTGAGTTAAAACTCTTAACAAAGTTTAGAGGCATCTTAGCAACGAAGATGTTATAGAACTTTTCCTATATGACTCAAAGGTGGTGCCGCCTCAAATGAAGAATAGTGGTTCTTCTTCTAAAAGGTCATGAAACAGGGTTTAGCGCATGGCCATAATCCGCGCTCAGTGAGAAATCAAGAATGCTAGGTGGTGTGTGTAAGTAAGCCGGAGTGATCTTAAGGTTCAAGGTTTAAATCCTAAGGATACCATTGAACTGATCCCTTCTTGCTTACTTACATAAAACTTGGTTTAATCTCAGTGATACCATTGTGACATCACTTACTACGAATGACAGAAAAGTTTCCAACCTGGTGGGGGATTGTTGGAAATTGTAAGGTTGAAAACTTTTCATCCATCCCAAATAGGAAGGGAGATGAAAGTGAGAGTGCCTTATAAGGCTTAACCCACCATTGGGCCTTGAACTAGTTGATGGGCTCATGGTGGGGGTTGTGGATGGTAGGTCCAACGCACACGCGCGCGCGTGGCCGTGGCCGAGGACGCGGGCGCGGGAATTTGCGGAGTGGCGCGAGAAGGCGCACTTTGCACGCCGCATCGGAGCCTCGCCCCGAGCTCCCGAGTATTTTTTATAGAAAATTTCGGGAGAATAATTACCACGTTTTTTTTAAATTAACAGGTTTGACTAAGTAATATAGTTAGTTACTGATAATTATTATTTTTATATGAAAAACGTGGGATTAAGGTTGGAGACTGAGTCTCAAGAACCTGGCCGTTTCTTGGGGACGAAGGATGGGCTGCAGCTAGGGTTTTTATCAGTATAAATACTGATATAAATCCCTCTCCTGAGACACACTGAAAAACTGCTCTCTCTCTCTCTCGTTTCTGCTCCCTGCTGAATTCATTCACTTCCTGCCATTCTATTTTCTGCATCAGTCTTGCTTTGGTTTGCATACATTGCTGTTGTATACAAACCGCGAATCTGCATCGAATCCTGGGCTTTGCAGCTGATATACTCACAGCAATTAGAGTGCCGTATAAAACCTTAAAGGACAGGTTTTATTAAACCGTGCAGTTTTCTTCTCCAGAAAAACGATCAAAAGATTAGTATTTAAATTATGTTAAATAATTTAATTACGGTTCACTGAGTGAACGATCTTCTTCTACTCCTTTCTTTAAATTAAATCTATCGAGAAGGATAGATTTAATAGTGGAACGTCATAATTTGGTTTCGGGTTCTCTCTATAATTAACATATAACTTGGTTCATCGTTAAAGTTTCTATTTTTATATACATATATAAAGCTTAAATCTTTTAATATAAAGATTTAATCTTTATTGGTTACTAATCCTATTATAAATTTTTCAACATCGCAAATGTTCAATGCATCAAAACCAATCCCAAAAGTTCAACAATTTTCATTACTATTTTCTCTTTTCCTTTTTTGGTTGTTTATCGCCTCTTCTTCAATATCGATTATTTTGAAGTGGGTGATTTTTTGAATTCAAATGGAGAAGATATGGATTTATTAGGCATAGATATTGTTTAATTTTAGGAAAATGTGATTAGTTAGAAAATAGAGATGGAATTGGAAATCGAAATGTCCCTTGTTATCTGATTCGGTACCGGTACCGATTTTTTCGGTATAATCCCGGTACCAAATACCAAAATGCCGAATACCGATTCGGAGGAATTTTTGGGGCCGAATACCGTACCGAATTGAATATGAGAATTCAGTATCAGTTCGGTACGGGATCGGTTCGGTTCGGGAAAATGGTATGAAAAGCTCATCCCTAATGCGGGTTAGGTTAGGCGGTTTACGACATTTTTCAACACAGACCAATTATTGCAGTCTAGAAAAATCTTAACCCAACTCATTCAAAAGTATAACCCAACCCTCGCGGGTTGGGTTTGGTTGACGGGTTAGTAGTTACATAAACTTGACGAATGAAATACTTCATAAAACTTAAGTTTTATATGACCAAACTATAAAATCTTATATCTAAAAAGGTTACAATAGGTTTATATGACAATTTGGAGAGTTTCAACAAGTTCTAGAACGCTTTTTAAATAAGGTGTCGTATGATTATTTTATAGAAACATTTTGAGAAGTGTCATATAAACTAATCCATTTGTAGGACACTTGTGTTCATATGACACTTTTTCAAATAGTGGCGTATAAAGTAATTAAAATGATATTTTGTTTTAAAAACGTCCGAAAATTTTGTTAAGACACTCAAGAATCATATAAACATATTGTAACACTTTTTTGTTCAATTATAAAAAGTATCATATTAGGACGCTTAGACAATTTAGGCATCCTATAAATTTAATGTTGTTATAGTGAAATGCTATAACTGTTAGCATTTTGTTTCCACCAAAGTATAATATCAATTGAGGGAGTCCCTGAGACAGGGACGGATCCATGCTTTTTTTATACTGTGGCACCAATATAATATAGACAAAAAATAGTTACAAAAAGTACAGTCTTTATCGACGTGTCTTCATGTTTTTACTAACGTTCAATAGCATTCGGTGCGTTTTGAGCCTAATCCACCGTTTCGAGGGATTTTTAAAGTTTTTGCTTGATTTCGAGGGAATTTTCGGGTTTTTTAATCGATTTCGAGGGGTTTTTAGTTTTTCAGTTGATTTCAAGAGTTTCTTTCAGTTTTTTGATAGAGTTTCTTTCGATTTTTTGATTGATTTCAAGAGTTTTTTCGGTTATTTTGGTTTATTTCAAGTCTTCTTTTTGGTTGTTTGGTTGATTTCAAGAGTTTAGGTGCACCCTTTTGAAGTTTCCAAAACGATATCGTTGCACCCTTCACGTACCTAAAAATTTTACCCTTCGACGGAGATATAATATGGTGGCCTGTGCCACCGTGTGAACCATCACTACTAGAAAATTGAGTATTTTCAACGGAAATTAATTTTCAACGGAAAATGTCGTTGAAAATTTTCTACGAATTTTAGAGGATTATTGACAGAACATAAATTTTCTATGAATTTTCAACGAATTTTCGTTGAAAATCTCTCACAAACATATATGCATTTTCAACCAAAATTTTTTCAACGGAATGTTTCGTCAAAAAGTTTTTGGTTGAAAATGCATTTTGTGAGAGATTTTCAACAGAAATTCGTTGAAAATCGTAGAAAAAATATGTTTTGTCAATAATCCCTTTAAAATTTATAGAAAAATTTTCAACGACATTTTCCGTTGAAAATTTTCGTTGAAAATACTCAATTTTCTAGTAGTGCATGACACGTCCGCCCTTGCCTTGAGATGATAGATTCGTCAACCATATATCTATCAACATCATTCATATTCTTCACATATCTATTTGTTGTTGCAAAATCGATTTTAATATTTTTCTCCTATTAGATTCTTTGTCATCATTTTTTGGTGGTGAATATCTTTTGGTAACCTATACATTTAGCTAAATTGAAATACAAACATAAACTCAACAAACACTATATAAAATTTTACATACAATTATTATATGTATATATATATTAAACATTATTAATATATATATATATGATAAACATTATTAATATATATATATATATATTATAGAATATAATAGAATAGGAGGGCCACCCTCAACCGATAAACTAAACATTTTACGAGAAGACGAGAAATTTCAATATCATATATGATTACACGCATGATAAATAATTTTAATCATATATGATTAAACACATGTTTCATTGACAACACATATATGCTTAATCATATATGTTTCAACACACCCAAAGAAGTATAATCATATATGATATTGAAACTTTTTGCATTCTCTCAAATTGTTTAACTTCCCGCATGATAGTTCCTCTAGACTAATATATTATGTATAGATTTATTGAAGTTATATATATATATAGGGGTGGGTTCAAATGTGAACCTATCGTTGATTGTGAACATGAGGATGCATCTCATCCATCCATTTGAAATCAGATCAAAAAATCAATTCACAAAACGCACGGTGGCGTTTTTGTAAATAAGTGGAAAACTCGAGTCATGGCTTAAACAATAATTAGCGCATAGGGGCAGCATCGTAAATATAACATGTTCGTCAATTTCTTCATCTTCGTCGTCCCCAAAAAACGATTTCGCCATCAATCTCTTCATTGTCGTCGTCACCAAGTAACAATTTCGACATAAATCAGTTCGTCGTTGTCGTCACCAAACAACTTATTTCCTACAGAATTGTAGCTTATATTCAGTCTGAATATAAGCTAAAATTATGTGTTTGAATAGTTGTACTATATATTCAGTCTGAATATAAACTACAATTATGAGTTTGTATAATTGTAGCTTATATTCAGTCTGAATATAAGCTAAAATTATGTGTTTGTATAATTGTAGTTTATATTCAGTCTGAATATAAGCATAAAATGTTATGCTTATATTCATACTGAATATAAGCTACAATTATGTGTTTGTATAATTGTAGCTTATATTCAAACTGAATATAAGCTAAAATTATGTGTTTGTATAATTGTAGCTTATATTCAGTCTGAATATAAGCATAACATTGTAGTATCACAATGTCATGTTTATATTCAGTCTGAATATAAGCTACAATTATGGGTTAGTATGATTGTAGTTTATATTCAGTATGAATATAAGCTAAAATTATGGGTTTGTATGATTGTAGCTTATATTCAGTCTGATATAAGCTAAAATTATGTGTTTGTATAATTGTAGCTTATATTCAGTCTGAATATAAGCATAAAATGTTATGCTTAATTGTAGTTTATATTCGGTCGAATATAAGCTAAAATTATGTGTTTGTATAATTGTAGCTTATATTCAGTCTGAATATAAGCATAACATTTTAGTATCACAATGTCATGTTTATATTCAGTCTGAATATAAGCTACAATTATGAGTTTGCATAATTGTAGCTTATATTCAGTCTGAATATAAGCATAACATTGTGATATCACAATGTCATATTTATATTCAGCCTGAATATAAGCTACAATTATGGGTTTGTATAATTGTAGCTTATATTCAGTCTGAAATAAGCTAAAATTATGTGTTTGTATAATTGTAGTTTATATTCAGTCTGAATATAAGCATAAAATGTTATGCTTATATTTTAGACTGAATATAAGCTACAATTATGTGTTTGTATAATTGTAGCTTATATTCAGACTGAATATAAGCATAACATTGTAGTATCACAATGTCATGTTTATATTCAGTCTGAATATAAGCTACAATTATGGGTTTGTATAATTGTAGCTTATATTCAGTCTGAATATAAGATAAAATTATGGGTTTGTATAATTGTAGCTTATATTCAGTCTGAATATAACCTAAAATTATGTGTTTGTATAATTGTAGCTTATATTCAGTCTGAATATAAGCATAACATTTTAGTATCACAATGTCATGTTTATATTAAGTCTGAATATAAGTTACAATTATGAGTTTGTATAATTGTAGCTTATATTCAGTCTGAATATAAGCTAAAGTTATGTGTTTGTATAATTGTAGATTATATTCAGTCTGAATATAAGCATAACATTGTGATATCACAATGTCATGTTTATATTGAGTCTGAATATAAGCATAACATTGTTCCTGATAAAGAAGCAGACTCCATTGAAAAAACAGAATTAACAATTTAGTTTCAGAAATCGAAAATCCGATTACTAAAGTTCTTCACAACAATGAATACGATTAACAGAGAAGAATTCGATTTCCAGAGAGAGTTCGATTTACAGAGAAAATTTCGATTAACAAAGGATGAGAGAATTAAGCGGGGGTGATAAACTTGCTTAATTTACCCCTCAAGCCACATTTAAAGAACGACTTCAACTTGGCTCAGATCAAGAGCTGAGATTTGTCCTTAGGTTCACAACCAAAGATAGGTTCACATTTGAACTTTCCTCTCTCTCTCTCCCTCTCTCTCTCTATATATATATATATATATATATATATATATATGGGATGGTTGATACGAAAACATCCTATGTTTAAAGAAACAAAAGAATGGTTTCTAAACCACAAATTTTGTAAAATCAATTGATGTTATATTAGATGACATTGAACTAATTAATGGATGCTGAAATATACTTTCCACCAAGAGTAAATTCTTTTAGGGGTAAAATTGATAGAACTCAATAGTAATAATATACTATTCTAATATATATATATATATATATTAGTTTATAATATATTATTACTTTATGATATATTATGAATATATAAATTTTGTAAAATCAATTGATAATATATTAGAATATTATATTATATTATAATTATATCATATATATGATTTTACATTTTACATTTGTACAAAATCACATATGAATCTACCTTAACACTTGTACAAAATCATATATGATACTGAAATCATACGTGATTTTGTTGATATACTTTGGCATTGTAATCATGTGTAAATATCATTTGTACAAAATCATATATGATTTTACATTTACATTTGTACAAAATCGCATATGATTTTACATTAACATTTGTACAAAATCACATATGATTTCTTATATTTCTCTTGATCTTATATTTATTTAAAGATATTTCATATTTATCTTGATCTTATATTTATTTAAAGATATTTCATATTTATCTTGATCTTATATTTATTTAAATATATTTAAAATTTAAATTGTTAAAAATTAATCAAGATTGTACATTGTACAATATGATGGAAATCATGAATAATAACATTCATAAAGTAATATTTGGACCATAATACCCTTAAAGTAATTATATTATTATTAATTAATTTGTTCATTTGTTTCTTTAAACGCAAAAAGTTCTCATTTGAACCTCTATATATATATATATAGACATAGGATCGTGTGAGAAGAAGAGTTAAGATGACAAATGTAAGAATAGATCTGAGCCCTTGATCACGTCTAATGTCATACCCACCCATGAGTTGCGCCTTCGAAGGGAGTTGATCTGGTGCATCTCGGTGTACCTAATCTTAATGCATCACATCCTAATGTGCATCCAAGGGTGGAGATCCCTTCTTACATCTTACGCTTCTCACCATATCTCTCTTTCTTACCGGAACCCAACCCCATATATATATATATATAGGGGCGGGTTCAAATGAGAACTCAAATTTGATTGTGAACGTGAGGAAAATGAGAGCGCGACACGTGTCATATTCAGACTAAATAATGAAGAAAATATTCAGTCTGAATATTTTCTTCATTATTCAGTGTGAATAATACAAATTCAGACCCGTATCGCGCTCTCATTTGTCCTCACGTCCACAACCAAATTTGAGTTCGCATTTGAACTTTCCTCTCTCTCTCTCTCTATATATATATATATATATATACATATATATATGGGCAGGTTCATACAAGAACACCTCTATTTAAATGAACACTTTTAGAACCACATATGATGTGGGTCCCACACAATATAAAAACATATCTGATTCATTGGGGCCCACCATTGAATCAGATATGATTTTATATTGTGTGGTCCAAGTGGGAATTCTTCTAAGAAAGCCCCTTCTTCTAGTCTTTATCTTGAATCTTTCTTATTGTCTTTCCCTTTCATCTTGATATCAACTCTAACATTAACAAAACATCGGGCGGGGAAGCTTTCAATATTATGATGAAAGAGACTATCGGAGAAGGTCCCACTCTGCTTGCGTCCGCTAGCTGACGACGCCACATCATATGTTATTTTAAGGGTGTTCCTTTAAATATGCAAAGTTCTCATTTGAACCTCCTTCTCTCTCTCTCTCTCTCTCTATATATATATATATATATATATATATATATATATATATAGGGGATGGATCATACGAGAACCACCACTCTTTAAAGGAACAAATGGACACATTGTGGACCACATATGATGTGGGTCCCACATAATATTAAATCATTTCTGATTTAATATTATGTGGGACCCACAACATATGTGGTCCACAATGTGTCCATTTGTTCCCTTAAAAATCAAAAGTTCTCATTTGAACCTTTCCCTATATATTATATATATAGGGGATGTTTCAATTGCAAACTCGACAATTTATACAAACTTTGCAAACCAATCTTAGCCGTCCATCTAGTATAATAAATATTTGATTTTATTTTGTTTCCTAATTCAAAGTCATGACCATTATTAATGAACCTATCATCTTCCATATATATTTCGACCATAATTAATGAATTATGATAAGTGTCCATAAATATCTCAATTGTTTCCTAATATAATAGTTTGCAAAGTTTGTATAAATTGTCGAGTTTGCAATTGGACCTCCCCTATATATATTAGCGACAAGTTGAAGTAGGTCAAAGCAATTTCAACCCTCCTAATTGGTGGTTTAAAGCGTTGGATTTAATTGAGTTGTTAACAGGTTGGTTTGGGTGGATTGAGTGGTTTGACGATTTTTTGTACATCCCTAATGACAACAGAATCCTGCTCAAACTGATGGGAATACAATCCTGTTCAAATCAAAGGGGTAACTCTACATGTAGTCATTTTGAACAACTATGTTGTATGTGTCGTAGTGATGGCAATGAATAAGGTTCATGAGATAAAGTTACAAGTTGTATAAATAAGGATGCTCAGGTGGACATATGGTCGAACCATGTTAGATAAGATACAGAACTAGACTCTTCGAGTAGAGTTGGGAGTTGTGCCCATCACGTATAAAACTAAGAGAGAGAACTTTATGGTGGTTTCAGTATCTACGCAAAAAGCAAAAATCTGACACCGGTGAGGAGTTTAGAGAGTGTGACGGTCAATGGGGTGACGAGAAGGCGCAAGCCAAGAAGGATTTGGGATGAGCAGTTAAGGATAGACATGGAGGCCTTAGTCGTTTCCAAAGACACAATTTCTAATAGAAGATACCAGAGATAATTTATAATAAAATTTGACCAAACTCTCAAAGTTGAAGGTATAATTTGACAAAACATAAATCTTGGGGGATCAAATTGAGAAATTGTTTCATTGTTTTCAATTGGGAAATTTATATGCAAGAGTTACGTATATAGGGGAGAGAGAGAATGCGAATCAGTCTCTTCATACTCAAGACGCCGAACGGTGTGCTGCAACACCACCAACCACCACCACCAATCACCACCGTCACCGGAAACCTTGAGATTTGAACTTAAAACACTTGCCGGTTTCTTCTATTCTTCTGAAGTAAGTTTCATCTTTCTATCTTCATATCTATATCCTATCCCTATATCTCTATGCATATGAAATCAAGGGTGATTTTTTCTTTGAATTGAACTGCTGTATACGTATATACACGTATATACATGGGGCATAAGAAGTGGAACTTCGTTACTCGCTCCAAGACGGTGACTGCTGCTGCTAATACTCCTTCTTCGCCTCTGCCTTTGTCTCCAATCGATAACGATAGCGGCGATGGTGTTGAGGTTAGCTCACTCTCTACGGAACAGAATTTAAGTGTGAATTCTTCATCTGTTCAATTAGTACAACGAAAGAATGAAGTTGCTTTAGCGATTGAATCGGATGGTTACTCTACTGTAAAAGTTGAGTGTGAGAAATCCTTAACTGCGCTCAGACGAGGGAACCATAAGAAATCCCTACGCCAAATGAAATTAAGAAGGCAAGTAAGACAGACGAGGAACGGAAGAAGGAGATTGAAGTTATAGTGGCTGCAGCAAGGCTGTTGCAACAAAAGTTAGAGTCATCTCAATCCCAAGCTGATGGGGATAAGGGTTCAGAAGTTGCTTCTGGATCTGGCCAGCGTGTGGGTGAACGAAGGAAGAGTGCAAAGGTGAGGAGGAATGTAACCTCTGCTGATAGCAAAGAGTGTGTTCATCCTTATTGGAAGTCAATGAGTTTGGATTCAAAGAAGGACTTGCTCAAGATAAGAATATCAGATATTAAAGCCCATTTTAGATCACTGAAAGATGGGTTACCATATGTAGTCATTTCGGAAGTTGTATCCTTCGGTCGAGCTAATAACAGTTGGAAATTTTGGATGTGTTGCCGATGCAATGAGAAATTTCCAGATCCTAAATTGCACATGCAACATGTTATACATGAGCACATGGGTAGCCTATTGCCCAATTTGCAGAAAATGTTGCCTCCAACTGTAGACAATGAGTGGACTGAAATGCTCCTAACGTTTCCTTGAAAATTACTTGATGTCAACGCCGCAATCAAAATGGTTGAAATGCAGTCAAATTCACTAGCTGCCAACTTTGTCGATAGACCACATTCAAAGAACAACTCTGAGTTATTGGATGATTGTTTCGCTTCCAATTACTGCTCTTCTAATGATCCATGGGATTCGTCATCTGGACTAGAGAAATATGACAATCCTTGCAATGATCCTAACGCAGAGAGCAAGGAGTATATCAAGATTCCTGATGTAGCTAGGGAATGTGACCAAAACCAATTTTTCAAGGGTTTTTTCCATCCTGATAGCTGGCCATTAGCTGAAGACATTGAAAGGACAAAGCTACTTGAAAAAAATACAATCGTCATTCCAGTTGCTTATTAAACATAAGTACCTTGCAGCTAGTCATCTTACTAAGGTTGTACAGTTTGCAGTAGAGGAGTTGCATTCTCGGCTTCTTAACTGCGGTGTGGATCAATCACCCATTTGTATATGCTTTCTGGGAGCCTCAGAACTTAGGAAAGTGCTCAAATTCTTGCAAGAACTATCTCATTCATGTGGACTAAGTAGGTATTCAGAGAAAGGTAATGTCGTGGAAGAGTTGAATAGGTCCACCCTAGCGATTGAAATGTCCGAAAAGATAGTTTTTAATGAAGATGGATCATGTCTCTTGTTAGACTCGTGTCTTCTTCCTTGCAAGCTCAGTGCAGACACGTGTCAAGATACTCCTGCAGGTGGTGCAATTGAAGTTACTAGTGTTAGCTCTGAAAATGGGTTAAAATATGATGATGATTCTTTATTGTCATGGATATTTTCTGGTCCCACAAGTGGGGAACAGCTGACATTCTGGATGCGCTCCAGAGAGGAGAGGTTGCATCAAGGAATCGAGGTTCTACAGGTGCTTGAAAAGGAATTTAACCATTTCCATGGGTTATGTGAAAGAAAGTTAGAGCATACAAGCTATGAGGAAGCTTTGCAGCAAGTGGAAGATCTCTGTCTAGAAGAAGGTAAGAAAAGGGAGCATGCCACAGAATCTGCACATCGAAGTTATGAATTTGTGTTGAGGAAGCGACATGAAGAGCTTACATGACGTGGAAATGATAGTACACTACCTGTCAATAAGTTCGAGGTGGATGCCTTGGCAAATGTTTTAAAAGAAGCTGAATCTTTGAATGTTAACCAGTTTGGGTTTGAGGAGACATATAGCGGTGTGAATTCTCATCTATGTGACTTAGAATCTGGTGAAGATGATGATTGGAGGGCGAAGGACTATCTACATCAAGTGGACTCTTGCATAGAAGTTGCAATCCAGAAGCAAAAAGAACAGTTGTCCATTGAGGTTAGTTTGATTTATGGAGATATGTAATTTGTATAGAAACCTTATCTGCAGTATCTCCAGTGTCATCTCATTTTCTGGAGATGCAGCTCAGCAAAATTGATGCAAGAATCATGCGAACTGTAACCGAAATGCAGCAGTTGGAAGCTAAGCTCAGTCCTGTATCTGCCTATGATTTTGGACTCATAGTTGTGCCTCTAGTAAAGTCTTTCTTGCGGGTTTGTATATAACTTGCTACACCATTTATGATTTATTTTTTACTCTTACCATGCATGCCCCTAAAATTAGATTTTATCTCTTTTTTGTTCTTCCTTTAGGCACTCCTAGAAGATTTAGCAGAGAAAGATGCCACAGAGAAATCAGATGCTGCCAGAGAAGCTTTTCTAGCAGAACTTGCTCTAGACTCTAAAAAAGGAACTGTAGATAACTCAAAGCAGTTTAATGATAAGCTAAAGGATAAAAGAAAGAACAGGGAGTACAGAAAGATAAAGGATTCTAAGGTCTGAAATAAATGAGTATCATTAATGTCCTATTAGAATATGATTCGAATGCTTGTGTGCAGTGCTAATAATCCTGTATATGTGCAGGCTACAAACAATAGTGAGGCACATGTATTAGCCCATGCAAATGCAGAAAAGGCGTATGTACTTCCCTCACTGTGCTTTGATGTTCAGAAAATAGGGTTACTGTTTATTCTCCTTGTTTTGATGTTTTTCCAATGCCTGTTGCTCAGCATCTCTTCTCCACTTGCTGTTGATGGACATGAGTCAGAAACTGTTGCTGAAGTTGAGGATGCTTTTAGTCAGCTGAAAGATGAGGCAAGGCGTAGAAAAAATGAGCTTGAAGCTGAGGAAAGAAAGCTTGAAGAAACTTTGGAATACCAAAGACGGATTGAGAAATAGGCGAAACAAAAACATCTTGCAGAGCAACTTAAAAATAGTCTAAGTGTGACACCGATGAGGAAAGTAACAATAGAAACTCCAGCCGGATATGTGAAGCATAACATTGATAATCATACTGACAATGAATTGAGACCTTCTAGGCAGGTGAGCATCCTTGTGTTGTTAAATATGAGTTGAGTGGGTGCATGTTAATGCTGCCTTTTTCTTATATTTGATGTGACTAAGAGTTGTGATATTGCATTTGAATGCTTTAACTTTTGAGGTAAAAAGAATTTGCTTCAATACAAGGTGACTCGGATACTTTTTCTTCTAGGAACCACTGAAGCAGAGTAATGGGCATCTGAGCAAACTTGAGGGCTTGTCTGACAAGGATAGAGAAGGAGCCCCACGGAGGACTGGTATGATTACAATAATTATAATCATAAGTATTGAAGTAATGTTTAGCAGTGGTACTAGTTAGGCCATAATCTATTGTTTTTTCCCCTTGGGTAGCCTTGCTTCACGGAGGGATTGCAGAAGATGGTGTTTTGCTTTCTGATCAGAAAACAGGAAGAAAAAGTAGGCGCCAAAAAAGTGCCACCAAATTAATTGATGGGAAGCAGCAACCTGTGTCATTACAGAAGGAAAATATTGAAGTTGGTAATGTTACACACAAGAATGGCCTCAACGATGATAGCAGTAAGTGCCTCCTGTAATTTTGACACCTATCTTGCTTGTTTTAAATCTGTTACTTTCTAGGTTTCAGTATCCATTGGTGGTTACTTAGCTGTTGTGATTCTTTTTAGTTATGTGTATGCCTGTTACTTTAAAAAAACCGGTTTGCAACCCCTGGATGTAGGCCTGATGCAATTGTTGAATCAGTTGAATTCACCTTAATTGGCTGCTAGACCTCTTATCTTTTTTGCAAGGCCGGTATGAAAACCTGTTCACAAACAGCTTTTCATATCTTGTGCAAATGTGAGTGACCCCAGTAGAAAAAATTCCAAGAACTATTAAATATGAAATGCACCTCAATTAGTGACAATTTCAATCATGGACATCATATAACTCATGTCTTAATAGTAGAGTCTGTTGTTACTCTCTCTCTCTCTCCATGTATGACGCATGCTTTAAGAGAGATTGTTCTTCCTAAAGAAGCTATCTTGCATATCTTGAAACTTAGAACAACTCTAGATAACTTATAAAAAGAATTCTGTCCATCAGCATTTTGTCATGGTGAAGGATATAGTATAATATTTAAGTGGCAATTAGAAGGTATGAGCTCATGAAGTTCAAATCTACCTGGCTGCAGTTTGTAGAAATATAGCCTCAAAATAAAAACTAATTCTCTTCTAAAACATCAAATACGCCTCCCTCTTTATATTTTATTCATTCTTTAAATTTTGTTTTTTGTATTTTATACTCTTTAAACTTTCATTTTACTGCCTTCAAAGTATTATTTTTATTCGGTTTTTGTATTTTAATTAATTTATTAAATATTAATAATAAAAAAATAATATAGAGAAGGTATAAAATAAAAATTGGAAACTACCTATTTTTTTAAATTTTAGTGTCATTCTAATCGTCTTGACGAAAACTTTCTATTGATATATTTGGTAAATATTTATTTTATTATAATTTGATAAATTACATAAATTAATTAAAAAATATATTAACAACTCATTAGGGGTAAATTGGTCATTTTATCTGTCCTGTCCAAGTTCTGTCTTACCAAACGCCAAATAGTTGTCCTGTTATGTCTTACTTACCTGTTCTGTGCTCTGGATACTATACACACCCTTAACATACTGGAATGAAAAGTGAACCATTTTATCTTTTGTTGAGTCCCTTTTTTCTTTCCATTTAAATATATTAATAGGGTCTAGAGCAGCGTGAACAACTCCGATTAAGTTGGCATAATTTTGTATATGAGTTCTCTATGAAGAGTGGAACCGTGGCTTTTGTAAAATCTTGGGTTCTTGAGCTGGTTCTATGCAATTCTGTGAGTTTAAGATGTTGGCTGCTAGCCAATTTATGGTTTGCCGGTGGTGAGTGATAAAATTTTGAACTTAGCTTCTGTTTTTGTGGCGCTCTTGTTTTATAATATAGATTATTGTCTTGCATGAGAGTAAACGATAAGGAAAATGCTCTGGAAGCTTCACATTCTTTCATGTTCTTGTTGAGACGCTTGATATATGTACCTTAGCTCTAAACTGAAGGAATTAAATCATGCTTTGGCGTTGTCACTTGTCTTTGTTCGATAAAGTTGGTATGCTCAAAATGCTTGAAGTAGATGGTGAATATTTCTCATTTGTGGTGAGGGCAAGCAGGACTAGAAACAAGTTATGAAATGAAGTAGTGAAGTTATACTTACCAGTTGCCTAATTCCTTTGTTTCATAGTACTTTCTTCAGGTTATAATGATCAATGATTCTTTTTTATTGCCTCAGCATATAATTTTAGCTGACAGCTTCACTTTGCTTCTTTGATTTTGGGTAGAAGCACGGACCTTCTTTGATCTCTCCTATGGTTATTAAATCTATTTTTAATCTTGGACAAGGACTTTTTATTCTTGTGAATCAGTGTGATCGATACTATCTGTATTTCTTAGTTGTCACATTTTTCTAGAGGCCAACAGTTTCATTATGGTTTTCCCCATTCATAGACTATACTGCCATGCTGGTACTTTCCACCATTCAGCATTGCCAACTTGTTCAAATTTGTTTGTTTGTTTGTTGTATTGTGTCTTATTCATGCTAGTAAAAAATATCATCCACCGATGAATATGATAAGCCTTCGTTAGTGAAAGTATACTCGAGAAAGAAAACTAAAGGAGAGGAGAAGAAAGTATAAAGGGCAATCTAGCAATTGTTTTTTAATTGCTTCCAAAATGGAGAAAGTAGGAAAGAGAAGGGTTTTCCCCCAAATATGGAGATTATCCCAAAAATGATTACCATGTGAAAGAAATATTTTTTAATATATTTCTACCAATAGGAAACTTTGGAAATAATTATTTAGAGAGAGACAATATTTTAATTAATTAATTAAATATTTTAATATTTTAATCAATGTTGGATTCTCCAAAATGGGGAATATGTTGGAGATGAATGTTAATTTTTTTAGAGATTTCAACTTTTGGTTCTCCATTTTTAGAGAAATTTTGGGGAATCTATTAGAGATGCTCAGCTAAACGTTGGTTAGCACAAGACCAGGTTTTGTAGAGTTTTTATCATTAAAATTTTATCTACTACTGCAAACTTATTCTATGAAGAATAATCTCATCAAATGGAGTTCATTTTGCCTGAACAACAGATAGTTCTTATTCAGGAGAAAATGGAACAAAGACACTGAGGCAGTTGCAAGCAGAAGAGGACGATGAAGAAAGGTTTCAAGCTGACCTCTTAAAAGCTGTACGCCAAAGCCTTGGTATTTATTCCTTACCTCTAATAGGTGCAGTTATGATTATGATTATGATGTTAAATTCAATAATGCCTTATTAAAATGTGGTTGTAGAAGGGGAAGACTCTCGTGTTACATCTATTGAACTATTTTTGAATTTTTTTTGGGGAGGGGGGAGCGTAGTGAGATCTTCAGCCCTTGTGCATGGTATTTTGTTGAAGTACCTGTTACTAACATGCATGCTGGCATGTGACAGACTCAAATGAATGATGCTTCTGAAGTATTGGGAGTGATTTTTTATTGTCTTCACCAGTCATTTCTATCTGGTTCTGGCATTTCTGATACTGAACCAGTAGAAAGCAATGTGATGGGTGCTTGGGAGTGTGCAAATAGTGCTTGTACAGCACATTCTCCTTTTGGAATGGACATCTTTGAACGTATGAATTGCTACAACTGTGGGTTGGAATCTAGACGTATGAAATACACTTCTTTCTTTCACCAGATCAATGCCAATGCCCTCCGGACTATGAAGGCATGCTTCTATGCTGTACTTATTTTGCATTTCATACTAGACTGCTAGAGGTTATCAAGTTTCTCATAAATATTGCAATTACCATTCAGGTTATGTGTCCGGATAACTCCTTTGAGGAGCTACTAAACCTTGTTGAGATGAATCACCGGTTAGCTTGTGATCCTGAAGATGGTGGCTGTGGGAAGCTTAACTATATTCATCATATTCTTTCTACTCCACCTCACGTGTTCACAACAGGTGATCTTTTGGATGGATGACGAGTCATCAAATCGCTATTCATTTGTGCATTTTACCTAACATCTCTACTCTGTTTCTGTTTTGTAGTACTCGGATGGCAGAATACTTGTGAAAGTGTTGAAGACATAAAGGCCACATTGGCGGCCCTAGCCACTGAAATAGATATCAATGTTCTTTATCGTGGGCTTGATCCAATGAACAGTCACCGTCTGGTTTCAGTGGTACAGCTCAATAACCATACTTTCTTAATTCCTTGGCTCATTTCTATTGGAAAGTTATCATATATTATCTGCTGTCCTTGGTGAACATAAGCAATTATAGTTTAAATGAATCACCAGACGTTTACATATTTTATCTTATAGCATAACTTTGGAAATTATTTTTGCTATTAGTGAGGAAAGAACTTCTTTACACCCTTTGTTGTTTGTTCCATATCTTTTGAGGAAGCTACATTCACAGTCTGAATTAGAAATTAAGATCAGCCTTGTGAGTTTTTGTTCTGGGCATTCCATAACAACACCAAAATGAACTGTCTGATGTGTAATGTCGCAGCCGGTATTATATGGAGAAATAATATTGGGAGGACAATTTTTGCGTGCTTTACCAATGATTCCCGAATTATTAATACATTACGTTAGAGTTGTGATTAGTTCATGGTTAGTTATGAACATGTTGCTTACAGTCTTGTTTTTAAATTGTGCCGACGGATTTTACCATATACACCCTCTTCTACTTGATCTTAAAATGTTAACTTATGTATAATGTATGCTATTTTTAATCATCCTATATTTTATATTTATGTAACAACTTCTTTGACCCATCCCTTACCGACATCTCTTGTTGTCTTACTCGTTATCCCATCACAAACATTGCTATACCTATCAAGAATTCGAGCCATCACAGCTATCATCTGAATCCTTGTTCATTCAGTTGCCACTAAGTTCTATGTGTGATGCTGAAAAGATCCTAGGTGTTCTAGGTGTGAATTGTTAATGCTAATGTCTTAGGTTGTGTGTTTCTTATATAAGGTTTAGCCTCACTTTTTTTTGTGGGGAAAATGCATTCTCACAACTGTCTATGGAATCAAAAAAATTAGTGCCTCTATACTCTCACATGGTGCTTATTGGACAACCAAGAAAGCATCACCATGGTACGCTACTTGATTGCTCTAGAAAATTCTAGGGACTTGTAGTATTATCCAAAATGTTCTAGAATTTTTATACGTCACACTATAGACGAGAACCATTAAGTGTAGACTAAGGGGCTGTTTACCAAATGCTTACCTAGGTCGTTTATCAAATGCTTACGGTATGCTACTTGATTGCTCTAGAAAAGTGTAGGCACCATGATCTTAGTCCCATCTTACATGTGTTGAGTCTACCTTGGATATCCAAGCTCGCCAAACTTTGGATACATTCGAAGAGTGTCTAGATGAACTAAAGGCGAAGGAACCGCCTCTGTGAATGCCTTCATAAGCATTATGCTTTTAGGTGACAACTTTTAGATGAGTCCAAGCAGCGGTTCATCGATTCATGAGGGAGTTGAACAGGTGTAAGCTCGCGTGCTGAAAGTGAAACTAGACAACATTCTTTGGAGCATGAATGTAACACCCCGCCTTACAACGACACAATATTGTCCGCTTTGGCCTAAGCCGCACGGATTTGTTTCTGGCGACCTGGCGAGGACTTCCCAGGGGGTCACCCATCCTGGTACTACTCCCACCCGGGCACGCTTAACCACAGAGTTCCAAGAACCTGCCTTGCGTGTGGCCCCAAAACGCGTTGTGTTTAGGAAGTCCAAGGTTTACTTATGAACCCAGCATCACTCCTGTCCACGGCCGATATGGGATCTGCCTAAGGTGTTACAAACACCTCCCCTTAGGGACTCATCGTCCTCGATGAGGTTTGCCCCACATCCCGAACGGCACAGGAGCGGCTCTGATACCATTTGTAACACCCCGCCTTACCACGACACAATATTGTCCGCTTTGGCCTAAGCCGCACGGATTTGTTTCTGGCGACCTGGCGAGGACTTCCCAGGGGGTCACCCATCCTGATACTACTCCCAACCCAAGCACGTTTAACCACAGAGTTCCAAGAACCTGCCTTGCGTGTGGCCCCAAAACGCGTTGTGTTTAGGAAGGCGAAGGTTTACTTATGAACCCAGCATCACTCCTGTCCACGGCCGATATGGGATCTGCCTAAGGTGTTACAATGAAACATTACTTTCAAGTATCAGTATTGTGGAAGAGGCCAACAAAATATGTATGACAACCTCTATCTTGTGAACTTAGGAGCTCTACGATGATAATGAAGCCATTGAGACATCAACAAAAGAATGCACATTATTTAAGTTATGAAATGTCCATCATGTTAGATTAGGATGCATGTTCTATCTCATTAATGATCTCCGATCACGAGCTATCATTGAGCTTATGTATCAAGGAGTGCAAGTTCTTGCATCTACAATAGCAAGCACAATTGTTCATGGACTAAGTGCTAAAGAAAGAACCATCCAAGGAGATACATGTGGATTATCGTGCTAACTATGAGAAAGGAAGCATGTCAAAGCCTTCACCTTGCAATCGCGATATGTGTTACAAACCACATATGTTTTAAGGTGAACGAGCTTGCATGTCATGATTGTTCAATACTAAGAAGAGGAGCACTGGCAAAGCACCACAAAAGGATGAGGTTGAGGGAAAGTATTATGCCAGTCAAACCTCCAATGCTAAAAATGTCAAGCCTGAGAAACAGGGTATGTAGAGGCTCGTATTTATGGGAGCTCAAGCCAATAGCCAACAAACAAAAGCTTTGGTGGACACCGGAGCATGCAACGACTTTATCATGAAAGTTTAATAAAGGTCATGCTTGAAATGTGTGACATAGGAGAATTGCTTAGAACCGTGAACTCCAACGTATGGAACATTCTCGACATTGCAAGAGAACTAGAGGAGTGAGAATCTCATTTGCCAGTGGAAGGGGACCATCAACATATATGTGGTTCCACTTGATTACCATCAACTAGTTGGGATAAATTCGTTGGATAAATTTAAGGTGGCCCCTTTTCCATTCTTTATGCACGTAAGATGGGACTAAGATCATGGTGCCGCTAGAGGGGGTTGAAAAAACGTGATGCAAGTACGTGATCAATGCAAGTGATCACATGTGAGAATTAGAGTTAAAGGGAGAAGTGTAAGAAGGGATTTGGATCCTTGATCACTTTTAATTCCAAAACAACCCATGAAATGCACTTTGGAAGGGAATTGATCTCATGGTTCTCTTTAATGTTGATCTAGTGGTTCTCTTCAATTAGGATTGATCCAAAAGTGGAGATGCCTTCTTGTGAGCCCAGATTAAGTGCAATAATAACAACAATCAAACACGAACAATAATCAATAAGAATGAATCAACGTAGTCAGCTTGATTGCATTAAACGAATATGAATGTTCTAACAGAGAGTAATTGCATACGGCTAGGTTTAACAATGATGAAAACTCTTGGTTAAACAATAAAGAAACTAAACTATTTATACCTTCCGGTATTTACAATTTTTGCCCAGAACTTTAATACAATTAAAATAAACCCTAACAATTCTCACCATAACTCTCATTCTCACTGGAACCCAACCCTAGACTAGATTACTAGAACCATTGAGAGTACATTTTATATTTATATGGAGTTAGGATCTTCTGTGAGATGAATCTCAAAGCTCCTACGCTAATCTTGAATCTAAATGCTTTTTGTATCTAGGATGTTCCCACCGTGGTTATGGCATAAACAAGAACCTTGTGATATTAGTCCCTAGTACTATACTAGTGATGTCATCCACGTTCTTACCTCTCCATACCGAATATTGGCAACGGTTGGTTCCATTTCTCTAACCCATCACCATGACTTTTTGGCCATAATTGAGTTAACTTTATTCGTTGGTCCAAGCCTTCTCCCTAATAATAAATTAAAATAGTAAAATAAAGAATTGAATGATGTTTTCCATAAATTAATGATTGTTATAATATATATATATATATATATATAGAGAGAGAGAGAGAGAGAGAAAGAGGGAGAGAGAGGAAAGTTCAAATGAGAACTCAAATTTGGTTGTGAACGTGAGGACACGACACGTGTCATATTAAGACTGAATAATGAAGGAAAATATTCAGACTGAATAACACTACATACATTCGGTCTGAATATTTTCCTTCATTATTCAGTCTGAATATGACAGGTGTCGCGCTCTCATTTGTCCTTACGTTCACAACCAAGTTTGAGTTCTCATTCGAACCCACCCTTATATATATATATAATATTACAGCTGAATCTTTATATTAAGGTGGATCTTAAAAACCCTAAATAGGTTACTATATCGGCTTCCATACTAACTTCGTTAAACAATTCCTTTTTACTTGCTTTTTTAGGTATGCTATTATGGGCAGCACTATCATTGCTTTGCCTACAACCATGATCATGAACGGTGGATGATGTATGATGACAACACGGTGAAGGTATTCACTCCGCCATTATCATTATTTGCTATATATCTAGTTTTTTTCTGCTTTTAACAACACATAATTATTTAACTCCATAGGTAATTGGAAGCTGGGAAGATGTCCTTAAGATTTGTTCTATGAAGCCGTAAACTAAGCTATATTCAGACATTATTACATTTCTTTTGATGCACTGGGGATCCAGGAGCTGAATGTGGATTTCTAATGCAAAGGCTCAGTTGGCATCCATGTGACACTGATTTTCTGAAGTCACAATGTATGTGAAATTTATATAATGAATAGATGTGTATTATAAAGAAATTTTGTAGGAGAATTGGTCTTCTAGGAGAGAGAGAGGATATAACTGAAGTTTTGACCCAGAAAAAACCAAGAAGATTCTTGAAGGTTCCTAGCACCTTATGTAAATTAGTTCTCCCAAATGTAAGTGGCTAATAACATTACTCTTAAAAATGGGTTGTACAATGGGATTATTATCTGGAAGCTAAATGTCCCATAAAACTGTAAGTTTTACAATTTTGAAAAAGGTACTGTATAGATGACTTATAAGGTCATCTTTTTGGGTTAAGCCAGAAAAAACAATATGATATTTGAAGTCTTGTAGTATAACTGCAACTTATGGTAGAAGAAATATTAGTGAAGATAGCTCATGTGCTCTTCTTTGTATTTATGCTAAACTTCTGATATTTCTGTTTGTAATGACATCTTTACTGTTATTTGTCTGAATGCTGTTTTTTAGCCATTAAGTCAATGAGCTCGAAATGTAGTTTTGGCAGCATTGAAGATGCAAATTGCAATGATTTTTTGGTCTGAATGGATTCTTCCCAGGTTTGGCTTCTTCTTCTCTCTGCTTATTCTTGTTGTAGAATTTGTTTTGTCTGCCAACTTTAATATTTCCTGCAATAAGAAGCCTTGAAGTTGAATATTTAGGCGAAAAATAATTTTTTATTAAATGTATTGAATACTTTTTTTGAGAGAAAATGTATTGAATACTTTAATAATATAAAATCTCCAAAATGGAGAAGTTAAGAGTCGAATTAGTTTTTTTAGAGATTTTACTTCTTGATTCTCCATTTTTGGAGAGATTCTGTTGGAGATGCTCGAAGCGTGTCTTAGCCGGTAAGAGGTCATAAGTGTTTATTTACCTGATAGGAGACAATAAGGGGTTGCTTACCAATTGCTTACCGGGTAAGCACACTTACCAACAAAAGTCACCACCACCATATACCTTATCGGATAACATTCTTGGCCATCAAATTGGATTGTTGGTTAGTGCTTACAGGCTATTAGTCTTTTTCCTCACTTACTGGATAAGACTCTTGGTCCATGCTATGCGTCTTACAAGGTAAGATTTTAGGTCCTTTCCATGCTCACTCGGTAAGGTAAGCGACACCGATATGCGTTTGGTAAACGGCTCCCAAGTGTTTAGTAAAAAATCACACTGAGTTGTGGTGGTTGTTTTGAATCATTGCAACCGATTTTAGTTTTTAGTTTTTAGTTTTTAGTTTTTTGTGCCAAAATGCTCGTGGAATTGCAAGCTTTAGCCTTTAGACTTCACAACAACGAAGGTTTCAGACAAAAATGCAAAGTATGATGGTTGTTGCAATTTTTAGGGTATTCTTCCGCTCTTTATCTTTGATTCTAAATCCACATGATTATTTTTATATGTTTGGTACTTTAATGTTTTTCCGTTAGTTTTTTCTTTGATTGTATTGGCCGGCAAATAAGGTGCAGGATGCTGCTAAATTGCATTAAGCTGACGTTATTTTAACGTCGCATGAGGTACCTGATCTGCATCAAATTGCGGATCAAATTCCAAACATCAAGTGCTTTTACAAATGCAATAACGATTGTTTGAAAATTGGTCCGTGACTTTGCCAAGAACAGTTGTTATGACAACATGCTACTAAGTATACGTAATTTATTCCGAGTTATGACCACAAACTACTAAGCACATTTAAGGTAGATCAAAGATTCGTAAAATGCTACCAGAGGGAGTCGAAGCGAATTGACCCGATAAGAGTCGAAGCGATTTAACCACAAGGCTTGTGGCGTACTGGTTAAGTATTGTAGGAGATGAGGCTAGAACAACCATCTACCCCATGTTCGAATCCAGACGCAAACAACTTGTGGCCACTGGGAAATTATGTCAGGGTTGCATGCTTTAGCAGTCTTAAAATTGCCAGAGATTAGTTTAGGCAAATGCCTAGAATACTCTTCAGGAAAAAAAAAAGTTGGTTGTTGATTTGGGGAATAAAAAATGTTTTTTTTTCAAAAGTTAGTTGTTGATTTGGGGAATAAAAAATGTTTTTTTTTCAAATGAAATTGACGTTAACTTTTTGAGTAAGATGCAAGATTGTATTATGCTTTTAGTCGAACTATATCATTACAAGCGAATTTTTTTGGGTTTTTAATTGATTTTGCTGAGTTCTATCATTGTGATTGTTCTATTGAATAAAAGTAATTCAATCATCCGGTTAGGATCGATCTAAACCAGCCCATTATGTATATGATTTAACATGCCAACTATTAAACAACTTATTAGAAATACAAGACAGTCAATTAGAAATGTCACAAAATCCCCCGCGCTTCGGGGATGCCCTCAGCGTCGAGGAACATGTACTAGGGTGTATGTGCGACTCGTTCAGATCATGAACTAGAACAAAGGAAAGAGAACAATGTTTGAATATCAATGATCAAATAGGATAGAACGGAAAAACTCCTTTATCATTTTTTTCTCTTTGTTTTCAATTTTGTTTTCATAGAGCAAACCTATAATTTAGAGTAAATAAGACAAACTAGGAATGAAATTAAAACAATTTACGACAAATAAGTAAACTATAACAAATAACGTGCTCGAAAAATATGAAACAAAGGAGAGGATGGATGATTCCTCATGAGTGGTGATTGAAGAACAAAGTGGGAGCAAAAACCATGGTTCTAAATAACTCGTTATGGTCACGTTATGGCACGTTATGGCATCAAGGCTTAGGTTCGCCGCCACGTTAACCACCATGACTCCGGTCTAAAGCTTGGTTTGCACTGTAACGTGTTATGGCGCGTTACAATATGTTATGGCACGTTACAACGCCGTATTTTGTGAAGTGTGAGACTATTTTAATATATAATTTAAGCGATAAATGATAATTATGTATGAGACGTAGGACTTAAATAACCATAAACATGAAACTTAAAGGCTAAAACCTTAAGTATGTAAATATTTACTCACATTCCCGTACACGAAAAATTGGACATGAATTTCTTGAAAATTGAAAAAAGTAGTGAGTGATTCAAAAGATTTAATCCCTATTTTGCTCTCTTGGTAACATTTTCTATGAGCTGCTATATATATATATATATATATATATATATATATATATTTGGTATTAATTATTCTTCTTTCTTGTTAGTTTTACATTATATTAACTTAATTTGTTCAAAGATATTATTCAAAACACTAACACATACAAGGGGGTGTGTGTCACTAACACATACAAGGGAGTGTGTGTGTGTGTGTGTGTGTATATATATGTGTGTGTGTGTGTGTATATATGTGTGTGTGTGTGTGTGTATATATATGTGTGTGTGTGTGTGTGTGTGCACGCGCGCGCCCCGTTTTAGGGCACGCCTTAAAAAACGCCACGCCTTACGTCATTTAGAACCTTGACAAAAACTCATTGTTTAGATTTCCAAAATATCGTATAATCCATCAAGCACGGCCCAATGAAGATTTCCAATAGAATTTTAAACGTAATGAACATTATAAAATGAATTAATATAATTTCTCTGTTTTAGCAAATTTTTAATCATAAAATAAGTCAAATTTCATCTAACAGGCATATCAAACCTTGGTCCCACAACTTTAAAACCAACATCGTCAAAATATTTTCTATATGCCGCATGCATTTTTTTACCCTTTGTGGAAATTTGCGTAACATAAATCTAAACTTATCTATTAAGAGTTTACAAGTATTTCAACCGTCTTGAACGACTAAATTTATTATGTGTGCATAGCAACGTGCATGAAATAATTTACCGTCTAAAATAGGGATCAAAGCCAACTTTGATTTCTCCATACATAGATTCTTATCACTAGTGTTATCAAATGAAATGCTAATGATTTTAAAATGTAAGACTTTTTTAATAATTGAAAATTGGCGTTCACAGGATTTTGGCGCACCAAACGGTTCAAACGTGATTACACGTTTGAGTAATTGTCACGATTGCAAGCTCAATCCTATGTGTTGTTATGCATATATAAGAATCCGATAATCCGTGTGGTGCGCTCCATTTCGACTCGTTTTCCACATTTTAAGTGCATCATGTCTAACTCTTACTGACTTGGAGCGTGGTTGTAGTGGTTTTTGAATCATCTTCGTAATGTGAGGTTTGTGGAAATGTCCGAATGGCAACCCGACTTGAATGACACATTTTGTTGGTTCAACTCAGCATCAAACGACCATATTCATTGATTGTCAAGTATCGGCTGGCTCGAAATCACAAAATATAGCGAGAATTGTGAACGTTTTTTTTTGGCGAGAAGCGAATACGAGCCGAAATCACAAAATATAGCGAGAATTGTGAACGTTTTTTTGCAAGAAACAAATACGAGCCGAAATCACAAAATATAGCGAGAATTGTGAACGCTTTTTTTTGCAAGAAACGAACAAGAGCCGAAATCACAAAATATAGTGAGAAATGTGAATGTTTTTTTTGCGAGAAACGAATAATAGCCAAAATCACAAGATATAGTGAGAATTATGAATGTCTTTTTTTGCGAGAAACGAATACGAGTCGAAATTTGAAAAAAGAAAAAAAATCATATGACCGTTTGCAACGGCTAGAAAACAGTAAAAAAAATTGTAATTTCTGGGTCGAACTTCCATAACCGGTCCCGGGCCAAGCCGGGCTAGGCCAAAATAGCCATCTCTAGTAGAAAGTGAATTCAAAAATCGATTTAATCCACATCATTGGTTATACATGTTTGAAATTGGTTATAGCAATTACATAGTTTTTATTCGAAATTCTCTTTCTTTAAAAACTAAAATAATTAATAAAGTATAACTTATTATATAATTAATTTCGATATCTTTTTTTCCTTGAACGGCTATTTCGATATCTTCTTATTATCTTTTTAAAAGGTTCAAATGTCCATGCATGATTGCATTCCACATATGTTAAAAACAAGTGTATGTGCATGTAACACCTACATACATATACAAATACATATACATATATAGTGTGTATATATATATATATATATAAATAAGAGGAGCTAGCTAGACCCATAGTGAAGTGAGTCTGACGCTGACCATCCACCACACTAACACAATCAATGAAATTCAAATCTCTCCTTACGATTGTCCCCAAATGGTCAACCTCCTACAAACAAACTCCCTCTTAATTCGCACTTTTACTTTTTACTTAGTCTCTTTTCTCCACCAAATCCTCTCTTTCAATTCTTTACTTTACTTTCATCAATTAATCCCATCAAACTCACAAATCTCTTTCAATTTCTTCATCATCATTTCACAAATCTCTCTCTCTCTCTCTCTATACATATATATATATATATATACACATACACATATATCATCATCATCATCATCAATCAATTATGACCCTAAAGGGCAGCACCAGCCAAGCCTGCGCTGCCTGCAAATACCAACGAAAAAGATGCACCCCAGAGTGTGCACTCGCCCCCCATTTCCGCCCCGAACACACCGAGATTTTCAAGAATGCTCATAAGCTCTTTGGTGTTCGTAAAATCCTTAGAATTCTCGAAAAGATCGACCCATCTCAAAAGACCGAAGCCATGCGTACCATTATCTATCAAGCCAACATGCGAGACCGCTTTCCCGTTCACGGATGCTTAGGAGAAATCTATCAGTTACAGTACCAAATAAGACAAGCTGAAAAAGAGCTGTATGCTGTCTTATCTCAACTTCAGTTTTATAAACAACAAAGAAGACAACAAGAGATAACGTTATCCACATCTTCCCCTATGGACTCACCTGAATCGCAACAGTTGCAACTCGGAATACAATCTTCTGCTGCTAATGGGCTTAATCTTTTTCAACATGAACAGCAATTTGTTCCAGTTGCAGCCTTTTTTGATCAATCTTATAATAGTGGAAATGAGAATAATAATGATAATAATAATGATAATAGTAATAATTTGGGAATTCATTTTGATTCAAAGGAAAATAATATGTCGAATATTGATGGTAGTATGTGGGTTCAGCAAACATATTGCAATGAGAATGATGGAAAGACTTTAGTGGCGTTGCAATCATCTCAGTTGCCATTGACTATCCAAGAAGAAGTTACTCATGATTATGATGAAATCTATCCGTTTTTCGATACCATTGATGATACTCAATCGTATATAGATTCTAAAGATGCCAATGACTCAAGGTATATATACTAATCTTTTTGTAATTCTATATATATATATTCATGTATGCATATTAGATCATCGTGTTTTTTTTGGTAGTAATAGATGTTAATTCTTGGTTTAAATTCATTTACAGCTCGGAATCGTCACTAAAAGAGACCACACAGTCTGTTGCAGGGAATAAATTAAAGCGTGCTGAACTCCAAGTAAATAAGTATAATAAGGGAGGGTTCATGTGAGAACTGCAAATATTTTAAGAACCAGCTAGGGAACTTATTTTCATTGATGAATATACACTATATAAACTTCACAAAAACATGTATATTCATCAATGAATATACACTAAAAAACTTAGTTCCTCTGTTCTCAAAATATTTGTGGTTCTCATTTGAACTGGGCTCATTGAGACTAAATATCTATATATGCTTAACTATTAAGGCAGCTTAATCTTAACTCTTTGTCTGAATTCAATCTGCAGCTTGGAATTGTGACTGAAGATTACGAGACAGCTGTTTAGATGAGTTGAGAGAACAAAAGTACACAGCTAAAAGAGTGCCTTCTTCTACTTTGCTATAGCCATCCAGATAAATAAAGTAATATAAATTTTGTTTTCTTTTACTTCCTTAATTTCTCTATTTTTTTTCCTAGTTGTTTTCCGGGATTATATCATCGAGTACATTCAACTAAATTGAGGGTTTGTTTTCTTAGATTATTCTATTCGTATGTAGTCGTTGTTAGGCGGCTTTTGAGCTAAGCATCCATATATTTTTGTTGACAATTTTCTTATACTGTAAATTTATGCTTTCATAAATGGATAGATATTCTAATAACCAGTATATATATCATGCCTGTTTGCATACATGAAAGAAGTTGCTAAAATCTATTTATCAAAGTTTATATGATCATCCATTAATATTGTTTGTAGCTTAATTAGGCATATGAAACTAGCTTTGGTTAATTATTCTAAAACTCAAATGCTATATTCTCATTACCTTTTTAAAAAAGTTCTCATGACTTGCAAATTTGCAATCTTTCCAGTTGCACCAGCTTGATAAAGTTATTTACATATTTATCATTAAATCTTTTCTAGTAAGAATAAGATGCATTTCATTTATACCATTTTCTACAATTCTCTTTTTGTGGATCTCATCTTTGTTTCTGAACAACTGGCACAAATAGGAACTAAAATTTGAGTGTGTGCTGTGTTTCAAAGAAGTATATATTTGCATGTGGTTGTATTCAAAGAATGGAATTAGAACTCTTAGAAAGCCAATCTAAGGGGCTGTTTGGTTGGTTTTCCAATAAGTCCTGTATGGATAAAGATGTCTGTGTGGATTAATCTGTCTATATAGATTGGGGGAAAGTTTTTGTTTGGGAGGGTTCTTTTTCTAGACGGAACTGAAGGAGCATGTTTTTTAATAGCGAGGGACAGGTTTGGAAAAACTTGACTTTCTGCATAAAGCTCCCCCCAGAAGCTTACTGAAAAAGCCACTTTCTATATCATTAAGCTACTACCAAAAACAGTCGTATATAGCTGACCAAATAATCTGGGTCCCATTATAAGCTCGTTAAGCTGCTAACAAACAGTCCCTAAGTCGTATAAAGACCTCTACAGAACAGGACATGGTAGAACTATATTTTTACGAAGAACTATATTTTTCACACAATCATTGCTTAAAATGTTATGGAAATCATTTTTGGAAAGTGTCTGAATATGCACCTGACACAAAGGGTTTGTTGTTTTATGCATCTAAAGGAGACCTTCTATCCTGGTGGGATATAGTGGGACGTTTGGTTTAGAAAAAGCCTTAGGGGCTGTTTACTTACAGCTTAATGAGCTTAATGGTCTGGCCGGCTCAATCATTCAGCCATACAGGTGTAAGCCATGACCTCTCACTTGATTCCTGTTAAGCCATCTCAAACAAGTTAATGCTAGAAACGCATCAAAAACGATCCAACCACCTCTTTTTGCCTCCCTCAAACCCATCACTCTCTCGTCCTTCAATCAGACACACTTATCTAGACACATAACTTAATCAATACAGAACTTAATGGAAAGAAAAGGTAAACATCCCCTGCTGACATGGCTTGATAAAAACACCCATCTCATTAAAGTGTCTTTTTTCTTCTGATTATCATCAATCCTACTCGCTTTTTAATAGGGTGCGTTATGAATAAAAATAAACAACATTGACTCCATGATTGGCCAATAGTTGACATAAAGAAGCCAGGGCTGTCTTCAGCCAATTCAATGCACATTATGGAATAAAAAAGCATGATGGTGGTATTGTTTGATGAGATTTCATTTGGCTGTTTACATAAAAAAAAAAAGCATGATGGTGGTAATGATAGGTTGAAGATTCCTATTTCCTCCATTAAGAACACCATATCAACTTTTGTCCCATTTCAGAAATGTATCTATATTTATTTGCTAGCATTTAGATATGATTCTTGTTTAAAATTTTGATTTTTGACAAGTTTGTTAGAATGTAAATCCAGAAACCAAACAGGACCACTTTAAGGTGATCATTACATTTAAGGGGTGTCAATATTTGTATTGGTATATTCAAGTGAATAAGAGCATCTCCACATTTAAATTAATGTAGAGAGTTATTTGGCTAGAAATTAGTGTAGGAAGTCTTTTAGGTAGCGTTTGGTACGCAGACATGATTGGACAGGACGGGATGGGACATGACTGGACAGGACTGGACAGAACAAGAGTGTGGGACGGGACAAGACAGGACTGGACGGGACAAGAGTGTGGGACTGGACTGGACAGAACAAATATGTGTTTGGTACACCTAGGACAGGATAGGACTACACATAACTAGACAATTTGTCACATAAGTTATTCGACGATTTTATATATTATATAATAGTTATAATTACACAAAAAAACAAAAAATTAAATAATTTAATTTATAAGCATTTTTACTCAACTTGCATATATATATATATATATATAATATACACACACATACATACATATTAGTAAAAAATTGAATGAGAATTTTGTTATAATTGATGATAGTTTGAAAAACCCGATTCACACAAATAAGAAATTATGCTTCATTCTGATGGTAGTATTGATGGCGGCGATGGGCGGTGGTGATTAGTGGCCGATGTTGATTATAGATGACTTAAGATGGTAGTGGTGGTGGTGGTTATGGTGGAGGTGAGATGACCCACAGTGGTGGTGGTCGGCGGCGATGGTGCTGGTTGTGGTGGAGGCGATGTGGCCCACAGTGGTGGTGGTGGTGGAGATGGACGGTGGTGGTTGTAAAGGAGGTGAAGATAGTAGATAACAATAACGGTGGAATGGTAGTGGTTATGGTGGAGGTGAGGTGGCCACGGTGGTAGTGGCAACGATGAGCGATGGTGGTTGGTGGCGGACTGTGGTTGTAGAGGTAGTGGAGGAGGTTGTTTTTCTAGAGAAGAAGGTGGAGGTGGCCAACGGTGGTGGTGGTAGTTGCAATGGATGATGGTGGTTGGTGGCCGACTGTGGCTACCAGTGGTCGCCGGCGGTACCGGCGGTCGTGGCTAGTGGTGTTGACCATTAAAACAAGTATCATATTAAGTTTATATATCAAATGAGGATAGATTAGTGATATTTGATTTTCTGTCCCATCTTGTTCCACCTATTTTGGTGGAACAAGAAAAACCCCTTTTTTGTCCCACTCTGCCCCACATTGTCCCAGTCCTGTCCATGTCCCATGTCGCGCCAAACGCGGGACAATGAATTCCTGTTCTGTCCCATGCTGCACCAAACGTGGGACAGTGAATTCCTGTTCTGTCCAATGCTGCACCAAACGTGGGACAGGCATTTCTGTCCCGTCCTGTCCTGTCCCACGTACCAAACGCACCCTTATAAATTTGTGAGTCCAACCATGCTCTCTACAATAATGGTTATACATCATTTTAATAATATTTTGTATACTTCAATAGATGCAATTTATCTGTTGTAATTTTTAATTAACAAATAACAAATAACAATAAAATAATATAAATATATTTAAGAGAGCTCCCCACATGTAAGGAGGAAGATAATGTAAATTAGGGTAGAGAGTGAGTTATAGGGAATGATGGAGTTGTATTTATATGATTTTGCCTCCTTTACAATAGTTAAAATGTGTACGTAGAGCATCATACACTCCCTATATCCATTCTTCAACTAATATTAGGAGCCAAAACCAAAAAAAATCATTCCAATATAACTACATTAATTTATTCTTATTTGTTTTATTAATATTATTAAGAAAATGTAAATAACAGCCATTAAAGTAAACAATAAATTAAAAATATTGCATGGAGTATGGCATAGTTGTTAAAAGCGCGTTAAAAGAGGGCTTTTCTGGCTCATAAGGTTCAAGATCTTGGGCTTTTCTAAAGTCAGAGACTCGGCGTATTCACGAGGCTCGCTAAGGCACCGTATGGGCCTAGGCACGCCTCATAAAGAGTTGTTAAATAACTAGTTAAACCCTAATATTAATTAAGTTCTCTCGTCTTCTTATCTCCTTAGACATTTTACAAAAGAGTTATTAAATAGATCACATAAGTCAAATCCTAAATATTAAACACCCAATCCTTAGAACTTCAAGCCTCCTTCTCTATAATAATAATAATACCTAGACCTTAAAACTTCTCCCTCATAGCTCACGCTTTAAACCTTTCTTTCTTCTGCCTCTATCGAAGTACTGTTGGTTGTTTCATTGGAGGCTTTGCTGCATATTTGAGTCGTCTGTAACTGTGTGTGTATGATACATATATATATATATACACACACACATTTTTTATAAGAAGCACCTCGCAGTTAGGCCCCAGGATCCATTTGCGCCTAAGTGCACTCTGAGCCTTTAACAACTTTGGAGTATGGTTGGAGTTTCTATCTTAAAAAACACTCCCTACACAAATTTTATGCAAACTACTCCCTACATTAATTTAAATGTGAGGAGTATGATCAGAAGCATACACCACATTTGTTTTAAAGGCCATCTGCTCTAAGATAAGAATAACCTAAAATTCAGAAACGTAAAACAAACAAGAAATTTTTCTCAAGGACTTGAATGCCATTTCCTAGTAGGGGTGAGCAATTGACCCATAAGAACCGGCCCGAACCGGAACCGAACCGGGACCGGGACCGGAACCGGCACCGGTATTGCCCAAACGGTCCGGTTTTCGGTTCTCCAAATCCTCCATTTTCGGTTCCGGTTCCAAACCGGTTTCGGTGCCGGTTTTTCGGGTAATTAACCGGGACCGACCCGGAAGTTTAAGTGACCAATTAATTTCGTTATAATTTAAGGTAATTACTACTTCTTTTTTTAGTCTTTTATAATTTGTTTATAAATTAATGTCATTATAATTTAATTCTTTTGTTGTTAAACATATTGGCAATACAAATTCCAACCATCGCGTCCGAGTCCGCGTTTAGCACTTGTGGTAGAGTTTTAAATAAGTATCGAGCTAGTTTGCCAATGTTGATAGTTGAAGCTTTGTTGTGCACCCAAGATTGGGTTAGAAACTTTAGAAAGTCAATAATATACGACAACTCCGATATCTTGAAGGACGATGAATAACTTTGGGTATATTTTGTTTTCAGTTTTTGTTTTTTTAAACAGGTATTACTTTTTATTAAATACGAACAAGCTTTTCAGCTTTGTGTTTATATAGAGATTTCACAAACTTTAAACAAAGTAAATGACAAAGCAATGGGGGAAGAAGACAATGGAAAATTATAGTATGATTTTTGTTGGTTGATTTGTTATTAAACTATGAATATTTTGGATTACTACACACAGTGATGCCATTAATTAAAAGTGTTCACGGATTAATGCACAGTAATACCATGGATTAACATAAATTTTGTTTAAAAGTGACGCTATATATTAATGTTAAAAAAGTTGTCAAACAATAAAAGGGATTGCATGAATTATATAGCGATGCTATTGATTAAAAAAGAAAAAAAATACTAAATTCAAAAAAAGCAAATGCATTAGCAATCGGTTCCAACCGGGTTTTTGACCGGAAAACCGGGATCGGGACCGGCACCGAACCGGCACCGGTGTTGCCTATACGGTCCGGTTTTCGGTCCTTACCATCTCTTATTTCCGGTTCCGGTTCGGGCCTAATGCTCACCCCTATTTCCTAGAATTACAATTTACAATGTACATCCATATAATGCATCAGCAGTTTAGCACATAAGAATGTGAAAATTATAAGTAAATGAAGAGAAATTCAAACTCTAAAAGTAAAATCACAATTAGCATATCCGAATAATGGAATTCTGGATGTTAATTATGATATATATATATACAGGTGTGGTTAGAAAATAAACCAGGGCGAAATGAACAAATTCAAGAGACATTGATATGAATAGGAGTAAAACCTTATCTTGGAGGGCGGTGAATGAAGTGACGAGTGTTAATTTGATCCTGCACCTGCTATTAGGGCTTCATATAGTATAGTATAGAATAGAAGATCAATAAAGATGAGTACGGCGAGTATACCTTATTTGAATTTTGTAGCCATTTCAACGCCTTCCTGTTCCTGCCGCCAAAGCAATCCGCGCGCCCTTTGCTCTTTTTTTTTTTTTTTTTAATTTCTTTGGCTAAAATTAAGTTTACAGTGATTCTTATAGGTTGTGAACTTTTTGATTTGGTTTGACATTTTAACCATCCAACTTAGTTTGAACTCAATCTAACCTAAATTGTACGGGTGTGTCGGGTTAATTTTTTTTTCCATTAAAATATTCTTCTGACCTTTAATATGTTGTTTTCTTTACTCTATTTATAATTGTTTTTTATCATCAACTATTTGGTGTAATTTATTCATACTTTTTAAATCTAAATATATATATATATATATAGAGAGAGAGAGAGGGAGGGGAGATGTTCAAGAAAAAATCTCAAAAAAATGAAAAATTGAGGACATGTTTTTCATATATATATATATATATAGAGAGAGAGAGAGGGGGGGGGGGGGGGGGGGGAGATGTTTTAAAAAATATGAAAAATTGATTTGGGCAAATCGTAGAAAAAGAACATGTTTTTCATGTTGGTTATACTTTAGAATGGATTAGGAATTGGTAGCATCTTTAAGTAGAGGTAAGCATAACCGGGTACCCGGCCATTTTCCACGGTAACACCGGTTCCTTATATTTTGGAACCGGAACCGATGGGAACCAATTCCGGTACAGGGTACCCGGGTTCAATTTTTTTTATTTTTTTTTACATTGTGTACAATAAAAATGTAATTATAAACTACAAAATACCGACTTAAAGTAATAAATACAACAAATAGTCAAAACTAATCCGATAAAAACTAATTATTACATAAACAAACTAGAAAGTTTGAGTTTTTATTTATTATTTATAAATATATAAACTATTTTTTATTTAAAAGTGACGGGTAGCGGGTACCCAGCGGGTAACGGTTCCAAAAAAATAAATTGATGTCTCAAAGAGACTTGTGATATGAATCTTGTGATCCAGCTACTATGATGATGATTATCAACAAATAAATACTTCAATTGCACCAAGAAATCCCCCCAAAAAAACAATATTTACAACAATTTACTCAATTCATACATACAGAATGAATGGTGTAGTACAAAATATGAGATTTAGGGGTTATTCAGTTGTCTCTGTAGAGAGGAAATTGTTGTTATGATGAATAAACAATCTGAATAACATAAATGACTACTCTATTCTATGGGAAAACAAAACAACCTCACTATAACTTAAATACAGATGACTTATTGATGCCCGATCGATTACTCACTATAATACAAGATAGATGGAGGTGTAAATTCCTAATGGGTATACATTTGTACGGCTTGAAAGACGATTTTATATATAGTACATGCTAAATGAAAAAGCTTCACCTCCTCAAGATGATGTTGTATTTCCGATTTCATTGGGATCAATAACGATTCCACGAGTTGGCTCAGATCGGCCTAACAAGTTTCTTCTGGTGGAGTTGGATGATGGAATGTCTCCTAGTCCTAGTTGAACGTTGGGTGGTATTGATGTTTCATTTGAGTGGCCTGAAATGCAAAGGGTACCTGCATCATCTTGCTCCCAATAAACTTCCACCATAACTCCTCTTGGATTCTCTGATGAAACTGTTTCTGGAATTCCTATGTATCTTGCTCCAACCGGTATCTACATATATATATATATATATAATTATGGCGGTTTTTTAAGTTATTTTTAAGCTGGATTAATGCTAGGTGCTAAAGATAATATTTTGACAAGTTTAAAATCATATTAGATTGTGTAGCGGTTATGCATTTTTTTGTAACCCTGGGTGGGGGCGTTAACAGTCAGACAAACCCTCTGGTGGCCCTACAGTTAACAGTCAGACAAACCCTCTGGTGGCCCTACAGTTAGCAGCCAGACAAACCCTCTGGTGGCCATACAGTTAGCAGCCAGACAAACTCTCTGGTGGCCCTACAGTTAACAGTCAGACAAAACCCTCTGGTGGCCGCAATTTATTTTTACAGGATTACTACTTTAAGGTCTAACTGAAACTACAAACTTGTTCATTTCGAAATGGCTATCGCAAATAAATACAAGATTTTCCTCTTTTTTTGGCAAAGTTTTAATAATAATTAACTCTTTGCCTGTCGCTAATTGGTACAACCATTTAGGTATCTTAAATAATTCATCTTGCTATCCCTACCAATTTATATATTGATTTTGATCCATAAATCCCCTCTTTTTTTTTCCTTTTGGTAACTATTGGTGTGCAGGCCAGCTTGCACACACCTCAACTAATCTCATGGGACCCTGAAGTCAATCGTTAGACAAACCGAGACTAAAACCGGTGAAATCAGATCAAACCCAAGGGCTTTCCTATTGAACTACCTCTCAAGGTTAAGATCCCCTAATTTTTGTCATTATTGAAGATATTTTCAGCCATTTGAACGATAATAATAAAAAATTAGAAGAAATTTGATGTGAAATTAAGACTTACTTGAAGAGAAGTTCCTGATGACAAAGTCAATGTGGTGAATCTACCTTCAGCTGCAGCAGTTTCAAACTCTGCCTGCTTTGCAATGTTGAGGAAGACTTCTTCAAGAGTTGCAAGACTCAATTGGATGTCTGATATACCAAATTCCTCCGCTTTATTTTCTAGATCCTCAAAGAATTTCTAATAAGAAACCATACACATAATTAATTAAATATCATGTTACAACATATATAATCACTAAAATGCATTAGTTGGTGCATCTTGCTACAATCAACATGAGTCTTAGGGGTCGTTTACCAAACACTTACCGGTTAAGCGCTTACTGGGTGTCACTTACCTAATTGGGTGAGCATGGCAAGAACCGATGATCTTACCCAGTAAGAGGCATGGCAAGGATCGATGATCTTACCCGGTAAGTGAGGGCGACAACTCTTACCTGGTTAGTGTTTATCGGGTAAGAGACGCTTACCGACAACCTATTTTGATGGCCAACAATGTTACAATAAAGTAAATGAGGATGGTGACTCTTGCACCTTAGTTTAAAGACAATTTGAAGTGCGGTAATCACAAATAATGAGCTCAATAGAATATAGAAATTAAAAAGTACAATAAGGCTAAAAATATTAAAAAATGAAAATATCCAACTCTAGGACCACCTGCAAAAACAAGGCTGAGTTGTTCTGAAACTTCCTTTAACCCTATAAGCATGAATTCTAATTAGAAGAACAAGAAATCCAACCTCACAATTTAGGTTTTGTCTACTGAAATAATTTCAAATTTCCAATGTAGATTGTAAGCTTTTTAAGAGTTCTAGACTATCATTTTCTCTAATGTAACATGGGCTGTTATTCTTCAGGGTTTTTGGACCAATGATCACTAGAAAAATGCAAATGCAGTTGACCCATATTATTGTAAGGGACTGTTTGATTGGTTTTCCATTAAGTCCTGTATGGATAAAGTTGTCTGTGTGGATTAATTTGTCTTGTATAGATTGGGGAAGTTTTTGTTTAGGAGGGTTTTTACATAGATGGAAGGAGCATGTTTTTTAATTGGGAGGGGCAGGTTTGGAAGAAAAAAAACTTGGCTTTCTGCATAAAGCTCCCTCCTAAAAGCTTACTGAATAAGCCACTTTCTATATCATTAAGTCACTACCAAACAATCATGTATAGTTGACCAAATAAGTTGCGAGTCCTATTAAACTCATTAAGCTGCTAACAAACGGGCCCTAACTGTAACCTAAGTCCCAAACATCAATTTCAAGTAGCATTACGGTCGTGAAGAAGTCAGAGAAAAAAAGAGAAAAGCAGATCTAGTATACCAACAGAATGACAAGTCTTACCGTTAGTAGGCCCTCCTTGTCATGTGGAATAACAAATGTCATGAAGGACTTATTTTCCTCTTTTGCAAGCACATCTAAACGCTGTAAAATGATATATCCACATGTCATAAAATAGTATATATATATATAGCACAATTAAAGCTTAAAACAATTTGTGTAATTCTACATACCTCTTTAAAGAACAGCTTCACTTCCTCATGATGTGTTGCAGAGGTGACATCTTCTCTGGATCCGTTGGCATTCCCCAAGAAGCTTATATTAGCAATGTAACCAGTCCCAAATCTTGACTTCAATCTGATTGAATTTCCGATGCAGCGAAGCCTACCTTTTGTCATGATTCCTATTCTATCACTTAAAATATCAGCTTCTTCCATTGAATGGGTCGTGAGAATAACAGCCCGTCCTTTCTTTGCATTCTCAATAATGTCCCAAACATGTCTTCGAGTTATTGGGTCCATACCAGTAGTCTAAAAGATATAAAGTTTAGGCCAAGATAGATTTATAATGATAGATAGATAGATAACTGTAAAGAACATAAATTTCAATTCTCATTAATTACCGGTTCATCTAAGATAACCAACTTTGGATCGCCAATTAGAGATATAGCAACACTGAGTCGGCGTTTCATTCCTCCACTGTAGCTACGAGCTCTAACTCTGGCTGCCTCAGTCAGTCTCACCTCTGCCAATGATTTTTGCACAACCTATAAAAAACAATGGAATGAGGATATATCTTAAAAACTATATACAAGCACAAAAGCAATACACTCTAATTTGTTAATTTCCAAATTAAATAGTTTAAGGACTCACTAGTTTAAGTGAAGCAGGGGGCATCCCTTTGATACTGGCAAATAGGTAGAGGTGTTCTTGTCCAGATAGTGCATCCCAAAGAATATCAAACTGCAACCAATACACAAAATGTTAGTTCAAATCCTGAATAATTAATTGCTGCTGATATATATATATACAAGGTTTCTAAAGAGTGTCAGAAGAAAGTAGTCACCTGGGGGCAAACACCTATCATTTTCTGGATATTTGACATACCAATAGAGCTTCGAATGGAATGTCCATATATGAGAGCTGTTGACAAGACATCTAAGTTAATATTGTTCTCATTTTAAATAAAATTGTAATACATACTGAAAGAACATGTTACCATCTCCTTCAGTGACTGGTGTGATTCCAGTTAAGCAGTTAATTGCCGTAGTTTTTCCAGCTCCATTGGGTCCTAGAAGACAAAAAAGCTGATCCTTTGGAAAGTTCACCCATAATCCCTGAAAATAAGTTTGAAGTTAAATCAGCTTTCTTACACACTGAAAACACACTTGTATATAAAAGCATGCAGACCCTTAATCAAAATTAATTATGTACCTTAAGTGCATGGTAAGGTGCAGTTTTCTTGCAACTGAAGCAACCAATGTTAGTTGTTCCAGGGTATACTTTCACAAGACCCTGAATCTGAACTGCAAGATTTGGATCAACAGCACCTTCTCTATGTTGCTGCTTCACAATGTTTTCTTCTTCAAGTACATCCTCATCATCTGGAGCTGTAAGTTCCGATGGTGGAAGAGAGCGCATGCAACTACAAATCCGACCCTCTTAAACAAAGCAAGGATAAAGATGAATTAGTTAAAAAATAAAAAAAAATAAAAAAGACATTGAAAGAGTAAAGATATTACTAGTTCATTTAATTACCTTCCACCCTGTCTCCACCTTTTCCTGACCAGTATCCAGGGTTCAGAAAGTAGAAACATGGTTTTCTTACACCTGATGAGTTGGGCAGTATGTTATCCAAGTAGATTGCCAGAGCAACCCACAGAATAAACGTTGCTACAAGCCATATATAGATGTCATTCTGCCAAACAGACAAAATAAATGTGAAATGAGTCAACTTCAAATGAAAACAATATTTGGCACAGAATACCACACACAGAAAGAGGTAGTAATTACGAACAGACAGCACACACACACACACATATATATATATGAAAAGAGAGAGAAAGATAGAGAAACTCATAGACTCGACCAATCTAGAGAAACATGCTAGCGAAACAGCATATAAATAATTAAATACACACCATCGTGATTAGACAATCCGTGTCATTTGGTGCACATTTCCCTATACCACTCCAGCTGATACCAGGGTCTGCAGGATCAGCAGTAGCATCAGAAAGCAACTGTAGTGCTTTAGCAAGAAGATTAGGCGGGAAGATAGACCAGATGATCCTGTATGTGTTAGGGTAGCTGTCACTGTAGGGAAATCCAAATTGAGTAACCACCTGCATAAAGAAAGAAATCTCAAATCTGAAACTTGACAAAAGTTAATAGCCTTTGATAGAAGTAATAAAAAAATGAGCTTACCTGTGTCAGAAAGCCAACTATATATACGGAGAAACCAACAGTTGTAGATGAAGTGGATTTGCTGATGAATGATGAAAACATGAACGCAAAACCAATCTGGCAGCAAAAGCTAGAAAATGTTAATCCAGCAAATATATGCAAAGGAATTTCACAAAATATAATATGGAAAAAGAAAGAATCGTACCATGTTTAATTGGAAAAGGAAGAACACAAGAAACACAACTTCAAAACTGTTGTTTAAGAAGAAATCAAACTGAAACATCATTCCAAAGAGAACTGTGAAAAGAGCTGAAAACAGGGTGATAAGTCCCTCCCATGTAAGCCATGATAACCAATAAGCTGTATCATACAGACCCATCATAGACATCGCCTGTAAGGAAAAACAACACAGAACTTGAGAAATAACTACAAATCTATAAGCAGCATTAGCAAAAAATAAAAATAAAATTAAAAAAATGTTAGTACCTGGCGCAGCTTGAGTTCTTTCTCAACAATCAAAGAACTAATCTGTAACACAAAACCAAACATGGCAATCGCCAGGAAGAAACTTGGTCCTACTGTGCCCACAGCAGAGAATGAATCAACTACAGGGTGTGCAAATTCCTTCAAATTAACAACCCAACTGAAACTAGGATCTGTCACATTTTTAATGCCGCTTAATTAGTTGCAGAAATGCAGAAGACATGAGAGTCCATAAGTATAATAAGAAAGGGATTAAATTAAGGAAGGGCTTTTAATACCTCCTATTAAGGACCTCGCAATTTCACGTTCAGCAGCAATTTGGAGTGGTATTTGGAATTTCAATGTAGGATCTTCGAAATCTCCTCGTCTTGCAACGGGTGTAGAGTTTGTTTGTAAACCGTAACTAATTACAGAAGCATTTCTCTCTACAAAATGCAGAGCTCCAGGACAGGTCATAGGATTAGCAAAAAACCATTCATCCACCTCCCTCCTTGTTTGAAATGATTTGACCTACTCACAAGGTCATGAATGATCATTTCAATGAGAAACTGTTTCCAAAGGGGCCTTATGTAATATGTATGATGTGGATTACAAATTTATCCCCCTTTCTCACTTCCCACAGAAAATCTCAATTTGGTAAAGGATTAATATTCCCCTTCTTGATATTTTCCACAATCAAGGGACTACAACTTCTATACCCCTTCCATATGATATTTAAATGTTTTTCCCGTTGATATCAATAACAAAATAAAAAAGGTTATTCAATTCTGGATTATGGAAATCATCTGCTGAACTCATCACAGGTAAGATGTGTAGATTATATAATATCTCATTTGAAGGACTACAACAGCTAGAACTGTTTCTTTTTAATTGTTCTATGTGGGTGTGTTTCCTGTCATGGTTGCTACTTATTTAATTCATAACTATTGAGAAGATGTACTATACAGCTTATTGACAATTCATCAACAGATATGTAATAGTACCCCTGATATTAACAATCCCACAAGTAAAAGCCCATAAGATTCTAAAATGTTCTACATCTTATAGAATAGATCACGAAACGTAGAAAGTTAATAGTATTAATGTTTTCTTCAATGGAAGGCATGTCAAAGCTAAAATTTTGGTACAAAAATTTATTACCAACCACCTCTAATTCTTAATAATAGACAATCAACCGCTACAAGTTTTACCTGATGGAACTATGGAAGATATAGACTGGTCCCAAATCAAAATAAAATATAGCAGGAGCAAGAGAAGACTGAAAACAAAAACAATGCTATTCTATGATTCTATCCTTTGGCAGGATAGCACTTATCACAAGACACAAGCGTTTCAATGGATGATGACTACCTTACTATATATTGTTTCTTAAAGGCAAAAACGCTTATGTTGTAATGACGGTATCTTAAATCCTATAAATTTTCTTACAAAATCTGCATAAAAGACTAGGAGCAAATAATTATTTGAGACAAAGTAAAAAAAACTGAAAATGAATGACGATTACCTTGGTAAGAGGAATAGGTCGACCAGGATTATTAGCCCTAATTCCATCAACAATCGATCGAATCCTCGCACTGTCATTGCCGCTCCAAACAAAGTCAAAACACGGAAACTTAGTGTAATACTTATCATCACACGGAAGGATCGGGGGATCGATTAGCGGCTCAGGGTCACGTACGCTGTTGAAATCAGTAGAAGAACCGAATCGAGCTTCAATTGCTTTCTGTATGATGAAAAGCAAAAATATGAAGAATATTGATGAAAACACTTGAAGGAATGTAGCTCTCTTGTTCCGCCATGCGAGCAGCAAGTTCTTCGTGAACAAAGCTTTGTATTGTTGAAACAATAGCTTGAATCCCTTCTGCAATTCCATTTTCAATCTTGTTGTGTGTGTGTGTTATACTGTGTGTATATGAATGAATCTATATATACATATATGTGTATCTATAGAATTGGGAGATGCATAAGAGAAGAGAAGCGCGGGTTTTTGATAATCTCATTCAGCAGTTGTTTCCGAGAGTGAAAAGGGTGTTAAACGTGATATATATAAATACCACTGGGTTTATATAGAAATTACGAGATGTGCCACTGTCAACGGGAAATTAGATCAATACTTTGAAGTTATTACAAATCACCCCCTCTAACTATCATCATATCTATAAAACCTCCCCAACTAATTCCTTCTTTTGTATATCCGACCAACTTGTGTGCATCTCAATTAACTTCGATAGACCCTGAAGTTAATATTAGAAAAATAATGAGAGAACTTGAACTGATGACCAATTAACTTTGAGGGATTAGTTCATTAGCAATAAAGATTTTGACTATTTGGGTCTCCGGTGTAGGATCGTGCGAGAAGAAAAGTTAAGCTGAGAAATGTAAGAAGAGATCTAGACCCTAATATTTAATCTCAAACCCACCCATTAATCGTGTTTGCTATGGGGATTGATCTGGTGCATCTCATCCTAATATGCATCCAATGGGGAAATCTCTTCTTAGGCTTCTCACCTTAACTCTTCTTTTTACCGGAATCCAACTCTTCTTTTTACCGGAATCCAATTCTTGAGTCTCCTCCTTGTAGGTCAATACACAAAGGCATTATTTGTGTTTTTTTCATTTTAAGCTCTTAATCACCACTTATGTCTGATTCGTTTAGACGTTTCATAACCATTTCAGAACTAAAATCAGACTTCAGACTTCAGCACCTCTTAAAAAACAAACGCCACCTAAGATTTTTTTATTATTGTTCTCCAGAGTAGTAGAGACCTGTGAGATTAGTCAAGATGCATGTTAGATGAATTGGACAATCATGGTTAACAAAAAAAAAGACAGGATAAGTTGATTTACCCTGAAAATAAAAAAAAATTATATAACTTAAGGCAAAAAAAAAAGAATATGATTGTAAATATCAGTCATTTAGCATTAGGTAAAAACCCCGCAAATAAAATAACTTATATTTATATGATAAAAATAATCCGAACATGTTTTTATTTTAACGAATTATTGAAAATAATTAAAGATTAAGAAAGAAGAAAATTTCTCTGAAATTCATAAGAAAGGGTAGGCTAGGAATATAAAAATAATGTGTCTACACTTGGTTGAAAACAAAAATTAAAAATAAAATATTGTCAAAAAGAATTAAAATAAAACAAAACTTGCACATCAAGCAAAAAATAGTCAATAAGTGCCGAAATACATGCATGGTTGTGTTATCACACTTCCATAAAATTTTAATACGATTTATAAATATAATTTTTAAAAAATGTTTTATAGAAATAATGCCAATTTGAGTCTTTTGATTATACTAAGCTAACTTTGTATTAAAAGATACATTTTGCTATCATTTAACTCTGTTTTAACATTTTATCATGTTTGTTTAAAAAAATTATACAACAGTAAATGTCCTACTATCTTTGTTCAAAATAAATTAATAGTCAGAAATTTTATTATCGTATCATCAAATTAAAACGCATAAAATGTGAATGATTTTATTATTTTAAATTGTTAATTTATTTATTTTTAAAAACTGATTTTAATTGTACACGAAACAACACAAAGTTTTTGTTAGGTTACTTATCAAATATTTAGTTACCATAACCAAATCAAATTATAATATATTAAATGTAAGATATATAAAAATATATTATATACAAAAATTAAAATAATTATTTTCACAAAGTATTGTATTTACGTTGGTTTTAGGGTTGATATGCAACAAATTTCGTACACACCCTTATTAAAAAAGTATCATTAACACTTCCCTTTTTAATTATGTCAATGGACCTCATGGTTACATTTTATTTTGGTTTAATATTTTTGTATATAATTAATACAAAATATTATCGTAATTAATTTTTGGTTATAAAAAATAAAAATCCTAATTGAATTTAAATGCTAGAAGTGCACATTTGTCATAAATGCTTTGACAAACACGTGCCATCACATTTCCAAGAGATCTCATGCCATCGAAGTTCACATAAATATATAGTATCAACTATGATTTTACCAAACAAAAATACGTTTGAATTTATGTTATAAAAAATATTAAAAGAACTTAAATGCATAAACTTTACACAAATTGGTAGGTTTTTACATATTTGAAGATTTAAGAATATTTTTATTTCAAACAATTATGCTAAATCTTGTAGGATGTAAGTTTACAAAGGAAACGTGGGTTTTGGTTCGGAATTGGTGGAGGCTCGATTTCAATCTCGCTAGTCGATGTTTTATTTCATTCGGGTTTTCAGGTACACTCAAAAGGATTTGGCAAGCAATTGCTTGTGCAATAACTTACTTGATTTGGGGTAATCGAAAGAATACAGTTTTTCGAAACAAATCAGTTATTGTGGGCGTTTTGTTTGCCGACATATGGGTTTGTGTTTACAATTGAATTTGGAGATGATCTCGTAAAGACTTTACCTCCTGAGATTGTTGGATTGCCTCTCCTTTTTTCTGGAAAGAGTGTCCTAGACATTTGCCTAGACTAATCCTTGACAATTTTAAGACTGTTAAAGCATGCAGCCCTGAGATAATTCTCAGTGGCCAAAAGTTGTTTGCGCCTGGATTCGAATCTGGGGTAGATGGGTTATTTAGCCTCATCCCCCACAAGTCTTAACCAGTACGCCACAAGCCTTGTGGTTTTGCCTCTCCTTACCGGTCTCTAGGATGAGCTTCATGTATGTCTCCGGTGGTTCTGTTTTAGTGGATTGTTGGTTTCTTCTTTAGTTTTTTGTATCTGCTCTTCTAGATACGTCTTCTTTGGTTTGGTGGGTCGTTGCACCTCGCAGTAGGCTCTCTTTTAGTTGTTTTACTGTTGGTTTTTCTTAATAAAGTTTGTTGTCTTTCAAAAAAACAAACAATTATGCTAAATAATATTTTAAAATGAAGTAAAAAAAAAGATAATGTGGAAATTTCTAAAAATTTGAAGAATTCTCTAAAATAATGTATTAACAAGTATCAAAAAGTGTAAAACATAATTTATATTGAATATAATAAATTATATCATATAATAAAAATACAAATTCGCACAATTAAAATAAAACATTTTATTTAATTCTTTTATTTTATTTTATAATAACTATTTAATTAATAAATTATTTGGTATTAAAAGTTAGGGTAAAAATATTTAATTATAGTTTTTTGGCAGCCAATAAGCCAAATACGTCATGACGGATGTATACGATTATTACGATACAAAGGTCGCCGGTGTGGTCTTCCGAGAAGTTGCGCCATCATCATCTCGATCTCATTTGACCATTAATAAATACAACTCTCATTTTTTTATTCATAATATGTTCTATACAATTAATAAATCGATATATTTTTTCTTAAAATTTTGTTAAAATTAAACATATTACTTCTAAATACTTTATTTTGAGCAATGTATCTTTCATTCAACTAATACACATATATAGTATATTATAAAGCATTTAATATAAAGACCCAAAATCAAAAACATATACTTAAATATAATCCAACCATCAAGTAACAAATCAGAAATCTATTACATCTCAAAGTTTGCAATGGGTAAAAACATCCATAACTGAGAAATTATCTAACTAGGTGAGTACTAAGCCTTCACGTCCATACTAGTTAAGTCTCAAAGCTTCCCTTTACCCTTGGATGTGCTCTCAACAAACATCTTACCTGAAAATGGTTTTAAGTTTTTGGAAAGCGAGGTTAGACCAAAAGGACTAATGAATTCCCACGAAGTCACAGCTATAAAACAACAGTTCAAGTAAATGGAGTTATGAAAACTCTCAAATTGGATCATGCACAATAGTCGTAGAACCAACGTTTGTCGCACAATTCCTCATGCGACTAAGCTATGTGTTCGCACAATTCCTCATGTGAATCTAATTAATGGCCCAAAGTAGTACCCGTCCGATGTACCCACGAAATGAATTTGAGATACATGGATTTCAACTCCTCAAGAGATCTGCAAGATCTCAAGGTACACTACAACTTTTATGCATGTCCAAGCAACCACATATATCATGATATAATCCAACAACTTCACCAAGCAATTTATAAAATATTTGATGATAAAATATAGCATGCTTACAAGTTCAAGTACCAAAATCAGTGTAGCATATAAAGCCATTGACAAAAATGTACTTTAAAATCAAGGGAACTTACCTGAAGATGCCACACTTAGCCCCAAGCTCAAACGGTGGAACTTTCCAAACCGAACGCCTAAATTCACCAATACAAAATGGGCATTAACCTAAGGTAATACCCTCAAAAATCTTCCTTAAAGGTCCTAAGATGAACCCCTAGAACGATGGTTCAAGTCTTGGCTCGAAATAAAATGGGGCGAAGGTGTGCCAAACAGTGCCCGACGTGCGTTGTGCTATGGGTTAGCCCACAATAACCCACTTGGTAACCCATGTGAGCCACTGTCAAGCCCTCTTCATCCTTGTTGCACAAACCAACATCCAAAACTCCAGTTTTGCTTATGAAACTTGGTTTCTAACCCCAACAAAATACTTAAATGATAGGATAATATCTTTAATCAACTCCAAATCATAACTAACCAAGATTAGAAGATTAAACCTCTAATTATTTCCAAATAAAACTTTGAGTTTCACCATCAATGGAGTTTCTAATTAAAACAATCCAAATGAATGGATTACTCCAAGAAGGAACTCAAGGGTGAATCCCAAAATTGATAAATACAACAACAATAGATGCTTAACTCCCAACCATTTGCACTATTCCAAAATACCTAGGAGTTTATGAACCCTAGAATGCCAAAATACCTCAAAACTAACATAAAAGAGTGCTTAGACTAGAGAATGAAGTATTATACCCGAAATGGATCAACCTTCCAAAATGACTCTTCTCTAAGTTGGTTAAACTTCTTCTCCCCTTTCTTGCTTGTTCTCCATGTTACACACACACAATTGCTGAATTTTCTCAAATGATGGTGGAAAGGAGAAGAATTCCTCTCCTTCTACCTATATGTACCATGGGCCTTGAGCCCAAAGCACCGCAAGTCCAACAATTTGAGTTCTTACACCTTCCCCTTGAAAGAATTCCGTCCCCAGAATTCCATCCGCGGACAAAAGCGGAAATTTGGATCTCATTTCCATCTCTAATTCCCAATTTATCAATTGATCTTACGGTCTTTGATGTCTCCGACCTTACGATCAAGTTCAACTTCTCATTTATTCACATCCTTTGCAATGGTATGTTCACATCAAATTCCGACAAACTCTCCCAAAAGCCACGTGAAATGTTTTATGGATTTCCCATACTCAATCGGTACATCCAGTTTGTACTCCACCTCTCCAATTTGTCCTACAATTGCATATGATTCAATATAATATGGTTTATGTTGCACCTTCCTTCCAAAACGCGCAATTTCTCTCCATGGAAATTCTTCTTCAAAGTCACGACGTCCCTAACTTAAAATTTTATAGTTCTATGCTTTTCATTCATGTAACTCTTTTGTCTAACTCAAGCTACCTCTAACCATTCCCGGATCGGAACGATCTTAATGGTATTTGATTAATCGAACCAATACGAACGGTATTCCACCAACTCGGCCATAAAGCCTCATACGAAAACACTTGCACACTATTTTGTTGGAACTGCTATAAATGACTATATCCACCATGGCTGACATTCCTACGATCCAGTGAAATCAAAAGCAAAACTCCCACATAATATAATGGCTTAAACGGTTCCCATGTCTGATCATCACAATAGGAGTGATATACTGCTTGATTAATTTAAGGACTATAATTTCTCGAAAATAAGGTAGAGTGCTAGCCATCTCAATCTGGTACACGTGATGTTGGAACTTTGTATCAAACCTCAATTTTGGCAATAGACCATTCTACTAACCTTCCCACCAACAATATCTCTTGATTTAATGAAACTGGATCAATCTCATTTCGACCCATGATTACCCCATTAACGCTAAGAATCTTTAGAGGTCTAGAAAACTTCGCTATAAAGTTCATCATAATATATGTTCCCATATAATTACCAATACTGCTAATCACTTACCAACAAACAAAACGCTAATCAACATAGTATCACATGTCTTTCTCAATTCTCAGATGCCGAATAACATCGACAAAGGTCTCCATACCTTCAACGATTTCCGACAAAGTCGGATACTGGTGTTTTTACGTACACCAAACCTCATAACACAAATATCTCTAACTTTATGAGTCCAACTCGCTTACCACTACACTTGATCCATGGTCGATCCCTTCCAACACTCCAACAATTCACTCCGATAATTTAACAATTATTCTTGATATAAATCGGATCCACTTCATCCCTCCAATAACAAGCACTTCTTTCAGACAATAACCCTTCAGAGTCAAAAACTAAATTCTTGGAACTTCACACAAGATCATCACTACAAAAAAATGACTTTCACCCACAAAAATACCTAAGGAAATTTCTTTAGGTGATTACCACGGGTCACCCAAGAAACACTAATGGTTCCGACGAAATCCGATGTTTTCAAGAAAATACCAACAGATTACCCAGGAATTTTCTAGGTAATCTGTCACTGATTTGATTTACCCACCATCAATTTAGACACCAACTTTTGTGACGGTTTTGTGACGGATCATTCTTTAGCGACGGATTTCCCAGGGAAATGTCCGTAGATGCAAACCTTCCATTTTATAGTGCATCTTTCGCCCCAAACCAAATAAAATACAACAGCGACAATGACAAAGAATAAAATGAAACATCAAAATCGAGATATATTTTACTGCATTATACACCTATCCTTAGTATATTATAAATATACGAATAAAATGGACCGGAATAGGTTTTGTAACCAATAATTATTTCTTAAAATAATTACTAATTGTTTTTTAGATTTCTTGTTGCAAACAAATTAATAACTCAACCTTTTGAAGTAGATTATTTAAAATAAGTATAAAACAAATTAGTTTCTATTTTGTTAAAGTTCGCCTGAATTTAATTCTATAATTTGTTATTTTAATAAAGTTGATTTTTCTTGGTAAACTAGTTTTGAGACCGTTGCTTTTAATTATAAAAATTGTACGAGTTATTTTAATTATTTCCTTGCAATAATTTAAGAGTAAATTACATTAATCCCTTTCGTTTCTTTTTGACCGTTTGACCGCTTACTTTAATTTATCCAGAATAAATTACATTAATGGTCCCAAAAGTTTGTGGAAATTCTATCAATCGTTATTACAGTTTCAAAATTACACTAGATCCATCTATAGTTTCAATTTGCTTTTACCATTCTTTTGTTCCTAACAACCATTAAGGTGTTGTTTGACAAAAATAAGATAACTTATAAATCACTTTATAAGTTATCTTATTTTCTAGGTACATGTTTGGCAAACTAACTTAGAATTTATAAGTTAACTTATTATTATTTTGAAGCTATTTTTTGGTCATTTTACATGTTTATAAGCTATTTTTTGTCAAACGTGACTTATTTATCAGCTACCTTATAAGTCATAAGTTACCTTATCAGTACCTTTACCAAACATAGCTTAAGTCTATACGTTAACTTGATAGACACTTATGTCTTACGATTTTATCAAGCAAAAGTTAATGTTCAGGTCTTTAAACCTTGTATACAAATTATTTGCATCGAAATTTTCAAAAAAATCATAACCTAACCCACCCACCTGTTTTTCTCTTCAACGTTCCGCCTCCGCCACCCTCTTCCTCTTGGGTGTATTCCAAGACGTTTCTCTGCTCTGTGATAAAATTTTCAATTTTGTACTCTTGTTGCCATTTATCTTCTTGAATAAGCTTCCCATACGATTATTCCATATTACGTTGAAACAATGTCGGTTTTGTTGTTTCCAATTGGTTTTTATTTAAAGGGCTTGAATCTTGATACGAGTTAAAAGAACTGAAAAGGGTTTTGATTTTGCTAAAAGGGTTTTCAACTTATGGATGGATTTCATGATCATTAAGTTGGTACAACGCCTTTCCCTTTTATTTGTCTTCTATTTCAAGATACATATCCACACACATGAAAGTCGGTATGTTACATATGTTTTCTTTTTATGATTGTGCATGTTATGTTCATTTTCATCTCGACCCTCTATTCCAAAAGATATATAACAACTCTAAGTGTTTGAATGTTTATATGAAGTACTACCAATAGAACAATGTTAGTGGTGAATTTGTAATAGAACCGGCCCTCTAGGTGGTGGTCACGAGTAACGAATGGAGACTGAGAGTTATGGTAGCTCTTGTCCTCCTAAAAGGTCGAGGGTTCAAACCTTTGGTGAATTTATACACTAACCTTTTAATTTGAAGAAGCAAAATGATCGAGAGCCTCTCAATATAACGAACATATTTAATGGCTGTTAAGGGTAGGGACAAATGATAAAAGTAAATTGAAACAGTAGGGAGTCTCTTGTAATTTAAAAAATTCAGTAATGATTCCCAAATATACCTGGAAATATAATCTTTATCTTTTTTCTTCAAAATCTGGTTCCTTAAATAGACATTTCAAACGATAAACTCACTCTCTCTCTCTCTCTCACACACACACACATAAGAAGCTTTAAGGGAAAATCCTAAAAAGAAAAAACTGAGGAATACGTTGGTAACCATTCATTTAGACGGTATACACATATACATACAATATATATCTTTTAAACTATAAACTCTTAAATGCTATCATTTTCAAATTATAGTTTTGAATATGCGTTTTAAAAACGTATTTCTTAAAAGGACAATTTATCACAAATATCTTATTTTAAACATAATTTGTCCTTATGTTTATGTAATTGATAGGGATTTGTTGTTGCCACCAAAAGAGTTTGACCCCCTTACTTTGATTTATCAAACTTTGAACTCTTTTAATTTATACAAATGCATTTCCCTTTCATAACGTAATTGACAGGAATGGATTGATCGTTGTCCTCGAAATAATTGTTAAATTTTCAAATTCTTATCCCTTAAGAATCAATCTGGCTATATATAATAAGAAAGGTTTTTAAAACATATAGTTTGAATAATATCATTTATTTAATATTTTGTGTTTAAAAAATATGTTTAAATGGTAAATTTTTGGTCTTAACTTAAACCGTGTTGTAAGGTATATGACTCGGATAATTTTCTTATATTTTAGTGCCTTAAAGCACACACGTATACATAAGCGTGTGTGCATATGTCAAAGGTACATAATTTTGTATACATATAGCATATTGTGCGATGGGTTATCATGATTTTAATGGGTGCAGTGTAACTATGAATTAAGCATGCACATCTTTGATTACTGTCTAAAAACATATAACTATGTCTTCATATGTCTAACAGACACAAATTTCAAAATGTTTGTTTTTATGAATGTAGCGATTGCGTTGTCTATATACAAGAAAGATAGGTTAACCTTGTTGATTTAACACATGACGTTTGATGTGACGAACTCTAGGTAAGATCCAATAGTTCTATTACAAAAATGATTACTTGTAGTTCTAATCAAGACTGCACTAATAGACTTGACGAATTCACAATATATTTTACACACTACAGCAAAAATGATTTTATAGGACCCCTAAAATGAAAAAGCGTCCTAAAAAATACTTTATAGGACACTAATTTATAGGACCAAACCAAAAAGTGTCATATCTAAAAGCGTTACAATAAGTTTATAGGACGGTTTTAGGCGTCTTAACAAGTTTTTTTTATGACGTTTTAAAATAAAGTGTCATATTAACTATTTTTATAGGACACTTTTCTATAAAATGGGTTTATAGGACACTTTCAAAAGTCTCCTATAAAATATGGGTTTATAAAACACTTTTCAAAAATGTCGTATAAAATAGTTTATAGGACACTTTATTTTAAAAGCGTCGTAAAAACTTGTTGAAACGCCTAAAGACGTCCTATAAAGTTATTGTAATGCTTTTAGATAGGACATTTTATGATTTGGTCCTATAAACGTGTGTCCTATAAAATATTCTTTTAGGACGCCTTTTCATTTTAGGCGTCCTATAAAATCATTTTTCTTGTAGTGACATTTTGATGTCATTCCTCATGGTCTGCAATAAGACATCTTCATAAGATGATGTTAGTTTAATTAATTCAATAAAATGTAGGATTCTCTTTCAGCTGCTTTTTCTTAACTTAGGGCGTTAGCTGGCAATAGCCTCTAAAAAATCTATAAAATAGAAAACTATGTCTAATTTCATGGAATGCACGTCCGACCTATGTAGATTTCATGACTTGGGATCACGTGAGACCACTCTGTTTTCGTGAGACCACCCTTTTACACTTGAAACTTCACAGCAAAAACACTATAAAGGTAAAAAAAAATATGAATCTTTAAAGTATTTTTGCTATGAAAGTAACCTACATTTTTGCTATGAAGGTAACTTTCACAGTGTTTTTGCTGTGAAGGTTCAGATTTTTTTACCTTCACAGTGTTTTTGATGTGAAGTTTTCAAGAGTAAAAAAATGGTTTCACGGGTCTCCGACGGGTCTCACGGAAACAAACTGGTATCACGTGAACCCATCATATTTTTTTTATCTTCACAATGTTTTTGTTGTGAAATTTCAAGTGTAATAAAAGGATGGTCTCACGGGTCTTACGGAAACAGGGTGATCTCACATAATTCGAACCCTAGATTTCATATTGGTGCAATCATCATTAGAGCCTTTTTAAACTATGATAATTAGAAATTGCAATGAAGTTACGTTGAATATATAAAAGGTCAAGTCTCGTTTGTCATTGACCATGGTTATTTTAATTCAAAGAGCTAGAAAAATTGAGTTCTTTTGCAACTTGAATTTAGCATTGTATCCTTATTTATTAAATCCATATTTTAATTTGATAATTGCTTAGACTCTTACACCACTCATTTCAATCAAGAGATTGAAGTTCCAATATCATAATGGCCATAAAATGACAAGTAAGAAGACCTGGATCTCAAGCAGCAACTGTGGTCATTCATAACTAATTAGGGGATTTTACATATATAGATTCATTTGGCATAAGAAATTGTTGCGATTGTCGTTTTATATTTTTCATGATTGTTAAAAAGGAATTTTTTTAAGGATGAAACATATAATAAGATTTATAAATTTAGAGAATTATACTTCTAGTACAAGAACGATACAATAAGACCTCTCTTCGAAATACATAAAATAAATAGTATGATACAAAGAACTGTTTGAAAATGATTAACGTGAGAGATAAATATATTTTTATTATATATCAATATATCAATATATATATAATAATCAATTTGAAATTCTTTTAATCAATATATGTATATATATATATATAATTTAATTTTTCTACCATTTTGTTTTGTATTAATTAATATATCATATTATTAGAGATTTGTTTTTAATTATATTTAAAAATATTATAATTGATTATTTTTCAATTTGTCAATTTTGGTTAATTTATATTCTTATAAGGTAGTTTTGTCAAACATAACATTAACTATTCATCCATGTTCTTAATTGTCCTTAATTAAGCACGTCTATTAACTTGATAGGCATTTGTGTCATTTTACGTTTTTTATTAAGCAAAAATTAACGTTCACAGTCTTTAAACCTTGTATACAAGTCATTTGCCTCGGAATTGTTTTTACAAAAATCCTAACCTAACCAAACCTAACCCACCACCCACCCCTTTTTTCTCTAACATGTTCCGCCTCCCACCCCTTTCCTCTCGGGTGTATTCCAAGATTTTTCTCTGGTCTACGATTAAATTTTCAAATTTTAATCTTGAATTGCTATTATGTTCGCGAATAAGCTTCACACGTGATTCTTCCATAGTACATTGAAACAATGTTGATTTTGTTGTTTCCAATTGGTTTTTGTTAAAGGGGCTTGAATCTTGACGTGAGTTAAAAAGAACTGAAAAGGGTTTTGATTTTGCTAAAAGGGTTTTTAATTTATGGATGGATTTCACAATCATGAAGTTGGTACATCGTGTTTCCCTTTTATTAATCTTTTATTTCAAGATGCATATCCACACACATGAACTTCGATGTACTATTTATAATTGACTATAAATGTCTTAAAATAAAAAAGAAACCTCAATAAGTCTTATCGTCCCCAAACCCTACGCTATTCCAACCACACGCAAACTCTGATAACACTCCCCCTCGCAACAATTCATCACCCCATCGTTGTTCATTTTCCATATCGCCTATCATATTGTTCACCCCTACCATTAATCTCCATCTTTTTTATCGGCTTTTTACCTTTTGATTCTCCCTCTTTTGATAGATAAAAAATAGATCAAAAAGAGGGAGATTATGGCAGAGGACAACAACGTTGATAGACGAAATGAACAACAAAAAACGATAGGGTGACATGGAGTAGCGAGAGGGAGTGATTGTTTACGAGGGGTTTGAAGGCATAAGGTTTGGAAACAGTAAAACTAATTTAGGTTTCTTTTTTTTACTTTAAGACATTTCTAGTCGGTTACAGATAGTTTTTTTCCGTTAAAAAGATATAAGTACCTGTTAATCCAAGCTCCTTCAGTGATTTGATGATGATCCTTTTATACTTAGTGAAATTCTTAGGTTTAGATTATGTTAAGGTTCAACGAATGCAAACACTGATTGCACTCAGTGAGCGCTGAAACATATCATGAATAAACTCTGAACCTGAAAGCCCCAAACACAAAGTTCACACAAAAAACCTTCATCGAATGTCGAAGACAGGGGTGAAGAAAGAGACAATTAGCTTGTGATCTGAAGCAGTTCAGTGATAGCAACAATCGTCTACATGAAGTGTGAAATCTTAAGTATGTTTCAATGATACCTGAAGGATTCATCCTTGATCCCTCAGTATCAGTGATCAAATGAAGCGTATTCAACAAGATTATAACTTGTCTTATCCCCGATGCACAAAGGATAACCTCCTCGTTACCTATGTCAAAAAGTACGTACGGAGTAACTTTATTGCCTCCCACGTGCTTACCAACTATGATAGGGTCACTGTTCATATTCAACTAAAATCATGGTTGCTTTATGGACAAAGGACAAGCCTCCAATAAAAGTTTGACACTTGACACGTACCTTCTAACTTGCATTTAATGCATTGGGTATAAATAGATGAAGAACATCTTCTTCATCATCATGCATACATATCTCTTCTTGAACCTCTGCTTCTTTCTCTCCTAAATCTTGTGCATCATAACTTAGTGTTTCTTGATTGGTTTAGAATAGATGTTTATACTTAGTCTTTTTTATTGAAACGCAACGATGATGAAATCCGGGATCTTCGGCATGGCCCTCACCCTCGGATAACACCACAAATTTTATTAAAAAGAAAGACCTATCGATACAGTACAAAGATACAACGGAAAGTCAGAAAACCCGAGAGAAAACGAGCCACGATTCAAATCGCAATACACGAGTCACATTCGGCTGTACTGAACAGTGAAAACTACCGAAACTATACTATACATAGTGAATTCAAAGAAAAACCTGCACACACGCAACACTAATACCCATACCTCGAGTTGAGTTGCATCTTCATGAAAGCATTTACGAAAAAGCCGAGCGCGGGCTATCGAATAAGGATTCCCACACTAAGTTCTTGTCCTTGAGTCTAGGATTAATCCATCTGAAGGTCATATCCTTAATAAGTATGGTGCATTCTTCAGAAGAGAATGATTTGCGGTTAAGGATAAGATTGTTCCGTGCGCGCCAAATGTTGTAGGTCGCAATCTAGATAGCTGCTTTCCACAGCTCCGAGTATTTTCGGTCAATATAATCATGGGCATCAACAAATAAATGATCACCGACGAACTCACCTATATGACTCGACACAACACCCCACCAATTGAAAAAATTGTACCAAACGTTACGCACTGCATGGCATTTTAAAAAGCAGTGTGATAAGTCCTCGGTTTCGGTATGGCACATGGGGCATAAAACCGTGTCCAAGTCTATGCCCCTTTTGTCAATTTCAACTCTAACCGGTAAACTGTTATGACGAATTCTCCAGATGAACACATTAATTTTTCTGGGGACAAAAATCGACCATACCGAGGGTGCATTTGAAGCTGCGTTTGAGTAGTAATGTTCTTCGATTAAGTATCTCAAAAGGCACACCGAGAACCCGTTTGCGGGGTCTAGGTTCCATCTCCAGGTATTCCTTTTGTCTCTAGTTAACTGCACCGTTTCCAGCAGCTGCTTTAGTCTAGTGAGCTCGCCTCTCGATCTCACTCTTGCTTGATTTCCCCAGTTCCACTTACAGCACCATCCCCTGTCAGACCAAAACCCACAGTCACTAATCATAGGAGTATTGTTAGTATTAGAACAAAGATGAAAAAGTCTAGAAAACTCCCTGGCGAGGACTAGATTGTTCACCCATCTATCTATCCAGAATTTAATAGTTTCACCATTTCCGATTGACCTGTTGAAGGAGTTCAAAAATTCGACTCCCGATTCATTGATTTTACCTCCTGCAGTTGTTATATCATTCCATATGGTAAAGTGGTTTCCATTTGAGGGGGGATCGATCATGAGTTCAAGTCTCCCGCCATCTCCATATAAACTTGCGATTACTTTTGACCATAATGAATCTTTTTCCGTATGGAATCTCCACCACCATTTACCGAGGAGAGCAAGATTGAAAGCTTTTAGAGATCCTATACCAAGGACACCAAGCATTTCTGGTGAGGTAATTTTTTCCCGTTTTACCCACGACGGCTTATTCTCATTTGTGCCACCCCAAATTTTTTTTCTTCTAATGCTTTCTAAGGTGTTTATGATTGAGATTGGAGCTCGAAATATTGAGAAGTAGTAGATCGGGAGGCTCCCGGGCACAGATTTGGCAAGGGTCAATCTGCCACCAAATGATAGATTTTTCGATTTCCATACCCAAAGTCGAGATTCGAATTTATCAATAACGGGCTGCCAGTTTTTCACTAACCTCATGTTTGCCCCAAGAGGAACGCCAAGGTATTTAAAAGGAGGGGATTCTGATTTGCAATTTTAACGATCCGCCATGCTGTCTATTTCCGATTGTGATACCCCAATACCCAATAAACTACCTTTATGTAAATTGAGTTTCAGCCCAGAAGCAAGTTCAAAACATCGTAGAATTGCCAACAAGTTTCGGATGTTTTTGTTTGTCCATTCGCCAAAAAATAATGCGTCATCTGCATATTGAAGATGAGATATCAATACATTTATGTCCCCCACTTTCAAGCCTTTGTATATTCCGAGTTTGATTGCTTCTTTTAATGCAAGGCTTAGCCCTTCCGCTGCGATTATAAATAGAAATGGTGATAGTGGATCACCTTGTCTGACTCCTCTTTTCATACTAAATTCGGCGGTGAGTGATCCGTTAACAAGAACCGATATCGAGGTCGAGGAAAGACACGTTCTTATCCACTTACACCATTTAGTACCAAACCCCATTTGTTTCATTATATCCAATAAATAGTCCTAATTTATACCGTCGAAAGCTTTTTCGAAATCCTCCTTGAAGATAAGACATTTTGAATTTGACCTTTTCGCATAATTCAAGACTTCGTTTGCAATAAGAAACTCATCAAGTATGTATCTCCCTTTAACGAAAGCATTTTGATTTACCCCAATTATTTTGTCAATTACCCCTTTTAATCTTTCTGTTAAGACTTTGGACAATATTTTATAATATGCACCAATAAAGCTTATTGGTCTAAAGTCTTTTAATTCAAGCGGAGAGTTTACCTTTGGGATTAATGTGATGAAAGACGCATTGCACCCTTTTGAGATTGACTCACTTTCCCAAAACCAGTTTAGAGATTTAATTAAATCTTCTTTTATTATGTGCCAAAACATTTTGATGAACTTGAAGTTAAAACTATCTGGGCCAGGGGCTTTGATGCTGCCACATAGATTCACCGCTTTCTTTATTTCATCCTCCGAAAAATGTTCTTCAATTTTGACTGCATCAGCAGTAGAGATCTTTGGGCATTCCAGAATAGTGAAATTCTGCTCTCGCGAAGAGTGGTATGAAAAAAATCCTTTTGAAGTATTCACAAAATGCCGTTTTTATCCGAGCCGGTTCCGAAGTCCACCCACCATTTAAGTTTAATCCTCTTATTGTATTAATGTTGTTTCTGATTTTAATCGCTGCATGGAAGAAACGAGTGTTTTCATCTCCTTCCGCGTCCCATTTTATACGGGCTTTTTGCTTTGCCACGGCTGTGTTTTCGTGGTCCCACTCTATCCACATTTTTCTAGCATCTTTCCATTCAGATATTTCTTCTTCCGATATTTCTTTCTTCCATTAGATGTTCCCATTTTTTGATATTTTCTTTTTCCTTCTCAACCTCTTGACTTCTATGTTCCTTTTTTGATTTCCACCAAGACTTTTGCGCAGCTTTGATCATCTTTAATTTATCTCTGAAAATGGCATCTGGGTTTGAAGAGTTACTTTGCGCCTCCCATGTATTCGAGACAATGTTGTGTACTTCTGAATCTTCTAGCCAATGATCAAAACACCTGAACGGTTTTGGCCCAAAATCCGAGTTATAGCATCTTAAGACGAGTGGGAAGTGATCTGAGTACATCCTATCTAGTGGAACTGTAATAGCATTTCTCCAATGAAGATCTTATTTCTGCTAACAATATTTAAATTTGTTTATTTCTAATAAACTCACTTAAAACTGAAAAAGTTAGTGTTTGTATCCATATCCCCTTCTACAAAATGTGTGGTACTTATACATTTTTATGGATTCCCTTTGGACTAATAGTAACCAATTTTTAAAAGTTCGATTGCTTATTTATTAGAAAAAGATATTCAAAGACTTATTCATTTAAAATGAGAAAAATTAATGATTTTTCATTGAAAATATAGTTTAGGAAATTAAGTGATCAAAATGAAAAAAGTTTATTCTTTTCATTCTTTTCATTCAAAAAAACAATCCAATGAATTAATAATTTAAAATAAGATAATTCATTGTGTTTTTATAAAATTTCCTCTTTTAAAACTATAAACTCTCAAATATATATTTTTTAATATAATTTTCGAACTATATTTTTAAATATGTCTTTTAAAAACGTATTTTTTAAAATGACAATTTAATTAACACAAAGGGTTTAACCACCTTACTTGTCCAAAATGAAGTAATTGATGTTGTTACTTGTTGCCACCAAAGCATTTGACCACCTTACTTTAATTTATATAACTTTGAACACTTTTAATTTATACAAATGCATTTTCTTTTCATGATCGCTGTCTCTAAAATAATTGTCAAAATTTCAAATTCTTATCAGTTAAGAATCAACCTGATTATAATAAGAATGATTTTAAAAATATATAGTTTGAACGACATCATTTATTTAATATTTTGTGTTTTAAAAATATGTTAAATGGTAAATTTCCTGTCATAATTTAAACCGCGTTACTACATTGATATGACATATAATATTCATATATTTCAGTACCTTAATGCATACACATATACATACATAAGCGCATGTATATATGTCCAAGGTAAATAATTTTGTATGCATATAACACACTATGGGATGGGTTATCATGATTTTAATTAGGGGTGAACATCGAAATCGGGTACCCGCCTTTGGAACCGGAACCGATTTGGAATTGCCGGTTCCAAAACCGGAACCGATGTGATTGGTTCCGGTTCTCATTTTTTGGAACCGTTACCCGCTGGATACCTGCTACCCGCCACTTTTAAATAAAAAAATTGTATATATATTTATAAATAATAAATTAAGACTCAAATTATCTAGTTTATTTATGTAATAATTAATTTTTTTTTGGAAAGGGTATCCTAGGCGTGCCTAGACTAATCCCTGACAATTTTAAGACTGTTAAAGCATACAACCTTGAGATAATTCCCCAGTGGCCACAAGTTGTTTGCGCCTGGATTCGAATCTGGGGTATAATAATTAGTTTTTATCGTATTAGTTTTGACCATTTGTTGTATTTATTACTTAAGTCGGTATTGTAGTTTATAGTTACATTTTTATCGTATGCAATGTAAAAATTTTATAAAAAAAATTGAAGCTGGATAACCGGTTCCGGATTTCCAGGAACCGTCGGTTCTGGTTCCAGTTCCGGTTCCGGTTCCATAGAAATTGGTCGGGTACCGGATTATGCTCACCCCTAATTTTAATGGGTTAAATGTAACTATGAATTGAGCGTGCACACCTCTGATTACTGTGTAAACACATACAATCACTACTTGTGTCTTCTCATATGTCAAATAAACAGAAATTTTTCAAAATGTTTGTTTTTATGTATGTAGGTATTAGGTTGTCTATATATGAAAAAGATAGGTTAACCTTGTTCACTCAATACATGACATTTGATGTGATGAACTCTGGTTAAGATCCAATAGATTCGTTACAAAACTGATTACTTATAGTTCTAATCAAGGCTGCACTAATAGACTTGACTAATTCACAATTTATTTTATATTTTGATGCCATTCCTCATGGCCTGCCATAAGACTTCTTCGTAAGATGATGTTAGTTTAATTAATTCAATAAAATGCGACCTATATAGATTTCATATTGGTAGAGTCATCATCAGAGCCTTTTGAACTATGATAATTAGAAATTGCACCGAAGTTACATTGAAGATACAAAAAGTCAACTCTTGTTTGTCATTGACCATGGTTGGATTCAAAGAGCTACTCAAATTGAGTTCTTTTTTGCAACTTGAATTTAGCATTGTATTCTCATTTATTAATTCCATATTTATATTTTGATAATTGCTTAGACCTGATATAGTTATTTCGATCAAGATATTAAAGTCTATATATCTTAATGGCCATAAAATGATAAGGAAGAAGACCTAGATCTCAAGCACTGATATCTAATCATTTGTAATTGATTAAGGAATTTTACGTATTCAGAATTATTTTGTGTTTGTCGTTTTATATTTTCATAATTGTTAAGAGGGAAAATTTCATCAAAAATTAAATGTGTTTTACAGTAAAATACTTAATAAGTTTTTTAAATTTATAGAACTATACGTCTTTTACAAGAATGTTACACTAAACTATCATAATAACGGTAAACAATCTTACAAAGTGCATCTCCAACTGATTATTCATTTAGATTTAAGATTTTGAGCATGTTTTTTTTGCTCTAACATATTCTTCAAAATGAATAAAACAGGAGAGTGTAAACCTCCTTCAACTGATTCAAGTGATTCAATCAGTAGAAAAAGTCAGGTCCTGCTATACTCAAACCTAACTTGCACTATACTATGAGTAATGATGCGTTGTAGCGCTCCAAATTTAGAGAACTCCTCCGAATGATTAACGTGAGAGATCAATATATTTTTATCATATTCTCACTAATACAATACCCTAGAATTAAATGTTTAGGAAAGATAAATAATATTTATTAAATATATACTGTAAAATATTTTAATAACATAATTAATATTGTGATCTTTAAAATAAAGAAACCATTCAGCTCGAATGTAATTATTTTTGAATTTTTTTTGTTTTGGTTTTTTATTTTGGAGACTCTCATATATAATTTAAAATAATGAATTATGACAATGAAGTCAGACAATTTAATAATAAAAATCAAAAACGTAATTTTCCATTCTATATTAAAAAAACAAATAGAATTTAATTTCCACAAGCGTGTTTTAAAAAGTCAAAGCAAAACTTTGGACCCGTAATGTAAAATTCGTGGTATTATAGGGGCCGCTAAATCATACAAGGGGTATAATTGTCAATTGAAAAACAACGTTAATTAATTAATTAATTAAATAAATAAATAAATTAAACGTCCAAGGACAATACCGTAATTTTACTCCGTAAGAATGGTAGCTATAATAATACAGACGAATGGCATCCCTAGACCAGTTGAAGCAAAATCGATTCTCTCTCTCTTTCTTCCCCAAAATTGGCGCCAGATTCCAATCTAACGGTCACGAGTTCAACCCAATCACTGTGTGTTTTATGTGTTAGTGTGTGAGAGAGAAGGAGTAGAGAGAGAAAGGTTGAGGTGCATCAATGGCGGAATCAACGAATGGTTCAGGTTCTAGTTTCTGGACACAGGCTAACGCTTTGTTCAGAAAGAATTTGACTTTTCAGGTTTGAATTTTTTTCATTTTTATGTTTATGCGTTTCGAATTTGATGAATTTATGAATGCTTGCTTTTAATTTGTTTCTTCTCATTTTTTTTCGTATTGGAATCAGAGGAGGAATTTTAAGACGAATCTCAGACTGATAGCATTCCCAATCGTTCTCTGTTTGTTACTTGTGTTACTACAAACAATTATCAACAACGAATTAGATAAACCCTCGAACAAATGTGGTTGCACTTGTATTGATACAGATGGGGATGGTCAATGCGAGAGAGTGTGCGGGATTCAATACTCAGATTTGGATCAAGTGGCCACCTGTTCGATTCCTAGCCCGCCTGAATGGTCTCCTATGTTACAATTACCAGCTCCACAGTATCGTGCAGTGAGAACTGATTTTGTTTCATTTGGAGACTTGCCTGATGATTCATGTAGAAGTACTGGTTCATGTCCTACCACTGTACTTATGACTGGGAATAATCAATCTCTTGGAGAGAGTATGTCAACTCTAACTATCTCTTTTGCATATATAACCTTATTAATTTCAGTTTGTATTCAGTTTTCACATTCTGATTAACTTAATTTTCTACTGTATATGATAGGTTTGGCCAGAAATATGTTCCCAAGTTCATCCAATTTCAATTCATCCAATGGTCTTACTGGTGCTATATTGGTTAGTTACTTACATCTTCCAACTGTGGTTATTTAGATTATCAGATTTATGTGATAAGAATTAGATCAATTTTTTTTCTTTTGACATGATTCTTTGAAATATATCAGGGTTCTGCTTCAAAGACTGGTATAATTAACTATCTTGAGCCGGCATTCTTCTCAGATCTTCCGCTTTACTATGTTCAATCTCAGTGTGAAGCCAACTCCACATTTTCTATTTCGATTCCAGTAGCGTTTACGGTTATAGAGAAAGGTACGAATTATTTAGAGATGATTTTTTGTTTCCCACATGTGCATTTCTATTAGCTTAAATATCAGCAAGAGTGAAAAATGATTTGTTGCTAACTGATCTTGTATCTTAACGTAGAAGTTAGATGTGTTGAAGGTCTACATTTGTGGCGCAACAGCTCTTCTGATGTTAATAATGAGCTATATGCGGGATACAGGAAGGGAAACTCTGAGGAGAAAATAAATGAGATATTAGCAGGTTGGTTTATCCAAACACAATTTGATTGCATTTACTAAGCCAATTATCTGGTTTTGACTTTATTTTTTTTTAACATTTTAACAGCGTATGATTTCTCGAATTCGAATATCAATAATTTCAATGTGACGGTTTGGTACAACTCTACCTACAAGAACGACACAGGAAATGGTCCATCTGGAATGGTCCGTCTTCCTCGCTCAATAAATTTGGTACACATTCTAAACTTGCAGCATGCATACAGTTTTTTTCTTTCTTTTGAAGTATATAATATTTATATATGGCAAATGGAATAAATAAACTTACACACTTCCTCATCTTTGGTGAGGTTTGAACCCCTGACCTCCTAGGAGGCCAAAGGCTCACATACCGCTAGTCCAAAGGCCCTTTGGTGCATACAGTTATTATTCTTGGCAAGAATTAAGCATTTTCTAGTGAAGGTCATGGGTCTCATTAGTGTTTATCTCAACTAATATATATTTGAGCAAGCCTCCTTTTTTTTGTTGTTACAGTAAAAGCCTGTTCTACATAAAAAGGAAATGAACTTTTCCATGGATTTAAGAAGATTTTTTCTTTTCTTAATCAGATGGCATCTGACAGTGGACATATATATTGTTGGCTCTGCCAAATTGGAGTTGGTAGAAAGTATTTCAAATGAAAATCATAACACAAATTCTAACCTTTGCAACCCATATTTATACAGGTGTCAAATGCTTACCTACAACTACTGGTTGGGCCTTCCACACAAATGCTGTTTGATTTTGTAAAGGAGACACCCAAACCTGAAACTGAAATCAGGCTGGATTTCTCTTCTCTCCTTGGACCATTGTTCTTTACATGGGTCATTTTGCAGTTATTCCCTGTAAGTAATTTTTTTTCAAATTGTTTACATTTTTTTGGATAATTAATTGTCTAGATTTAGTGCCAACAAAGGGAGTTTTCTCTTATGGTCAATCTATCTTATGACTGTGTTCTTTCTTTTCCCACATCAACTGATCATAAACTCCTATCTCCAATGACCCTCTTTGCTATTTGTTTCTATCTATATAATATTTGATTAAATGTCTATTTAATTTTCGCCTTCAAATTAGCTTCAGTAAGATTTTATGAATGGTGATTATAGTCAGTTCCGACATTAGTTACAAACCCGTTGTGTATCTGTTTTCTTCATTCCAATTTTTATAATGAATAACGCCGACCATTAATATTCCATAAGATTTTGGTTCAATACTTCGATGTTCTCTAAATAGAATGGGTTATCTATTAATTTGTCTATATTTGGCCGCATTTTATACAACTTATATTTTTCTTATTATGTTGTATTTTGCCACGCTTCAATCCTGTGGGAGATTAACGTTATTTATTCCCTTATGCAAAAAGACCCCACATTTTCTTTTTTAGCCTACTCAATTATAAACTGCTATACTTCTTGCAGATTGTGCTAACAGCTCTGGTGTACGAGAAACAACAAAACTTAAGGATCATGATGAAAATGCATGGTCTTGGCGATGGACCTTATTGGATGATTTCTTATGCTTACTTTCTTGCCATATCTTTGGCATACATGTTCTGTTTCGTGGCCTTTGGCTCAGTTGTAGGTACAAATCAACAAACACTGAACTGCATTTTCTTCTTTTACTATTTTTAATATACTTAACTAATGCCCTTTAATTCATTTCAGGGTTGAAGTTCTTCACATTGAATGACTACAGCATCCAATTTGTGTTCTATGTCATCTACATAAACTTACAAATTTCTTTGGCGTTTCTTGTGGCTGCACTCTTCTCTAATGTAAAGACTGCTGCAGGTTTGTTGTCATATTTTCCATATCTTGTGGAGCTGCTTTAATTTTTTTGTACGAATGATAGAAATACATATGGGTTATGATCTGTATGATATGTGATTATGGCAGTTGTGGGGTATATTACTGTCTTTGGAACTGGTCTCATGGGATCATTCTTCTTCCAATTCTTCCTTCAAGATACATCATTTTCAAGTAAGTAAAGGTGCAAATAATGTAGTCTTAATCTAATCCTGTTGCAAATCTATATATATGATATTTTACTTTCCTTCACACTCTGAGTGCCTTAAGATTGATCATTCTATCTTTGTAGGAGCTTGGATTGTCGTGATGGAGTTATATCCAGGGTTTTCTCTGTATGCCGGATTATATGAGTTTTCACAGTATGCGTTTAGTGGAAACTATATGGGGACTCATGGAATGCGTTGGGAAAATTTAAGTGACAGCAATAATGAGATGGCTCGTGTCTTAGTAATCATGGTTGTGGAATGGTTGGTGGTTTTTGTTGTTGCATACTATATTGATCAGGTTGTAACATCTGGAAGTGGGGCCCGGAAAAGTCCACTTTTTTTCTTGGAGAAGTTCAAAAGAATGCCTTCACCATTGGTCAGGAAACCCAGTTTACAAAGACAAGGTTCAAAAGTATACGTGCAGCTGGAGAAACCTGATGTTAGCCAAGAGGCAAGTACTACATCTTTACTAGCTTATAATTAAATTAATAACTTAAATAGTATGCTTTTGTTTTCTCTTTATAAGAAACTAGTGCCCATAGCATATGATCTGCTATCTATTGTTCAAAATACCTTCATTGAAGTTTTTGTTGTAGTTGACTTTATCTAATCTTCTTGATTATTGTTTTATCTGACTGTTGCTAAATGTCAATTCTCTCCCTTTCCACCTATCAGAGAGAGAGGGTCGAGCAGTTGCTTGTTGAACAAGACACGAACCATGCAATTGTCTGCGATGACCTCAAAAAGGTATATCCCGGAAGGGACGGAAACCCTGAGAAATTTGCAGTTAGAGGCTTGTCACTTGCATTATCTCAAGGAGAATGCTTTGGTATGCTTGGTCCCAATGGGGCTGGCAAAACCTCTTTCATTAATATGGTTAGTGTAAAGCATCATTTATTCTTAATTCACAATTTGTTCTTTATTTCAATACCAAACAGATGGGTGCATTTCTGCATATTCTGTTATCCCTGGAGATGGATGATTAAATTATCGCACTACAATAAAATCGGCTTTTATAGAATGCAAAATATGTCTAAATGTCCTAATAGGCTGCTTTATAGGACCTAAGTTTTACAGTAACAAGATTTTTAGGACACTTTTTGAAATTAAACTCCCTATAAATAGATATTATTTGAAAAAGTGTCGTTAAAAACATGCCCCCTTTAAATAAAGGTGTTCACCAAAAATGTCCTATTAGCTTTTTAATAAATATGTCCTCCTATTCTAACACCTTTCTGTAGGACGCACAATTGGTTGATCCTATCAACTTAAGTCCTATAAAACGGTCTTTGAGGCCATTTAGACATATTTGGTATCCCATAAAGCCGATTTTGTTGTAATGTCTCCTTTTGTCTCAATTCTTTCTGTAGCTTTCGACTTAAGCTTAAGTGTTTTTTCTTATGGAATGTGCTATATTATATTTCTCTCTTATCTGGGAAATCTCAAACTAAGAAAAGGGTGGTGGTGTTGACAGATGATTGGGCTCATTAAGCCAAGCTCTGGCACAGCATATGTTCAGGGTCTGGATATAAGAACCAACATGGATGGGATATATGCCAACATGGGTGTATGTCCTCAGCATGAGTAAGTACCAAAATCCCTTTAGAAAGCAACATCAGAAGTTCTTAGTTTTAGTAATTATGTTGATTAAAAAAGTTAATCTGATTCTTTATTACTAACATTTATTATATATATAGCCTGCTTTGGGAAACCCTAACAGGTAGGGAGCATCTTCTTTTTTATGGAAGGCTTAAAAACCTCAAAGGTACCGCCTTGACACAAGTAAGTTGGCATTCACTTTCAGACATTTTCTTGCAGAGTTATTTTGCATTCAAATTAAGTTATAATCTCAAATGGTGCTAGTACTTACAATACTACAACAAAATTGGCTTTATAGGACGCCAAAAATGTCTGAATTGGTTAATGATATAGGAAACCAAAGATGTTTAAATGTTTTGACTGCTTTATAGGACTCACGTTTATTGGACCAAACAATTGTACATCATATATTAATATGTTGCAATAGGATGCTAGGACGTATTTGAACATAAGTTTTTTTGGACATTTTCTCTTTTAGCTTTTTATAGGACACTTTTGAGAAGTGTCCTGTGAATACATCTTTTTATAGGGCATTTGTTTTTATGACACTTTTTCAAATAATCTATATCTAGACTATATTATAAAACATTTGGCAAAAACTCTAAAAAACCATTTTTAGGCATGTAGTACTGTTTATTGATGCATGTTACTTGAAATTCAAGATTACAAGTAATTTATGCGTGCAAGTACAATTTATTAAAGCTTCATTCGTGAATTCGTGTAACTAACAGATAAACGTAATCAAATACGGGATAAACATCTCATTTTAAATATAAAAAATCTAGGATATAATTAGGATAATCATTGAGTTCTAACAAAATAGTTAATATTATTTTTATAAAAAATTATATTATTAAACCAAAATAAATTACTTCGTTATTAAACCTAAATTATAATATAATAAAAAAACTGTCTTAAAGAAATTACATAAAAAAAGAGAACTTTTAAATGAAACATTATAAATAGCTTTCTCAAAACCACATAAAACCATTATTAACATCGATCAAGATGTATCTCGTTGCATTATTTATAGGATGCCAAATATGTCTAGGACCCTTCTAGTGTCATAAAAAGACCAATAGTACATGTTATATCAAACTTGTTCCAACATCCAAAAGCGTCCTATTAACTTATTATCACTCCTTTACTTAGGAAACACAATATTTGATCCTATAAAGCAATATATTAGGACCCTAGACATATTTGGCATCCTATAAAGCCGATTTTGTTGTAGTGTGGGGAGATAAAACTGTTTAAACTTTAAACCACCATCTTTAATTATTCTGGATTTTTTTTAATTTTATTCTTGGACTTATTTACTTCTAAATGCTGTTGTTTCAGGCAGTTGAAGAATCTCTTCGAAGTGTCAATCTGTTCAACGGTGGGGTTGGTGACAAGCAATCCGGGAAGTACAGTGGAGGCATGAAGAGGAGGCTTAGTGTTGCCATTTCATTGATTGGAGATCCAAAGGTATCCATTGACTTTTTGACTATCCACTTGACTTTTTGACTATCCATTATCATGCCTTGCTAATATCGACATTTCTAGGTTGTGTACATGGATGAGCCCAGTACCGGGCTGGACCCAGCTTCGAGAAATAATCTATGGAATGTGGTGAAGCGGGCTAAACAAAATCGTGCAATTATTCTCACCAGTAAGCCTCCAAAACCCTTTCTTTTCAATAAGCCAAGAAGATAAGCAAGAAAGTGGCTGAAAGCTATCAACAATAACTGTATACGATTCAATGTTTAGTCACCTAAGGCCATGTCCGTCCACCATAAACTAGCTTATTTTTTGAGCTTATTGAAAAAGCCCCATTTGATTAGCCATAAGCCAGCTTATTGAAAAGCTATTTCAAGTGAAGTTTCAAAAGCTCCTAAAGGCTTTTTTCTGTTCACGCCCCTTTTACTTTTCCAATCATTTTACATTGTCATCTAGTTTATCAGCTAGTTTTTACTAAACATGACTAGTTTGTTAGCTAACAACTTATTTATTAGCCAACAAACTCGTTTTTAGCTGATAGCTCATAAGCCAACAACTAGCTTATCAACCAGTTTGGCAAAACATAGCTTAATGGTGAAACATCATTAGAGTGCTTCCAGCACAAATCTAAAACTTCTAGTATGCTTCCTTTTAAGGAAAAAGAGAACTCTTATTGGCCTTGCCTACTTAGTAAAAATAATCAAATTAACTCTAAAATGTCACTTTTCTTGGATATTTATGTCACAAATTTTTAACTTGTTTTCTTGGTCATTCAAGCATTCTCCTTAATATAATTGATATGAAGAATACAAATGTTTCAGCACATTCTATGGAGGAAGCGGAGCATCTTTGTGATCGATTAGGAATTTTTGTGGATGGCAGCTTGCAGTGTGTTGGAAATCCTAAAGAGGTACCGCTAGTTTTCATTTTATTTATTTAAAAGTTGTAACTCACCTCACTCCCTTGGTATCGTGATCGATACATGCATATGCGAACAAATTGTTACATATACTTCCCTAGTTGCCCATATGAAACGATACTTAGGGTTTGTTTGTTATCAGCTTAATGAGCTTAATATGACTCACAGCTTATTCGGTCAGCTATACATGACTATTTGGAAGTTGGTTAATGATATAGAAAGTGACTTATTCAATAAGTTTCTAGGGGGAGCTTTATGCAGAAAGCAAGTTCTGTTTTCTTTCAAACGTGCCTCTCCCAATTAGAAAAAAACGCTCCTTCCACTTATGAAAAAACCATCCCTATCTATACAGACAGATTAATCCATACAGACAACTTTATCCATCATGACTTAATGGAAAACCAACCAAACAACCCGGTTACATATACAATAATTACAATCCCAACTTTGATTTCTTAGTTCCTTTTTTATTTCAAGCTATTAAGATGGCTTTTTTTTTTTTGAATGACGATATACAGTTGAAGGGTAGATATGGAGGTTCATATGTGTTCACAATGACAACATCATCAAATCACGAGGCCGATGTTGAAAATCTGGTAAAGGGTTTATCGCCGAAGGCTAATAAGATATACCAAATATCTGGAACACAAAAGTTCGAATTGCCAAAAGAAGGCATCAAAATAGCAGATGTTTTTGGAGCAGTTGAAAAGGCTAAAAGCAAGTTCAGCGTTCAGGCATGGGGGCTTGCTGACACTACCCTAGAGGACGTTTTCATCAAAGTTGCTCGAGAGGCTCAACCTTTCGATGTTCTCTCATGATCATATATATATATATATATATATATAGAGGAAAGTTCAAATGTGAACTCATTTTTGGTTGTGAACGTGAGGACGAATCTCAGTCACTTATCCGGTCAATAAAGGCGGCTTTGACCTGGTTCCCCTCCTTTAATAATCTCCACCCTCCCATGAATCGCGTCAATCCTCCGTGATCGCATCCACCATAACCGAAGATGTATGGCTGAGATTCGTCCTCACGTTCACAACCAAAAATGAGTTCACATTTGAACCTAACCCTATATATATATATATATATAGGGGCGGGTTCAAATGAGAACTCAAATTTGGTTGTGAACGTGAGGACAAATGAGAGTGCGACACGTGTCCCATTCAAAGAAATATTCAGACCGGATACAGTATTTATTCGGTCTGAATCTACAAAGAAATATTCAGACTGAATATAGTATTTATTCAGTGTGAATAATGCCTATTCAGTCTAAACATTTCTTTGTATATTCAGTCTGAATAATCTGTATTCAGACAAGTGTTGCGCTCTCATTTGTGCTCACGTTCACAACCAAATTTGACTTCCCATTTGAACTTTCCTCTCTCTCTCTCTCTATATATATATATAGGTTATAAGTATAAATTCTCTATTTTTTGGTTAGCAGAAAAGAAAAGGTATACATGTTTACAAAAATGAGTTCTTTTAGTTTGTACAAATTTCAGTTATCAGTCTACATGTGGTGTAGTTGTATAGATTTTGTGTTTAGAAACATATATATGTTTTTTTTTTTTGAACATTTGTTAAATATGTAAAGTATATTTCAAATGAACACAATATTTTTTATGCAACTATTTAGTAGCATGTCTCAACTTTTATATATACAATTTTAACCGATTTGCAATATATTTATTCAAAAATGTCGTATAAATTTAGATGTACTCTGACTTAATATGATTATAAGTTATAAAGGGTGTAAGACTACTTCACTTACTAAATGCATCCCAAACCTCTGTTAATCATTTGTCCTTTTTTTTTGTGTTTTTATTTTTGTCATTTTGCTTTAATAATAGGTAAATTAAAAGAAATAACCATTTTGGCCGAATGAATTCACCTCTTAGTCATTCCTGTCCCAGACTCCCAAGAAAATCACTACCTCTGCAAGTGCCTGGGACGCAACTTGCGGAGAGGCCAAAAATAAAAAAAGAAATCTGCCCAGGTTCGCAAGTGGCACATCTACAATGTGTGGAAGTGGCACATGTCATCACAAGATTAAAACCCTATTCCCATTCAGCTTTGAAGGCCATCCGCAATTTTGATCATGTTTCATCCGCAACTTTGGCTGAAAAAACTCAATTTTCATGTTTTCGTAAATGTTTTAATTACAATTTTATAAAATGAGTTACATAAGGCACTGAGGGGAAAACCAGCTTCCAACCGTGAATCAAGTGGTACCAGTAAAAGCAAGGAAGATTGGGATGATTTGGATTTGAGAGCGGTAAGTACTACTCGTCTATGTCTAGCAAAGAATGTTCTTGCAAACGTGCATGTGATATCAATGGTCAAGGAGCTTTGGGAGAAGCTTTGGGCAGTTATATCAGGGCAAAGGCATCTCAATTTGATTGTATCTAAAGAAACAATTTCATACTCTACGTACGGATGGGTTTACACAAATTTCAGATCATCTAAGTATTCTTAACAATGTCATTTCAGAACTAGAGGCAAACGAAGTTGAGGTAGAAGATGAGGATAAATCATTAAGGCTCATGTTATCTTTACCATCTTCCTATGAGCACATGAAGCCTATTATGACTACATGAAAGAGACCCTGAAGTTTGCGGATGTTACTGGCTAACTCCTATCCGAGGAGAAAAGATTGGAAGGTAGTAATTTGACTTCATCAGATGGTACTGTTTTGGTGACCAGGCAATGGAAGAAGAAGTACTCCAAGAAGAATCTAATATGCTAGAAATGTGGACACTGGACAATTTGGGCATGCCAAGAGCAATTGTTCAGATGGAGTGGGTTCGGCAAAGACTCCAATTCATATGCTAACAATGCCTTCATTCTCATAGAAACGATGAGTTTTGTTGAGATATGGGAGAATACATCCTCATGCTATATCCGCTTTATCATGGAAAAAGGACGTGTTTAGGTTAGCGGTTCCACGCATTTACAAATGTGCATTGGTTTGGCATGGATGCAATATGTGTGGCGGGGATGATGTCGATGTCTAATGAACTTCCGGGTAAACCAAACGAGAAAGTTGCACCATAAAATTTTCATCATGATTTTTCGACATGTGTCGAGGTAAAATTCTTATGATGGATTATTCTAAGTGGGGATACTCTTTTATGGTGGAGTACGATAGTTCTCTGATTTGAGAATTATTATTGTCGGTTTAGACGACGGTGGCTGGTGTTGCAGCAAAGCCTTTTTTATTTATTTAGCCAATGTGGAGTTTGTTGAGAATTGGCTAAAATAAAATAATACGTTTAAAGGTGAAAAAGACTCCAAACCTATAAAAAAGGGACCAAGGCTTGTTCTTTTGTTTTAGAGTGTAGAAAAAGGTGTGAGTTAAATCTTTGAGAGTGTGAATATTATTGGACGAAACTTTAGAGATTAGAACTGTGTGATTGTAATAAATTTTCACATAGTGAATTTTCTATTTGGAAGCCCGTGGTTTTACTCTCCGGTTTTTGAGTTTCCACGATAACTTTTGTCTTCTTTTTCTTTATATTTGTTCGTTGCTTGAGTTGTCTCTGAGGCTAATTTCCTAACACTTCATAAGGTTAGTGATTTGGTATTTAAAGACATTTTCTTAAATTACAAAACAATTATATTTGTCTCATAGAAAACTCATTTAAATTGTAAAGCTAGATGGAAATTTATATTTACAATTTATCTATACACTCATATTCAAAGATGCATTTTTATGTAAAATAATGGCGAAGCCATATACAAATCAATGGGTTCTCTAGACCCAATCGATAGTTAAAAAAAAAGCTACATGTAACTTGGAAAAAATACCCTTAATAATTGACTTATATTTATTATTAAAGAACCCATTCAATTTTCATAAGATTTCAGATACTTTTTTCACAACCAAAATAAATAAATTCATCTCAATATATTGTGTATTCATGTTTTGTTAAATCCATTTCAAGATTAGACATTTTAACATTTAGTTGTTTACATGTTCAAAACCTCAAATCAATATAAAATATGGAAAATTATGGCATAATTATCTATTTAGTTTAACCGTTATGATAAAATAATAACTGAAACTGAACTATTTAACTCGAAAACCAAATAACCTAAAACAATTTTGGTTATAATGGATTATTTAGTTTTGGAAAGTTTTTGACATTTCAATCACCTAAATTTAGCTCTAATCAAAATTATGTGTTTAGAAAACAATAATTTGTATTATTAAAATATAAATAACATTTTGTGAACTCGATGGTATGAAATCTCTTGGAAATGTGGTGGCACGTGCTAACAATCATTTATTACAAATGTTCACGTCTAGTTATACTTATTAGCATTTAAATCCAATTTGAGCTTCTGATTTTTCATTACCAATAAACAATAAAATATGTTATCCTTTTAATATTTTGGATATGTTTGCTTTGCTTTTGCAACAAAGGATGACACAACCATGTATATTTCGATACTCATTGCACTTTTTGTAACCAGGGACGGAACACAATAGGGATCTAGGGGGCTATGGCCCTGCGTTTTATCCCTTAAACACTAGATATTAGAAATATTATCAATAAATTGCGTTTAAATCAGGTGGTTATGTGTATACGGCCCCGGTATATATGGTCATAGGTTCTATTCTCCTGTCATAAAGTTTTTTTTATAATGAATTGAGCTTATCAATGAATATGTTTTGTTGAGTTCGGCCCCCTTAATTAGAAGACTTGTGTTCCGCCCCTGTTTGCAACAAAGGTTATTAGCATCGACTGTTTTTTATTTACATCCCATCAAGGACTTGTTTGAGATTTGTTAAATGATTTGATATAAAATAATTAAGGGGTCAAAATGATTAAAATAATCTTATGCTATAATACTGTAAAATATCTCCAACAGTTTCTCTATAATTTTTTTAAAATAGAGGATTAAAACTCAAAATTTCTAAAAAATATTACACTTAACTCCAACAGCTTCTCTATTTTGGAGATTACATCATTCATTATATTATTAAAATATTACATATTTTTAATAAAATATTATTTCTCTCATTTAAGCAACTTCAATATTTCTTATTGATGGAAGATAATAAAATAATGTTTCTCTCTCAAGGTAATCATTTTTAGGGATATATCCAAATTTGGAGATTTTTGTACTTGTATTTGTACCATCTCTCATACTCTCTCTATTTTGAAGAAAGTTTTAGGGATACCGTTGGAATAAAAAATTGCTCAAAATCCATATTTTCTCTATTTTAAAAAAGCTGTTGGAGATGCTCTAAAATAAAATATAGTTGTTTGATAATTGTTCAAAATAAAATTATGGCGTTGAATGATTAGGGAGACCTAAGACACAAAACCATTCAAAAGGTTTTATACTATTAAAAGACAAGACTCCTTTTTTTGTCAAATAAGGTCCGGCTCTTAATAATTCGGAACTTGTCTTTTAATGAAACTATTAAAAAAAAAAACAAACATTCTGAACAAGTTCATGCCTACATGGCATGGAATCGGGGATCGCTTCCTTTGATAAAAAAAATGGGCCTCACAATATACAATTATAACTTAATGATTTTCATTTTATATTATTATATGTCGCTGTTGATATTGCCATATAAAAGTGAGGAGGTGTTTGGTTTGTAAAATACAAGTCGATGGAATTGAAATTCATCAAAGGAATTTGACTTTGAAGAAATTGGAATGGAATTTGACCACGCGTTTGGTACTTTAGTTGATAGGAATTGGAATGGAATCTCGCAAAAAATAGAAATATGCATTTATCAGAGGTGACAATTGTGTTGACAACATTAGTGGTGTGGTGGTGGGTAGGTGGGAGTGGGGGGTGGGTGACGACTATGACGACAAAAAATAGTCGTATGGTCGTGATGGTGGGTGGGGTGGGGGTAGCTGCAGCGGTGGGTGGGGGTGGCGCTAGCGGTAGCGGTGCTGGAATGAATAATATTAATTGATGGTGTATGGTATATTAATTGATGCCGGTGGTGGTAGCAGCGACGGTGGTGGTAGTGGTGGATATGTTGTCGGCGAGGGTGGGGCGGGACGGGGCGAGGGTGGTGGTTAAATTTATTTTTGTTTTTCTAAATAAAAATTATATATTATGTTACATTTGTCACGAAATGGAATTCAAAATCCTTCACATATGCTAAGAAATGATCAAATCTCTCAACCGTGGAATTCGGTGGAATCCGATGGAATCCAATCAATTCATTCCACAAACCAAACAACGTTAAGGAATTTGGCCAAAGGAATTTGTCATTCCAATTTTATCAAATTCAGTTGAATTCCGCGAAGCAAACAACTCCAATTTCTGTCAATGGTCTTTAAACCTTTTTTTTCCTTCCTACAGAAAACATTTTGAGAAATCATATTTAGTTAAACCTATTAAAAACAATCTTTTTTTTCCTTCCGTGAACCAAACAACCTTTTTTTGTTGTTGTCAAACCTATTAAAAACAATCCTTAAAAGTCCAAAAAGTATTTTTGAGAAATCACATATTTAGTTCCTGTGGTATATGAAGTTTTACATATTTTTAAATTTTATTTTATTACTTTTATATCTTTATTATATTTTAATACTATATACATATACATATATAGGATCAGGTGAAAACCTCAAAAAAATAAAAATAAACTGAAGATTATCCTGCAAGCCCTTCATTTGGAAGATATGCACTTATGCACACTAGTAATTTGTAACATGCACATGTACATAATAATATAATTTACTTGTATGCACAAGTGCATACCATCCAGATTAAAGGCTCCCAGGATGTTCTTCAGTTCCATTTTAAGTTTTCCCCTGAACATCCCTTTATACACACACACACACACACATATATATATATGAATAGATAGAGGTTCAAATGCAAACTCAAATTTGGTTGCGAACATGAAGACAACGAGAATGTGACACGTGTTCATTCAGTCTGAATAATGAAAAAGCATTCGGTATGAATAACGAAGCTGAAGTTCATACACTATTCTGTATGTCTGAATATATTCAGACAGAATAAGACACGTATCACGTTCTCATTTGTCTTCACATTCACAACCAAATTTGAGTTAGCATTTGAATCAACTCCTATATATATATATATATATATATATATATATATAGAGAGAGAGAGAGAGAGAGAGAGGAAAGTTAAAATGTGAACTCAAATTTGGTTGTGAACGTGAGGACAAATGAGAGCACGACACATGTCTTAATATAGATTATTCAGACTGAATATACAAAGAAATATTCAGACTTAATAAGCATTATTCAGACTGAATATATATTATATTCGGTCTGAATATTTCTTTGTATATTCAGACTGAATAAATACTATATTTTGAAAATAAATACAAAAATTAAATAAATCAATAAAAAAACTATCCATTTTAGGAGATTTCAACCCACAACTTTGAAAAAAATATATATCATTTACTTATCCATAATTTTACAAAAAAATATTTAATTTTTATTATTTATCAATATCCCGTTAAACTAACCGATTTTTAAAACGAATTTAATAAAAAAAAACTAACCTATTTTTAAAATAAAAAAAAACCTCGGCAAAATATTAAATAAAAATATTAAAAAAATTATTTATTTTATTAATTATATTGTCATTTCAAAATTATTATAACTATAATATTAAAAATTCAAATAGTTTTATTAAAACTATTGATGAGTAAATGATATAGTTTTTTCAAAGTTTTATGTTGAAATTTCATAAAGTTAATAATTTTTTATTTATTTTAAATTACTATCTAAAGAAGTTTAATAGAATTTGAGGAAAAAGTTAGTTTTATTTTATACCAACGGGTTTTTATTTTTATTACATGTACTTTTTTAGTCCCACTATTCCATATTTTTATTTAAACTTTATTTTTATTAATTAGTAAAATTTGTTTAATATTTAATCTAATATATCACAAGATGGAGGTTCAGGGGAAAACGTTAAAAAGAAAAAAACTAAAGAACACACTAGAAGCCCTTCATCCAGACGGTATGCACAAATGCATACAAGCGATTGAATTTGTTTTTTTTCTTATATGCACCAATGCATATATATGCACTAATGCATATGCACAAATGCATGTTACAAATACCAGTATGCATTTGTGCATACCGTCCAGATTAAGGGTTCCCAGGGTGTTTTTTTTTGACGTTTTCCCCTGAACCTGACCTTATATCACAAGGACTAAGTATGTAATTTTTCAAAGACATATTTTTGGTTTTTTAACAGTTGTTTCTAACAAAGTTGAATGGACCCATTTACAAATGGGTACCTAAATCTGCCTGATTTTGTGCAGATCGGTCATGTGTGGTACTTAGATTCCGGATGCTCCAAACACATGACCGGACAAAAGAAGCTGCTTGTCAATTACACTGAAAAGAAGGGTGGATTCGTCAAATTTGGCAACAATCACTTGGCACCGATTAAAGGATATGGTGATATCATTCAAAACAACATCACCATTTCCGACGTTTCTTATGTTCAAGGCCTGAGCCACAACCTGTTGAGCATTGGCAAAATTCTGTGACAAGCAACTCGAAGTAAATTTTAGACCCGAAAGATGTTGTGTTTGCACATTTGATGGAAAGGAGCTTCTAGCCGGCACACGCACGTCCAATCTCTATACAATCGATCTTTCCCAAGTAAATGCACCCTCAAGTGTTTGTCTGCTTTCAAATGTTTCTAGTCCGAAGACATGGTTATGGCATCGACGTTTATCTCACCTAAACTTCAAAAACATCAATCGACTTTCTATTCAAGGGCTAGTAACTGGTCTTCCAGCCGTTAAATTCGACAAACCGCATCTCTGCGACGCATGCGAGATGGGAAAGATGAAGAAGGTCTCTCACAAACCCAAGTTGGTTCACAGCACAACTCGACCTCTTCAACTCATTCATATGGACTTGTGCGGCTCGATGCGGACTCAAAGCATACATGGTAAGAAGTATGTTCTAGTGATGGTGGACGATTTCTCTCGCTTCACATGGGTAAAGTTCCTTTGATCAAAGGATGAAACCCCCGACACCATCATCACGTTTCTCAAAGCCATCCAAGTCAAGCTAGAACTTACTGCCCAAACCATCCGCACCGATAATGGAACTGAATTCAAAAACCGTGCCCTTGACGGTTATCTCGAATCGGTTTGGATATTTGAATATGGGAATTCACTTTGAATCCAAATACCCTTTTTTCTAACTTTGATTCTTTGACCATCTTTATCATTATAAAGGCTGCAATGCAAAGATTTACAGTGAAAATAGTTAGCATGATGAAGTGAGAGGAACTGTATGAACCAGGAGGTCCAATTATCGTGTCTCAGGTTTTAACCTTAGATTTTTTACAACCTCAAGTCTTTAGTACCCTATAATCTATCTGAATCTTGGTGTTTCTGTTTTTAGATAGAAAATGAGTATGGACCAGTTGAGTGGGATATCGGTGCCCCTCAAAAGCTTACTCTAAATGGTCTCAAAACTGGTGTCCAATGGTAACGCACTTCCTAATCCTTTCTGAGTTGAACCACACCAGGATTGAGAGATGGATCGAGAGTAAGATTAAGAAATAGATCGAGAGTAAGACTTACAGAGAGAGATCTCGAGAGTGAAACTAGGAGCAGATCGAAAGTGCGAGATCGTCGGCTAAAGTAGATCGACGTTGATAAAGCGGCTAGGGTTTATGAAAAATGAAGAAGACAATCTGTGTGGTTTACGTTGCTGATGAAGATGAAGATACCCAAGATAGAGTAAATTACATTATTGGTCCCTGTAGTTTTAATAAGAAATAGAGTAAATTACATTGTATATATGTAATACTATATATTAACAATTATAAAGTCAAAAATAAAATACAAAAAAAGGAATGTCGCTTCACACAAACATCATGGTAAGAACCAATGTTCTTGTACAAAAACCTGAACAAGATGAGGTTCTTGTAAGAACTCTCCAACCTAAGCCTTTACTTTAACCCGGTTAATTACTTGGTCGTTGAAATGCTAGATATTTCCGTTTTGTCTAGCACAAGTAAGGCTTTACTTTTAAGTAAGGGGGAACCTAGTTCTTTTAATTTTCTCGGCTTCCACGGAAAGGGACAAAAGGCATTTGCGATCTAGGCCTTTGGTTTTAGCATTAAGGATTCAAAATTTCGTATTAAGATGGATTTGCAAGATAAGAGCCCTTACGAACCAAGGCTTCTAAAGTTGTCTGGGCCCTATGATGGACCTTTAGAATAAATAGGGAAGGTGAATTAAGCCCGGTGTGTGAGAGGCTTCAAACACTCGCTAATGCTAGGGCACAAAAGCAAGAAGAGGGCTATATAATTAGGATATGGAGTATATATGTCTATTCTATAGTAGCAGGCAGAATCACGCTCTGTAGGATTTGAACCTACGACATCAGGTTTTTTACAAGTCATTACAGTTTTTGCTAATAAGAACCTAGCATTGGAGATGCTTACAGGTATGTGTTATTTTTTTCTTCTAAATTTGGAGATTTCTCCATTCTCTTTTCTATTTTAGAGGAGAGTTTAATAAAACTTTTGGAGCAAACTTTGCTCAAAACTCTACAATTTATAAAATAACATAGTTATTGCCTTCTTGGAGATGCTTATGTTATAATGTTTCTAAACTAGAGTATTAAAAGTTACAATTTCTAAAAACTTACATCCAACTCTAGCAGATATTTTATTCTAGCAATTCTATCATTAACTATATTATTAAAATATATTCAACTCGTGGAGCGAGATGAGAGAGTGAGAGAGGGTGAGAGAGAGAAAGAGAGAGCGAGAGAGCGTGAGATCAGGGGGACAATAATGGAGAGACGAGTGGGCTCACACAGAGAGAAACAAGTACAATAGAGACTACCAAACCGCAAAAGCCATGGACAACAAGAATCTAAATGAGATTTCATTCCTTTCTTCAATTACCCGGAACTGGTGAGGGTGGGAATCCCATCGGAAACTTTTAGGAGATACGGAGACCTGACGAACGTTTATCTAGCAAGGAAACGACTTAAGAATATAAAAAAGTTCGGTTTTGTTAGATTTCGAACCCACAGAAAAGGAGCTAAACAACATCTGGTTGGTACCTACAAGCTCCATGTATTCATGGCAGCAAAAAGGAGAGCGAAGAACTGCCGTGTCATCGAAAAGGATGTTGATAAGTGGCATAAACCGAAAGTGGGGGGACGAAATATATTTCACACAAAAAACTTCGGAGGGAGATTCGAGGCAGGCATAAAATCGTAAGCGGAGGTATTGAAAGGTGATTCAGATTGTAAAGAAAAGCACGAAGAGGTGGTTGAGTCATGGCTAGAGATGGAAATTTTACCCGTTGGGGCGGGGACGATGATTTATTTTCATACCCGAAATGGGGTCGGGGCGGGGTCGGGGATGGCATTACCCGCCCCTAATATACCCGATTAATTTTTTAATTTAATTTAATATATGTATATAGTGTATGTATAAACAAAATATACATGTATATACATATTTATTTATTATTAAATGGTCCAATATATTTGTTTTTCAATATTGTTGATTAATGTAGTAACAATTCCTTATAATTTTAATTTGAAAATACGTCGTTTTTTACTAAACGGGTACCCAACGGGTTATCTGAACCTGTTGGATATTCCTTCCCCCCGAACCCGTCAAGGATTAGTCGGGTCGGGGACGGGGGAGTTAAATGGGGGTCGGTGATGCGGGATGCATTACCCGTCTAATACCACCCCCCGTTTCCATCTCTAGTCATTGCCCGGTAGATGAGAGGGAAATACATCTCCTGAAATGGTGTGCGATGAGGAACATGAAATCCATTGGCAACATTGAATCAATATGGCGACTTTGCAAACCGGAAGAAACAATAGGCGTAAAGGAGGTTAAATACTTGGGAGGAAGCCAAATTTTACTAAAATTTGGAGGGGAGGAACCGTTAGTCAAAACTCTCAACAATAAAGTGCATGGTCTACACTTTTGGATCAATGATTTTAGAAGATGGTCGGTAGGATATCGGAACTCGGAAAGGTTAGTGTGGATCAAAATTTATTGGGTGCCTTTACACGGGTGGAGGGGAGATGTATTCACGACAATAGCAAGCAAATGGGGGAAAGTGATAATGAAAACCATGGATTGTGAGGTTGATGGAAACGTAAACCTATCATGGGGGAAAATCCTGAGCTATACGTTTGTGCTGTCAACAATAAATTATGTAAGCTCTATAACCTTTATGCATGCACCCCCGTACAAGTGCTGCGTACAAGTTCCGGCCAGGATGATTGGGAAAGATCAAACCAATTTGAACCGCTCACATCACAGTAGTAGTAGCGTAAAGGCCGTAAGCCGGGGGGCGGCCATAACATAAGGCTATTACTTTCACACCTCTCTCTCTTTATCTATAGATATCGATTTTTTTGCCGTTTTAAGATTGAAGAAGAAGAGAGTAGTTTTAGTTGAAAATATCGATAGGGAACCGAGAGATACCATAAATTCAGAAAGTGGAGGGGAGGATGACGGGGTTTTGATCCCGTCATAATGGTCTGGAGACGGTAAATACTCCGACAACGAATTGGGGGTAGGGGGGTGGTAGAAGACACCTAGTTAGGGGACGCGGGATAGAAACCCAATCTCGGGGAAAAAATTAACAAACCGGAAGAGAGGGCCGACGAAGAGTCTGGTCAGAAAAGGGATGTCTCTGGCGAGGAGAGGGAAAGGATGGAAGCCAAAAGGTCAAGAAAGGATTTAATTAAGCTGGAAGTTTCAATAAATAATAATGATATGAGGGTGCCCCCCCCCCCCATGAAAGTAGGCGAGGTAGTTGGAAACGTGCCTTTAGAAGAAGCTTCTAAGGGGGGAAATAATAATTTTTTTGAAGAAAAAGTAGGCCAAAACTCAAAAAATGTATACCTCTTAGATGGGTTAAATTTCATGGCCCAGGATGAAAATGGGACAACCAGGAATCCAACAGACGACAGCAGCGACCAAGATGAACTGGAGAGGCCCAATCCGGTTTGAGCCCCCAAAATAATCGACAGAAGGATGGCCCGTCAAACACACGTGATGAGCAAGTCTTTGCAACAACAAAGAACAAGAGAGGAAATCGTACAGATACCACGTTAAGAAGACATAAGTCTTTGGGGGAAAATCAAGAGGAAAAATAAGGGAACAAATGAACTATGGGAGAGCGAAGGTGAGTTTCCACATGATAAAGCAGATGGACCAGATCAGAAGCAAGAAAACAAGATCAAGAAGAGCGGTGAAAACGAACGGGGGAGAGCAATCAGGAAAAAGAACAACTGAATCAGAGGTATCTACGACTGCAACACACACCATAGTGTCAAACGAAATAAATACCAAGGAGGAGAAGGAGGGTTTCGAGAAGTTTAGGAAAGCTATTTGAATGTTATGGAAGAACCATCAAGACTCAAATCAGGTAGGGGATGGACCAAGGGGAGATGGCATTAGTACCACAGGTAAGAGTCGACAAAGATATGTTTCATTGTGAATATTAGAGGACTAGGGTTGAGGGAAAAAAATATGGGTGAAAGAAATTTGTAAAACTGTAAGACCGAGTGTTTTAGGAATCCAATAAACAAAACTAAAAAAGGGATCAAGTTCAAATTGGGTCAATTTGGGGAGGCGATGATGTAAACTTTGCAAAAATGGACGCTTTAGGTAACTCAGAAGGCATCGTAACGTTATGGGACAAAAAAAAAATTCACTTTTGATTATGTTATTGAAAACCTGTCATTCTTGGCAGTAATTGGCATATTGGTGGGGGTAGCAGGGTTGGTGGGACTAGTAAATGTGTACGGACCTAATGAACATAGAGATATATCGGAATTGTGGGAACGATTGGAAAATTTGGTGGATAAGGAGGAAGTGAAATGGAGTTTCTTTGGCGACTTTAACGAGGTTAGAGGGGAACATGAGAGATTGAACTCCATCACAAATTTAAGGGGTGCAAAGGAATTCAATGATTTCATATCTAAAAGCCATCTAGTTGAAGTCCCTCTTTATGGTCGGAAATTCACAAGAGTTAGCGATGGTGGATTGAAATAAAGTAAACTAGATCGATTCCTTGTGTCAAATGAGATTGGGATTACATTGCGTAATTTAGGGGTCAAGGCTTTGGATCATACTCCTATCAGGTTATACCAAGATAAGAAAATTTTCGGACCAAAACCATTCAATTTTTTCGATTCATGGTTGAATGAGGACCGCTTAGAAGAGGTGGCGAAATCATCATGGAGAAAGAATATATACTCAAACCGGCCCGATTGTTTATTTCGGGATAAAATGAAAAATGTTAAAAAGGGAATCAAAGAATGGAGTAATGTTGGTCCCAAAGGAGTGTAACATCCCATTTCTTATATGTCCAATTATTTGCTAAGTATGCATAATTTGTTTATGTTAAAAGGATATTACTTGTTTAAATATGAGAAAATGTCAAGTTTGTTCATTGTCAAAGTGGAAAACTTTAATAAGTATTCTAGTAGTAGCCATATAAGAGAACCAATGATTTAGTACTTCTTAAGAATATATGAGAGGATCCAGAAAATTTCATGTCAAACGGAGCTAAAACGAGAAACGAGGAAAATCGTGTATGGGTGATTCCAATGGAATTAGAAAGATGTGGATGTCTAGTTTATTTCATATTTTGACATCTTAACCTCATTCTGATTTCAAAAAAGCGGGTAAAGAAAGCAGAATGTACAGGTCTGTCCAGTTTGACAGCTTGTAGTTATTACTTTGTAAAATTCATAGAAAATCATAGAAAAATCCAAATGAGGTGAGGCCAATTGCATTGGTTAGATAATTTAGTCTTATTTCTTATTTTATGATCAAAGCATGAATTTGAGTTTAAAGTGGACAAAACAGATCTGCAAGTAGCAGCTGGACATGAAATCAATGTAAAGTGCTTAAATAGGAAATATTTATAACTTGAGTTTCTTATATTGGTTGCTTAAGAGTGTTTGTACATACACTCCAAGCGGTAATTAAGACATTTTGAAGGCTTTGGAAGCAATTTAGGGTGTGGTAGCTTGGATTTACTTTATGAGCTCATTTCGGAACTTTTCAAGTATAGTACGGTTACTCGGTGAGTTATATAGTTAATTGTTACATATTGTTTTGTGTGTGTATATATATATATATATATGAACGTTTATGTTTTTGAATTGAGTGATATGGTATTTCATTTCGTTGCTTGAGTCTATACTGCATAATGATCCCGTAACATCGGTTTGCTTTCCGGATTCGGGGTCGTTGTTTTATTCCTTGGATTGTAATTTTTTACGAGTACTACTTCGTGTGGTATGTCGGAATTTGATGGCAAAGTCAAGATCCCGGGTTGGACGGGTGAGACTTTTCGCGGTTGTAGATACTCATTGCTCAGTAGGAGGAAGGGTAATGAGTAGGGAACCTTGGCACACATCCTGTAGAGGAAGGCGGGCAGTGCAGGGTTTCCCATGATGTACGATTCTTACTCGAACTTTGGCATGAGCCCGGAAGGAGAAGGATGGGGTGTTTCACTGTTCTCATTATGTCTATCGATTCAATTATTTGATTCTTGATATGTATTGGTATTCTAAAGTTGTTGAATATATATTTGGTTATTGATCATGTTTTCTTGTTGTATTGAACATCATTGTTATGGTATGGCATAGTGGTTTGAATGTGGAATTTTATGATCTTAGCATCCGGTATATAATTGTTCACTCGGTTTCTTGTACGTCTCGGTTTGCATTCGGTTAATGTCTTGGACTTTATTTTTTTTATAAGAGTTTACCATGTTTGTTATATATATATATATATCCATTATTGATATGTAATACTTAAGTATTTAACTCACTAAGTGTTCGTTTACCTTTTAAGTGTCAACCCCTCTCAGGAAATAAGACGGATAAAGAAAAAGGACCCGTGGTATGACTTGGAGGTTTATCGGTGGACTTTGAATACTACAAACTTACTTTTGGTATATAGTAGTTTATTACCGTTACTTATTAATGTAGTAAGGTAGTTTGCAATTAGTTTGCTACGGGTTATATGTGAGTCCTGATGTTTTTGTTCTCAATTCGGGATGTAAGTAAATGTCCGTTATGTTTGGTTTTTGATTTGTGTTTTGGTTGGAAATATCACTAAAATAGAACGGACATTTCGAAGTTTTCTAGAAAGTTTATATCCCGTATTTTGAGGTTAATCAATGTTTTTAATTGGAGATTTTAAAATTAGTAACTTAGGGTTTCTTAACTGATGTGTTACAAGGAGTCTACAAGAATGTATAAGTATAGAAACAGTTTGTAGAAAAGGGGGGGGGGGTAGTTGAATACAAACACAACTTTTATGGTTTTTAAATGAGTTTATTAAGATAAACAAATTTACAAGTTGTAAGCGGAATAAGAACAAGTATTAAACCTATTCTATCACAACTTTAGAAATCACTAAGTATTTTGATGCACAAGGAATGAGGGAAATAAGATCAGAGGTTTGATGGAGAGATAAACATGCATGAAGATAAAGATAGAGGTCCTCATATATTTATATCTGTTGCATTAAATGCAGCTCAGAAGGTACATGCTACGTGTCAAGTTTCTATAAGGAACTTGCACTACTAAAATGGAAGGCTTTCACCTACGACCATTTCCCTGGGAAATATGTCGCTACAGGGTGATTCGTCACAAAACCGTTACAAAAGTTGGTGGCTAATTTGTTGGTAGGTAAATCAAATTAATGACAGATTACCCAGGAAATTCCTGGGTAATCCGTTGGTATTTTCTTGAAAACCATCGGATTTTACCAGAACCATTAGTATTTCCTGGGTGATCCGTGGTAATCACCCAAGGAAATTTCTCTGGGTGAAAGTCATTTGTTTTGTAGTGTTGTCTTTTGTTCATAAAGCAACTAAACTTTTAGCCGAATATGAACATTAGCCTAATCAGAGTTGGTAAGCACGTGGGAGACACTCAAGTTACTCCGTATGTACTTTCTGACAAGGTATTGGGGTTTGACATTTGTGTATCGAGGATAAGATCAACTTTGATCTTGCTGAGTAGGCTTCTCTTTGATCGCTAATACTGAGTCTTCAAGGATGAATACGCAGGTATCACTGAGGCATACGCAAGATCTCACACTTCTGTTAGATGAACGTTGCCATCACTGAACCGCTTCAGATCTCGAGCTATTCAAATTTTTCTTTAGATAGGTCTTCGACTATCTCTGAATGGTCTTTGGTATGAGTGTTGTTCTTCAGATCTTCTAAGTTCAGATAGTGTTCCTGTCTCTTAGCAATCACCGAGTGCACTCAGTGTATGCTATCGCTAAATCTGAATATTAACTTAAACTTGGATTTTCACTAAGTATATAGAGGAATCATATTCAAATCACTGAAAGGAGTTTGAATCAACAATCTCCCCCTATTTGATTATGATTAAGCAACATAGGAAAACTTGTTTGAAAGGATTAGGAAGGCTAAGGAAATTTAAAGTAAAAATCCTTAGGACTAATCTGTGAGATCTTTTTCAGTTTTTTTACTATCTGAATTGAGTTTCATTTATTAGGATATGAAATCACAATTTTTATAAGTGTATAAACTAGAAAGCATATTCACTGATAAATATAAGAATTATTATCAGTGATTAATGAGGTTTAATAGTTATTAGAACTCATACGTTCATTGTACATTTTTACTATTTTCAAAGATACTTTCAGTACATTGAAGGAGTAAAGTACTTCATTGATTTTCATTAATTAATAATTTGAAGAATTATATTAGGAAATGAAAAACAACAATAAGTAAAGTACTATACATTGAAGTAATGCAAAGGAAAAATTAGGAACTAGGTCCCTCAGAAGCACTATCTCCTTCTTTTCTTCTTTGTAGTTCTTTCTCGATTCTTCTTCTCTGAAAGTTGAAGCGATCATTTTCTTCAGAGCAGTTGTAGTACAGAATCTTGAGAAGTTTTATTGGAGCAAGAGAAATCTTCTAATTTTTGAGAAACTTGGTTGACCCATCATTGTCTAAAAAGACCATCCCTGATTCAGGCTTGCCAACAATTTCATTTTCTTCGTATTTTCTTTGAGTGGTCAGGGAGGTATCTAGCCTTGAGAGATCAGGGAGAACCAAGTGTGCAAAAAAACTTTTCATGTCAAATATAGTCTCATTTTCATTTCTGAACGATTGACCTTCTTCAGTGTCGGACTTGGATCTTTTCCTTTTGAATTTTTGAGGGATAGGAGGAACCGCTATACACTGAGAGATCCTTTGCAAAAGACGATTTAGATGTTCTTCTAAAACGCCTTTGAACTGGGACTTTGATTGCTGAATACCATCTCTGATTTCCAGCCATTTAGAGAAACCATAAAACTTCAGAAACCGAGGTGCTTCTTCTTGACTAATGTGTTCTCTGAAAATATTTACCTTTATCTTTGGACCAGATTTTGAATTTCGTTCAGAAATGGTGACATTGGTAATAGTTTCAGGGAGGACACGAGAATTGACTTTCTTTTTGCACCATTCAAGTTCTTCATTCTTATTTTCTTTGGCTTTCTGAAGGTCTTTGTCCGCCGCTTGTAGAATCTTTTCTTGGGCTCTGAGAGGTTTTCTCATTCTTGAGTTTGATTAGGCGAGGTCCTCTTGTGCTAATGCCTCAGCGACTTTGAGGCTTTTTTGTGCTTCTTTTAATTTATTATCTCTAAGTCGCTGAGCTTTGAGTCTTTCTTGTCTTGCCAGTGCTTCAGCGACCTCGAGGCTTTCTTGTGCCTCTCTTATTTTCTCATATCTTAGTCGCTGAGCTTGTAGAGCTTCCTCTCTTTCTTCAGCTGAGAGGAAGGAGAATTCATCTTCTGGGGATGTATGTACAGGTAGAGAGTCCTCAGGACTAGAGGTACGAAAAAGAATTTTTACTCTAGTCCTCTCTAACTCTTTTATTAATAGAGCCATTCTAGCTTTTTCCTTCGGTTCAGGAATGGGCTCTTTATGTACACGCCTCTGAAATAGGCTTTCTTCGTCTTCAGAGTCTGATTCAGATATGTACATGAACAGATCTGCGATCGAAGTTTCACTCAGGAATGGAGTCACCTTAGGGGGACAGGGTGAGATGAGAGTGGGAGAAGATGTTTCAGAATTAGATACTTCTTCAATACTTCTTATGAATGAAGTATTGGTTGGGATAACAAGGGGAAGTAAGATGAGAGATTAGGGTTCAGAAAGAGGGTGGAAAAGTTCAATAGGAAGACTTACCTCGGTATTATTAATATCCCCCTTATTATTCAGGAAGATAAAATCCTCTGAATCCATGAGTTGTTTGTTCTTTGCGTCGGGATTAGGCTGCTCCTTGCTGGGAGAAGGCCTATCCCCTAAAGGTGTTTTGAATACGACCCTGGTTTGTATCCTTGGCTGTACAGATTGGAAGAAGGTTGAAGGATCATCATCATTATCATCATCATCATCATCTTCATCTCTCAGAGAGTTTGAAGGACCTTCTTCTCCATCATCCTCATCCTCCTCCTCCTCCTCGTCTTCTTCTTCTTCATCATCCTCGTCTTGGATGATGGAATTTACAACATCAATCACTCCCTGAGTGGGATTCACACTCTTAAGTAGATCATCAACCTCAGCAATGATACATTCTTCTAGTTCTATGGCGAACTTCTCCCCCTCTTTATGGTCGCCAGGGAGAACATGCACCAGTAGAGTGTTGACCTTGCTACTTATTTTCTCAAGGGTCTCTGACTGGGTCTTCTAAATCAACGTGAGTTGATTCTAGTTCTCTCTATCCGCGTCGGAGTGAGAAGAGGTAGCAGTAGTAGAGGCTTGAAGAAGCTTCAGAATATATGACAGTGTCTGCCCCTGTTTATCTAGCTTGGTGCCAAGCTGAGTGATTGAATAGGTGTTCAGGGAGACTGCGTTCTTCACTGAAATGACCTCTGCCTGAAGATCAGTGACAGCAGATTGGATGGAGGAGAAGACAGTCTTCTCGATCGGCATCCCTGAAACCTGCTTAAAAATGTACTCAACCGATATTTGAAGGTTGTCGGCCTTCATCTTTATTTCCCGAGCCTCACCGACAAAATGGTCGAAAGCTGGTATCTGAAGGGATGCAGTTGGAGCTTGTAGAGAGATCTTGGGGATCTCTAGGTTCAGCTTGGGAATTGACCTTCCCTGAGCCTTTTCCTTTTTAATCTGCATCAGTTTCTCCGTCTTCAGAGATGAGGGAGATCTGGTGAGAGGTGCTTCAGTGACACCTGTGGCAACAGTGGTTGTAGCAAGTGCATCAGCGACACCTGTTGACAATAAAGATAAATTAGCCAAAAAGAGCTCTGGGTTATAAGAAAGAAGTGGGGTGGAAGTAAGTGTATGCAAGGGTTTCTTAAGAGTATCTGAAGGACTACTCTCAGGGTTGGAACTTGCTACGGATGTGTCCTGAGGATCACATACATGTCTCTGAGAATGCTTGTTAGAAACATTCTCAGGTTCTGTGCACGTAGCTTTCCAATTCTCAGATTGTCGAAACAATGTTGATAGTTGAACAACACGCTTCTCAACCTCTTCAGATATGGGGACAACCATATCTGAGTCATGGATTGATGTGTGGACCAAAGAAGAGTAGGTAGAAGTAGAAGAGAAGGCATTGATAGTATTACCTGTTCCAGCTTCAGCGGAGCTGGTAACTACAACTTCAGGGACCTCGGTCGCTGAAGGTGGGGGTAGCGCTGAAGAAGTGGCAACGGTCTCTGATGCCATTGTTGTGGTTGAGGTTAGAGGAGGCATTTGAAGCACGCCGAAAGAAGGAAGATTTGTCTATAAAGAGACGTCTTTTTTGGCTTCTTGTTGAGAGGTTTAAACGTTGTGGACTTTTTACGTCCATCAACGGAAGGGTATTTCCTTTTTTTGGCGGGGGAGGAAGATGTGTCAATGTCGATCATCAATGGGCTTGTCAGTGACCCGGACACATTCTCTACCACAAAGGTAGGTTCAGGTACATCATCATTCTGGGGTGGAGGACCCCTGATGATAGGCATCATCTCTGGGAGGTAGGGAGCATCACCTGGTTTTTCATCATGTTCCAGGGATTTCTTGCCTATCTGGGAAAAAAATTTGATTTCCCTGCTTTGGATAGTTTCTGAAGACGTACTCCAAAATTGTTGAGATGAACCTCAGATAGGGAATAGTCTTCTCCCTCTTCTTCGCCAACTCTCTTGTGAAGATCTTCAAAGATGATCTTCGCATAGTTGATGCGACGACCATAGAAGAGAGCATATGCCATGTCGAGGAACTTCCTACTTGCCTGTTCCTGAACCCCAGTCTTAGTGCCGAGGCACTGAATGACGTGAGCGAAGATGTAATGCCACTTCGCAGGCATACGACTCTTTTCAATCTTGGTGAGCTCTTTGTTGAGCTCATTACGGTTCTTCTCTTGAGTAGGCCAGTCATAGCCTATTTGTTCGAGGAATTCTCTGACCTCTTCCTTAGAGGGTTCAGGGTCCTATTGATGATTCTTCTCCTTTACGGGAGGCGAAGAGCAGTTCAGATAGCTCCGCTGGTGATATCCAGTGACCCCATGGTTATAGTGAAGCCAATAGCAGGAAGATGGGTTGCTTTGTCAGTTACCTTGGTAGCGCAGTGAGCCGTGCACCAGAATTGGTGGAGATGAGCAGTGCTTCCAACAGAGACATGGCAGAAAGCGTATCGGAGAGGACACTTCTTGATGAAGAGAGCTTCGGCTCTGAGGTAAGCACGGTCCAAGGGGATCTCCATAAGTGCTGCGTGGTTACTGGGTTTCACCAAACCATGTTCCATACTGAATGTGGCGACAGCCGCAGGTTGAAATTCAGTGATCGGGATGATTTCTTCAGTAGTACTGTTGGCGTTCTCTCTAGTGTTGGCCATTTCTGTTACTGGATTGGAAAACCAAAGAGAAAGAACATGGTTAAATACAAAGTGTATAAACCAAGAATATTTGATACAAAGAATACCATAAGTATAAGGAAAAACAAGTGTTTTGACGAACAAGATCAAAGTACTTGTTATTTGGCAGATTTTTTATCAAAATCGTTTAAACAAATGTTTTAGTTAAAAAGCACCAAAGTGTTTATTTTGGTATAAAAAGTATACCATAAACAGATTTTAGAAAAGATTTAAAGGAGATTTTGGATCAAAATGTCCAAAAAGTTCTTCTGTTCTAAGTAAAAACCTTAGAACATGTTTTTATGGTTTTTGAGGTTTTGACAGTTTATAAAACACAAAAACATAAGACAAATCACTTTAACAAAATGTTAGAAGTCACGGGTAGAAGTTATTAACAACATTTAAGTTGTTGTGAAAAGAAAAAATAAGATTAAAACCAACCTTAATTGACTTAAAGAGAAAAAATGCACAAGTGTGTGTTCTTGGTGTTCTTGCTGGATTGCTGAGAGTATTCACATTCTTTAACTTGCTCTCGAAGGTTTGAAAGCGTAAAGAATGAAATGAATTTGAAGTTACCTTTTATAGGTAGATGAGGGAGCAAGGACACAAAACGACGGTTTAACTTTTTGGAACGAGGTAATTATGATCTTTGCACGTCCCTAGGGTTTGATAGGATAGGGAACATTGAGGCCATCCTGTGTCAGAAAAAGGCTGATATGTCATTTTTCACAAAATAATAAGATTATCATTTAACTTAATAAATGTTAATCATTATCCATTTAAAATCCTCTTATCATTGGGAATAAATGCATTCTCAGTGATGAGTTTTCTCTTTTTGAGAACCATTATCTGAATAGAAAATTATTCAGAGAAGGTAAGGAAAATAATTACATACCTTTGCAACATATCTATCACTAAAATTTTGAGTTTAGGGAATGATTAATGAATTTGAGAATTTATTTTGTACTTACTGAATCATATTGATCACTAAGAGTTTTTACTCTTCAGCGTTCAACATACCAAGTTCACTGATTAAAAGATTAAATCTTGTTTCATCAAGAGGCTTAGTGAAAAGGTCAGCGGGCTGATATTCAGTAGGCACAAAGTGAAGTTCAATTTCACCATTCATAACATGATCTCTGATAAAATGATATCTGATCTCAATATGCTCGGTTTTAGAGTGAAGTACAGGGTTATTTGCTATTGCAATAGCACTTGTGCTATCACAGTAATTAGGAATTTTAGATAGCTTAACTTCATAGTCGCTGAGTTGGTTTCTCATCCAAAGAATTTGGGTAGAGCAACTCCCAATAGCTACATATTCAGCTTCAAAAGTTGATGTGGACACTAAGGTTTGCTTTATACTTGTCCAACTCAACAATTTTCCACCTAGAAGTTGACAACCTCCAGTGTTGCTTTTCCTATCTATCTTGCATCCTGCAAAATCACTATCTGGGTAATCGGTTAGATCGAACCCTGAGCCTTTGGGATACCAAAGACCAAGATTAGGAGTTCCCTTTAGATATCTGAAAATTCGCTTTACAACGATCATATGGGATTCCTTGGGTTCAACTTGATATCTAGCACATAAGCAAATGGAATACATGATATCTGGTTGACTCGTTGTAAGATATAACAGTGAGCCAATCATTCTTCTATAGGCAGTGACATTAACAGGTTTCCCATCAGTGTCAGAGGAGGTGCCATATGGGTTTTAATTGAAGAGCTTTGAATTAGGTCAAATTTCTTCCGCATATCGTTAACATACTTACTCTGACAAATGAAGAGCCCTTTATCAGATTGCTTTATCTGAAGACCAAGAAAATATGTTAGTTTACCCATCATGCTCATTTTATATTCATTTTTCATGCGTTTAACAAAATGAGTACAAAGCTTAAGTCTTGTGGAACCAAATATAATGTCATCGACATATACCTGAGCAAGAATGGTATGACCCTTGTATTTCCTCAGAAATAAGGTTTGATCAATCTTTTCACGCACAAATTTCTCTTTTAAGAGATATTTGGATACGGTATCATACCAATCTCGGGGAGCTTGTTTTAACCCATAGAGAGTCTTTTCTAGTTTATAAACATAACCTGGATGCTTCGGATCAGAGAAGCCGAGAGGTTATTCAACATAAACTTCCTCATTCAGCTTGCCATTCAGGAAGACATTCTTTACATCCATATGAAAGACTCTAAAGTCTTTATGGGCAACATAGGCAAGGAATAGTCTAATGGCTTCTAGCTTTGCAACAAGAGCAAAGGTTTCATCATAATCGATACCTTCTTCCTGTCTGTATCCCTGAGCAACAAGTCAAGCCTTGTTTCGGGTTATTGTGCCATTCTCATCTAGCTTGTTACAAAACACCCATTTGGTGCCAATAACTGTTTTACCAGATGGACGAAGGACAAGATCCCAAAATTTGTTTTTTTGAAACTCAGTTAGTTCTTCTTGCATAGCAATGACTCATCTTGGATCAATGATAACTTCATCAATCTTTTTAGGTTCGGTTAAGGAAATGAAATTTACAAAGAGACATATATTACCCATACCCCGTCGGTTTTTAATACCTGTACCTAGATCACTATTTATCTGATTGATTGGATGATCTCGAGTCCATCACTGAGCTGATAGTTGAGAAGTTTGATCAACAGAAGATTAAACGACTTGTTAAGGAATAAAGGAAGATGCTTCAGCAATTTGTTCTTCAACATGTCTTATCATCCCTGGAGGAGATCCGGAGGGGTTAACATTCTCTTGAGAAGAGAGTGGTACTTGATTATTCATTGATGAATCGTTGTTGGAAGGCTCAGAAGGAGGAATGTGATTAAGAGGACTAACACGTATTCCTGAGGAGGAAGGAGTATCACTGTTAATCATAGTGGGAATGAGATTAGGACCATCATCATCATTTATTTCAGTGACAGGAGGTGTACTGAAATAAGATTCAAGTTCCCCGTAATGAGACTTCATCTAACTATTCAGTTCCTCGTCATCTTCAGGGACATGAATAGAATTTGTTGTGCGAGATTCCTCAAAGTTAACATTGATGGTTTCTTCAACATGTTGTCTTATATTGTTGAAGACTCTGAATACCTTGGATACTGAGGAGTACCCAAGAAATATACGATCATCAGCCTTTGGATCGAATTTTCCTCAATGGTCTCGGTCATTCAGGATACAACACTTACATCTGAATATGTGTAGATAACTCAGAGATTTTCTTCCATGAAAGAGTTCATAGGTTGTTTTCTTGAATCTTTGAACTATCAAGGATTGATTCTGAGTGAAACATGCAGTGTTAATTGTTTCAGCCCAGAATTGAGTTGGTAGATGAGACTCGTTGAGCATTGAGCGAGCTGCTTCGATGATAGTTTGATTTCTTCTTTCAGCAACACCATTTTGCTGAGGAGTCCTTACTGATGAGAAGTTATGAGAGATTCATTTTTCTTCAAAGAAACTAACCAAGGCACTGTTTTTGAACTCGGTGCCATGGTCACTCCTCTTGAAGCGAATAGAGAGATTGTTCAGGACTTCCATTTTCTTAATAAAGGAGATAATTTCATCCGGGGTGTCACTCTTGGATCGGAGAAAAAAATACCCAACTATACCTGGAATATTCATCGACTGTGACAAGAGTGTACTTCTTTCCAGATATGGATTGGACATTGATAGGTCCAAAGAGATCCATATAGAGTAAGTGAAGAGGTATGGTTACGGAGGAGACTTGCTTAGATCTGAAACTTGCTCTTGTCAATTTCACAAGCTGAGCAAAGAGATTCCTTTGCAAAAGAATGTTTAGGGAGTCCATTGAAAGGTTCTTTTCTAGATAAATCATTTATCATCTTGATGTTCATATGAGAGAGTCTTTTATGCCAAAGCCAATTAACATCAAGAGAGGCCTTAGATAGAAAACAAACATTCTTTGAATGAGTACTATCCATATTTATGACATAAACGTTCTCTGATCTTTTTCCTCTTAAAGCAAGTTTGTCATTTTTGTCAGTGGCAGAACATTTCGTCTTTGTGAATAAAACTTTGAAGTCTTTGTCACATAGTTGACTAATGCTCAAAAGATTGTACTTTAGTCCTTCAACATAAGCAACACGGTTGAATGAAGTTGCTCCGTTGGTCAGAACACCATAACCTTTGGTGTATCCTTACCATTTCCACCAATGGTCGTTGGTCCCACTCTTCAGGAAGGGATTTCCTGAACTTTGTCAGTACTTCTGAGTTAGAATATTCTCGACCAACTGTTTTTAGATCAATGATTAGACAGCTGAATCTTTGACTATCACAAGCTATTCATCTCTTTCTTCAGATAGGTCTTCGACTATCTCTGAATGGTCTTTGGTGTGAGTGTTGTTCTTCAGATCTTCTAAGTTTAGATAGTGTTTCTGTCTTTCAGCCATCACTGGGTGCAATCAGTGTATGCTATCGCTGAATTTGAACATTAACTTAAAACTTGGATTTTCACTAAGTATATAGAGGTATCATATTCAAATCACTGAAAGGAGTTTGCATCAACAGAGAGTTATTGGAAGAAGGAGGAAACATTGCAAGGGACATGGGTGAAGCAACAAGATGGAAGACAACAATCCCAAAAAAGGTATGTATTTTTATATGGAGAGTATGCAAAGGTAGAATCCTGTGTATGATTTTGGATAATATAGGGATAGATTTGCGTACGATATTATGTCTTAGATGCGGGCAATCGACCGAAATGATCGAATACACCCTACTAAACTGCCCGGAGGTAAAAAAAGCTATGGAGCTTAACCGGTAGATGGTGGCACAAAGATCTGGACGTAGTGGTGATGATATAGGAATTGCTCCAAGAAGAAATCAGCCCGAACATGGATAATTCGAAGGAATCAACGTGGTACGGGGTGGGGTGGGTTGTCCTCTATCTTATATGGTTGCATCGAAACAAGATTGTGTTTAGAGACGATAAAAGGAAATTAGTCGATCAACTGCATGAGTTCCAAACAATAATCTTTGAAAAAGACGAAACAAGAAGGCGAGGATGGAAGGTACAAGCTGGCTAGCGGATCCCTCGAGGATATAAAACAGTTCGAAGAAATTGGTTCTCATAAGGAGAAGTGTCGGAATATCGGAATATCGTAAACTGGAGGCAAAAGTTTTGTCACTCGCAAAACCAAGCCTTAAAGTTGCTGTCAAAATTGTTTTTGGTGGTGGTACTTTGACAGCGCAATGCATGTTGTCATTGGGTTCAATTTGTTGCTTATTAGGAGGTGATGTCTTCCTGGTTGTATTGAACAGTGGGTTATATTGGTTTGTTGGTAATAAAATTTTTCCTTTCAAAAAAAAAAATATATATATTTAATTCATTTAATAAAATGTTATTTATCTCTTTTAAACACCTCTTTCAATGTTTTTTTGTTTTTTAAAAATAATTAAATATTATTTTTTTCTCTTAAATATTAAACTTTTTTGAGATTTTTTTCAAATTTAGAGATTTCTATCATCTTTACCTTCTTTTTTCTATTTTTACATACAATATACCATAATTCTTGAATTAAATCTCTAAAATCTCTATTTTAACATGGTCATTAAAGATGCTCGATACCGTTTCTTATGAATTTTGGGAGAAGTTTACTTCTTCTTTCTTGATCTTTAATATTAGTATTATAAATATCTTATAATTGATTTGTAAAAATTTAAACATGCATAATTTATTAATTGATTGGTAAAATAATATAATTAATATTACTCTCAACATAAATTATTTTTATCAATTACATAAAGACGTGTTCTATAATTTTTGTGTATAATCTGAATATTTGTTAGTTTATTTGCTGGGTTTTTTTTATTTTAATGCTAAATGACCGAGATTTACTATCATATTTTAATTTTTGTCTTAATTTATGTATGTAATAAATTATTTAGAGGGTGTTTGGTTCGTTTTAAAAAATGAAAATGAAAATAAATATAGTATGGAATGGAAATGAATATCTGTTGATCCGAGTTTGTCGACAAGTTCTATAGAGAGGGAGAGACGTGGTAAACATGACCGGTTGAAGCATGGTTTTCGATGGTGAAGAGAGACGTATGAAACTTCATCTCTCTTGAAGCAAGCATACCGTTGTTGACTGGAACATACATCTTGACAAGAAATTTTTGAGGAGCATTTGAAGAGTCGTGAAAGATGATATAAGAAGGTGGGAGACGATTCAAATGTAGTTTGTAGACAATTTTTCTATTCCACCTAAATTTGGGGGGAATGCTTTTTTACTCCCTTCTATTATAATAATTAATTATATTACTTGTAAGTTGTAACCAAACAAACAACATCGATCATGTTATTCCTATTCCTTATTTGAACCAAACATCTATAATGATTATCATTTCCATTCCTTGCATTTTAATACCCCCCCAACCAAATGCTCCCTTAATTTTAGGGGCAAATTAACTGATAATGCTTTATTTCACTGTGGGATCTGATTCAATCTACGTGCATCTTGACTAATTCCATGGGGCTCTGTCGGTTCTGGAGAACAACTACCAAAATCGCTAGTGGTTTGGAAGGAGTCAACTTAATGCACAAATGCTTAAATCTTATTGCTATTTGCTATTAAGCTAATCCCTCCAAGTTAATTGATCAGGTCTTGAGTTTGCTTTCTATCTGCTATCAATTTGCGTTCTCTTGATACAAGTGAATTTTTTCTAGCTATTAACTTCAGGACACTACTAGAAAATTGAGTATTTTTAACGGAAAATGTCGTTGATAATTTTCTACGAATTTTAGACGATTATTGACATAACATAAATTTTCTACGAATTTTCAAACGAATTTCCGTTGAAAATCTCTCACAAACATATATGCATTTTCAACCAAAAAAATTTCAACGGAATGTCTCGTCAAAAAGTTTTTGGTTGAAAATGCATTTTGTGAGAGATTTTCAACAGAAAGTCGTTAAAAATTCGTAAAAAATTTATGTTTTGTTAATAATCTCTCTAAATATTGATCTAAATTTCCTGTTTGACATGGCAGATCACTTCAAAATATTGATCTAATTTCGTGTTTGACATGGCAGATCTCATAATTTCTAGAGTAAACTCCGTTTTTGGTCCTTAAGGTTTAGTGAAAATTTTGAAAATGGGATCTAAACTTTGACAAGTCTAAATACTCATCCTTGTGATTTCCCATTTTGTTCCAAAATCGTTTATAGTTAGTAACTCCCTTAAAAATGTTTGTTAAAATAAGGTTTATCTTTGTATCTATTCTTTTGTCGTCTTCTATTTTTGTCCTTATGTATTAGTTATATTTTTACCTTTTTCTTATTAAAAATATATGATCAAAATGATTACTTTATATTATATACTTATAATATTCATTTAATATTATATATAATTTGTTTTAATATATATATATATAGGGGAGGGATCAAATGAGAACCACTCCTCCCTAAAGGAACAAATTGTGGACCACATATGATGTGGGTCCCACATAATATTAAATCATTTATGATTTAATATTAAATCATAAATGATTTAATATCATATATATAGAGAGAGAGAGAGAGAGGAAGGTTCAAATGAGAATTTTGCATTTTTAAAGGAATAAAGGGACACATGTGGATCACATATGATGTGGGTCCCACATGATATTAAATCATTTATGATTTAATATTAAATCATAAATGATTTAATATTATGTGAGACCCACATCATATGTGGTCCACAATTAGTTCCTTTGTTCCTTTAAGGAGGGGTGGTTCTCATTTGATCCCTCCCATATATATATATATATATATATACGAGTTCAAATGAAAACTTATTTTTTATTGTGCATGTGAGGACAAAAAAGAGAGCGACACGTATCCCCTGCGCCCAAGGGTTATTCATACTGAATGTATCATGGTCGTGTGTTGTTTATATTGAATGCTGTGATATTCAATTATTCATACTGAATGTTGTATCATTCATTATGAATAGTATATGAATTTCACTTTCGTTATTCATATTAAATGAGATACGTGTCGCACTCTCCTTTGTTCTCACGTGCACAATGAAAAATGAGTTTTTATTTGAACTTCACACACACACACACACACACTCTCTCTCTCTCTCTCTCTATATATATATATATATATGTATATGAAAGTTCAAACGCGAACTCAAATTTGGTTGTGAACGTGAGAGCAAATGAGAGTGCGACATGTGTCTGAATGTAGATTATTCAGACTGAATAATCAAAGAAATTCAGACTAAATATGAAATATTCAGACTGAATATTTCTTTGATTATTCAGTCTGAATATGACACGTGTCGTGTTCATTTGTCCTCACATTCACAAGCAAATTTGAGTTCTCGTTTGAACCCCCCTATATATATGTATATATATATAGAGAGAGAGGAAGGTTCAAATGAGAACTTTGTATTTTTAAAGAAACAAAGGGACACTTGTGGATCACACATGATGTGGGTCCCGTATAATCATTTATGATTTAATATTAAATCATAAATGATTTAATATTATACGGGACCCACATCATATGTGGTCCATAATTTGTTCCTTTGTTCCTTTAAGCAGGGGTGGTTCCTATTTGATCCCTCCCCCATATATATATATATATATATATAGGAGATTTCAAATACAAACCATGTCAATTTGTACAAACCATGAAAACTGTGTGATTCATTGTCTAATTGAATAATTTTTTTTCATGAAAGTGTTTAATATGATGAAATTGTTTCATATAATTTTTTTCTTCATGAAATTATTTTTTTTATTCATGAAATGAAATTGTTTCATGAAATTCTCATTTTAATGAAACATGTTTCACATATTCTTGATTAATCTACAAAAACACATTTTGAGGATAGAGGCTCTTCAACATTTTGATGAAACATGTTTCAAAGAGGGGTTGTGAGGATGGAGGCTCTTCAACAAAAGAGAGGGTATTTTGGGAAAAAAATGGTCTGAATCATAACTCAAGGGTTTAGGGTCAACACGATTCAGATGCATTTTGTATCCTTCAGAGGTAGCTCTGGATGGCCCCATCCAGAGCTAAACAAACAGCCCCTGAGTGGTGGAGGACGGTAGGGTTGACTGACAATGGACATCAGGGACGGATGCAGCATAGAAAAGGGGGGTCCAAGAACTTTAGTGAATTGTTAAAAAAAATTATACAAGCTAAAAAATATCATAAAAACTAAATTTAGCTTTAGTTCCCTCCAGTAAAAAATTTCAAGGGATCCCATCTTGCCGGCGATTGACAAAAACACTAAAAAAGTCTCTTGAAATCAATAAAAAAAACCGAAAAAATATTTCGAAATCAACAAAAACACTAAAAAAAATCTTTCAAAATCGACAAAAACACTAAAATTCCTTGAAATCAACTAAAAAACTTAAATTTTTTTACCGAAACACGTCGGGTGACTTTACACGCTTTTAGTCTACCTTAAAGGGACCCAAGTGTACAAAAATCCTAAATCCGGGAGATGCATGCCAGAAACGTTTTGGGCCAGAGAAGACATCTGTTTATGTATATATATATATATACACACACAGATATATAAATTATAATATAGAAACATTATATATATATAGAGGGAGGTTAAGGAGAAAACGCTAAAAAAGAGAAAACTGAAGAACACCCTGAGAGTCCGCCATCTGGACGGTATTTTTTTCTATGCATCAATACATAATATATGCATTAGTTCATATGCAAAAATGCATATACGCGATTGGAGCTCCTTTTTTCTATGCATATATATGCATTAGTGCATATGCACAAATGCATGTTACTAAATGGCGGCTTTCCAAGGTGTTCTTCAGTTTTGTTTTTTTAGCGTTTTCTCCTAAACCTCCCTATATATATATATATATATATACATAGGGAGGGATCTTACAATAACACCCCCTCTTTAAAGAAACAAATAAACACCTTGTGGATCACATATGTTGTGGGTCCCATACATTAAAAAATCATATCTGATTCAATGGTGGGCCCCATTGAATCAAATATGATTTTTTAATGTGTGGGACCCACATCATATGTGGTCCACAAGGTGTTCCATTGTTCCTTTAAATTTACAAAGTTCTCATTTGAACCTCTCTCTCTCTCTCTATATATATATATATATATCTTATACTTCAAAAAAAAATTAAAAATTAAAAATAAATATTATTATGTTATTTTTTATAAGAAAATTAAAGATTTTAGTGAAAAGACATAAATACCTTTCACTCTAACAAACATTTTTAATAGAGTTAGTGATTAGACAGGAATTCCAAAACAAAATGAAAACCACACCGATGATTTCTAGATGTATCAAAATTCAGGTCCACTTTTATACTTTTCACTAAGGGGCTGTTTGGTAGTTGCTGGATGGTATAGAGCTGAATGATACAGAGGTCTGGATGGTACAGAGGCTCTGGATGGTATAATGCAGAATGAAAAATGGTTGTTTGGTAGCAGCTCTGAATGGACAGTCTGAATAAGAACAAATTACCATTTTACCCCTTTGTATAAAACAGTCTGAATGAAAGTTAGCTATTTGGCAGAGATCAGAATAATAAAATTATTTTACATTATGCATGTCAATAATGTGATCGTACATCCGTCTTTTTATATTTTCAGTACTGTTATTTTAGGAATGATCTGATCTAAAACTGGTTCAAATAATAGAACCCAAGTGAGTTTATCCTTGATAAATTCCCAAAAGCCTATATGTTGCATTTTGATGCATTCCTAAATTAAAATGGAGTTGATATATAAATACAAAATTACAAATGTTACATAAAATTCTTTGTAATGTAATGTCATGTACAACTTCATGTTACAAAGCTTCATACACTTTACAAAATGGCCTTATGGTAAAAAAATATTGCTCTTATACCGAAACTACCCTTGTAACCTCTCCCCATAAAGCAAACTACTTTCCTTCGGGTCGTGTTACTTCCAATAGTTCAAGATTCAACTCAAACGTCGCTCCAGGCCACACAAAAATACCAAATTACATTAGTACCCTTAATGATTTAATTTAATTAATTATATTGGTAATATATATGTATATATATGTAGATGTATATATATATATGTATACAGTAGCCAAAATCTTAAACCCTAAATAGTTGCCAGCCAAAATCAACCCCATATGATTTAAAAAAAAAACAGTAGCCAAACACAAATCATACAAATCATACCAAACACAAATCAAAGACATACCAAACACAAATCAAACACAAATCATACAAATCAAAAGAAAAAGAAGAGAAATGGGTTTTACCAAACACAAATCATACAAATCGAAAGAAATCAAAGAGAAATGGGTTTTACCAAACATAAATCGAACACATACCTTCGTGGGAGAAGATGGATCAGGTCACAATCGTTGTGGACGGCGGCGGCGATGGCTGTGGACGGCGGCAGCGATGGCTGTGGACGGCGGCGGCGATGGCTGTGGACGACGGCGGCGATGGCTGACGGCGGCGATGGCTGACGGCGGCGATGGCTGACGGCGGCGATGGCTGGACGGCGGTGGCGGCTGGACGGCGGCGATGGCTCGTCGGAGATGGAGAGATGGAGCAGATCGTTCGTGGAAGGAGATTGTTCGTGGAAGGAGAAAGCAAGGTTGGGAGAAAATGGAGAAAAAAGAAATGGTGAAAGAGGGTCTGTGAGGATGGAGGCTCTTCAACAAAAGAGAGGGTATTTTGGGAAAAAAAGATGGTCTGAATCATAACTCAAGGGTTTAGGGTCTACACGATTCAGATGCATTTTGTATCCTTCAGAGGTTAATTTTTTTTTGCCAAACACCCTTGAACCTCACCCCGATTCAGAGGTAGCTCTGAATGGCCCCATCCAGAGCTAAACAAACAGCCCCTTAAACCTTTTAAGAACTAAAATTGGAGTCTACTCTAATTTCTATATAGAGTAAACTACAATTTTGGTCCCTGTGGTTTACACCTTTCTTTAAAAATCGTCCCTAGACTTTAATAATTAAAGAGGTCATTGTTTCAATTTTATTTTAAAAGTGGTTCCTGATCGTTAACTTCGTTAATTTTTTCTGTTAAGTTGGGGGTATTTTTTATTTAATAAATGTGTATATATATATATTATAAAGTAATATATAAATTAATAGTATAAAATAAAAAAGATAAGAAAAATGGTAAAAAGACGTACATAACCCTTATTTAACGGATCAACTTAACGGAGTTAGCAACGAGGGACCATTTTCAAAACAAAATTGAAATAGTAGGAACGGCCTCTGTAATTATTGAAGTCCAGGGACGACTTTCTTTGGTTTAAATAACAGGAACCAAAATTGTAGTTTACTCTTCTATATAAATAAATGGTATTTATATATATATATACATATAGAGGGAGGTTCAAATGAGAACTTTTGATTTTTAAGGGAACAAAAGAACATATCGTGGATGGGTATATATATATATATATATATATATATTTGACATCCTTTTCACTCTCGGCAACTGTATGAGATTGTCAAAATCCCGCGCTTCTCTTCTCTTGCATCTCCCAATTCTATAGATACACAATATATATATATACATAGATTCATTCATATACACACAGTAACACACAAGATTGAAAATGGAATTACAGAAGGGATTGAAGCTATTGTTTCAACAATACAGAGCTTTGTTCACGAAGAACTTGCTGCTCGCATGGCGGAACAAGAGAGCTACATTTCTTCAACTATTTTCATCAATATTCTTCATATTTTTACTTTTCATTATACAGAAAGCAATTGAAGCTCGATTCGTTTCTTCTACTGATTTCATTAGCGTACGTGATCCTGAGACGCTAATCAATCCACCGATTCTTTCGTGTGATGATAAGTATTACACTAAGTTTCTGTGTTTTGACTTTGTTTGGAGCGGGAATGATAGTGCCAGGATTGTATCGATTGTTGATGGAATTAGGGCTAATAATCCTGGTCGACCTATTCCTCTTACCAAGGTAATAATAATCATCATTCATTTTCAATTTTTTACTTTCTCTTAAGTAATTATAAATTATTTGCTCCCAAGAGCATCTCCCACTCCCACAGCTATTGTAAAATAAAAAAATAAAGAATTTTAGCAATTCAAGTGCTCCAACAGCTATGGTATATTAATTGCTAAAATAGAAAAATGGGAAGAAGAAAAGAAAAATCTCTAAATTTAGAGAATGTCTAAAAGTATATAGAAGAGAGAGAAACATTATTTTAATTATATTCAACCAATCAAAGTAATTGAAGTTAAGTGTGTAGGATTGAGAAATAATATTTTATTAATATTGTTAATGATAAAGTTGCTAAAACAGAGTAACTGTTGGAGTTGGATGTAAATTATTTTAGAAATTTTGACTTTTGATACGATATTTTAGAGAAATTTTACAATAGCTATTGGAGATGCTCTAACTAGTTTTCTATGCAGATTTCTTAAGAAAATTTAAGAGACCATAACGTAAGCACTTTTGTCTTACTCAGAGCAGCTCCAACACTACAGCCACGCTAAAATGAAAAAAAGTGGGATTTTTAATTTTTTTTTTCTTCAACAACTATACTATCATCTATACTAAAATAAAGAAAATAGAAAAATATTGTAAAAACCTTTAAATTTAGAGAAATCTCTAAAACTTATTAGAAAAAAGAGAAAATAATATTTTAATTATATCCAACCAATTAGAGTGTTGAGATAAAATATATAGGAGAAATAAATAATATTCTATTAATATAATTAATGTTAGAATTGATAAAACAGAATAGCTGTTGGAGATGATTGAATATTTTATTAATATAATTAATGTTAGGATTGCTAAAATAGAGTAGCTAGCTGTTGGATTGGAGATGGTTTTATATTTTATAGAGGTTTTGACTTTTCTTAATCTATTATAGAAAAATTATAGCATAATTGTCGAAGATGTTTGAATAGGTGAAATCATTTGAAACAAGGAGGGAGGTGGATGAATGGTTTGTAGCTAACCCTATGAGCTGTCCTGGAGCTCTGCATTTTGTAGAGAGAAATGCTTCTGTAATTAGTTACGGTTTACAAACAAACTCTACATCCGTTGCAAAACGAGGAGATTTCGAAGATCCTACATTGAAATACCTAATACCACTCCAAATTGCTGCTGAACGTGAAATTGCAAGGTCCTTAATAGGAGGTATTGAAAACCAAAAGCCCTTCGTTAATTTCACTACAAAACAAATGACTTTCACCCATAAAAATCACCCAGAAAAAATTATGTGGGTGATTACCCATAGATCACCCAGAAAATATCAATGACTCGGTAAAATCCGATGTTTTTCCAGAAAATACCAATGGATCACCCAAAGAATCACCGGATAATTTGTCACTAATTTGAATTACCTACCAACAGTTTAGCCACCATCTTTTGTAATGGTTTTGTGACGAATCACCTGTTAGCGACAGATTTCCTAGGAAAAAGTTCGTAGGCAAAAGTCTTTTATTTAGTAGTGTTTAATCCCTTTCTTATTATACTTATTATGGACTCTCATATGTGCATTTTTTTAAATATATGTGACAGATGCTAGTTTCAGTTGGGTTGTTAATCTGAAGGAATTTGCACACCCTGTAGTTAAATCATTCTCTTCTGTGGGCATAGTAGGACCAAGTTTCTTCCTGGCGATTGCGATGTTTGGTTTTGTGATACAGATTAGTTCATTGATTGTTGAGAAAGAACTCAAGCTGCGCCAGGTATATAACTAACATTTTTTTTATTTATTTTTTGCTAATTCTGCTTATAGACACTAAAACAAAAATGAGTTTATAGGACGCCATCAATAAATAAATGTCCTAATAGACCACTTTATAGGACACAATTTATAGGGACCAAAAAAATAAAGCGTCCTATCTAAAAGCTTATAGGACACTCTTAGGCCTTGTAACAAGTTTATTAAGACATTTTTATAAAAAAAATGTCATATTAATTATTTTATAGGACATAATTTGAAAAAAATGTTCTATAAACACAAGTGTCTTATAAAAAGTTGGGTTTATAGGATACTTTCTCAAAAGCGTCTTATAAACTAGCTAATGCGACGGTTTTTTTTATTATTATTAAAAGTGTCCTAAAAGGTTTGTTAGGACGCCTAAAAACGTCTTATAAACTTATTACAACACCTTTTTAAATAGTACGTTTTATTTTTTGGGTCATATAATTTATATCGTATAAAGTGGTCTATTAGGATGTTTATTTATTGGCAACGTCCTATAAATCCAATTTTGCTGTAGTGAGACTTGTAGTTATTTCTCAAGTTCTGTGTTGTCTTCCTTACAGGCGATGGCTATGATGGGCCTGTACGATACAGCTTATTGGTTATCGTGGCTTACATGGGAGGGAATTATCACTATGTTTTCAGCTCTTTTCATAGTTCTCTTTGGAATGATGTTTCAGTTTGATTTTATCTTGCACAACAGTTTTAAAGTTGTGTTTCTTGTTTTCTTTCTTTTCCAATTAAACATGGTAAGTTCTTTAATTTCTTTTTCAAAATGATATATTTTTCTAAAGTTGAATTAACATTTCCTAGCTTTTGCTGCCAGGTTGGTTTGGCGTTCATGTTTTCATCATTCATCAGCAAATCCACTTCATCTACAACTGTCGGTTTCTCTGTATATATAGTTGGTTTTCTGACACAGGTAAGTTACACTACAACAAAATTGGATTTATAGGACGCCATCAATAAATAAGTGTCTTAATAGACTACTTAATAGACTACTTTATAGGACAAATTATAGGAACATAAAATAAAACGTCATGTCTTTAGACGTTGTAATAAGTTTCTAGGACGCTTTTAGGCGTCGTAACAAAATTTTTAGGACACTTTTAACAAAAAACATAGCATTAGCTAGTTTATAGGACGTTTTGAGAAAATGCCCTATAAACCTATCTTTTTATACGATACTTTTTCCAAATTGTGTTCTATAAAATAGCTAATATTACACAATTTTAATAAAAGTGTCCTCATAAACTTGTTACAACGCCGCCTTTAGATAAAACGCTTTACATTTTATCTCACCAAACATGGGACAAGTTTGTTCTGTTCTGTTCCATCCTGTTCACCGTACCAAACGCACCCTTAAGACACTTATTTATTGATGACGTCATATAAATCCAATTTTGTTGTAATGTTAGTTTTTTTTATTACTTTCATCAAAGGCTATTAAGTTTGTCAAGGTTTCAGATTTGAGATGTCTTTCTTTATGCAGGTGGCTACCTTATTTGGATTTCCTTACAGTGACAGATTCCGTAATACATACAGGATCTTCTGGTCTTTCTTCCCACCAAATCTTCTTGCTAAAGCCCTTCAGTTGCTTTCTAAGGCTACTGCTGCTCCTGAAGACCCTGGTATCAGCTGGAGTGGTATAGGGAAATGTGTACCAAATGACAGAGATTGTCTAATAACACTGGTGTGTGTTTAATTATTTATATGCTGTTTGACTACCATGTTTCTCTGAATATATATATAGTTGAGTCTATGAGTTTCTATGTCTTTCTCTCTTTTTTTCCTATATATAAATATATATGCTGTCTGTTTGTAATTACTACGTACCTCTTTCTGTGTGTGGTATTCTGTGCCAGATATTGTTTCCATTTGAAGTTGACTCATTTCACATTTATTTTGTCTGTTTGGCAGAAGGACATCTATATATGGCTTGTAGCAACGTTTATTCTGTGGGTTGCTCTGGCAATCTACTTGGATAATATACTGCCCAACTCATCAGGTGTAAAAAAACCATTTTTCTACTTTCTGAACCCTGGATACTGGTCAGGAATAGGTGGAGACAGGGTGGAAGGTAATCATATGTTATCTTTACTCTTTCAATATCTATCTTTTTAACTAAATCATCTTAATCCAAATTAAATCATCTTTGTTTAAGAGGGTCGGATTTGTAGTTGCATGCACTCTCTTCCAGCATTGGAACCTACAGCTCCAGATGATGAAGATGTACTTGAAGAAGAAAACATTGTGAAGCATCAACATAGAGAAGGTGCTGTTGATCCAAATCTTGCAGTTCAGTTTCATGGTCTTGTGAAAGTATATCCTGGAACAACTAACATTGGTTGCTGCAATTGCAAGAAAACTCCACCTTATCATGCACTTAAGGTACATAATTTAATTTTGTTCAAGGGTCTGCATGCTTTTATACAAGTGTTTTTTCACACTACAACAAAATTGGGTTTATAGGACGCCACCAATAAATAAATAGTCATAATAGACCATTATAGGACACAAGTAATAAGACCAAAAAATCGTCCTAGCTAAAGACGTTAGTAATAAGTTTATAGGACGCTTTTGGGCGTCGTAATAAGTTTATTAGGACACTTTTCTAAAAAAAAGTCATATTAGCTATTTTATAGGACACAATTTGAAAAAATGTCCTATAAAAAGATGGGTTTATTGGCCGCCACTTTCTTAAAAGTGTCTTATAAACTAGCTAATGCAACGTTTTCACTAAAAGTGTCATAAATTTTTTGTTATGGCGCTTAAAGGCTTCCTGTAAACGTATTACAACGCCTTTAGATAGGACACTTTATTTTTTTGTCCTATGAAGCGGTCTGTTATGATGCTTATTTATTGGTGGTGTCCTTGAAACCCAATTTTGTTGTAGTGTCGGTGGGTAAGAAATCTGATTGATTTCAAACTTATTTTCAGGGATTATGGGTGAACTTTCCAAAGGATCAGATTTTTTGTCTTCTAGGACCCAATGGAGCTGGAAAAACTACGGCAATCAACTGCTTAACTGGAATCACACCGGTCACTGAAGGAGATGGTAACATGTTCTTTCAGTATGGATGTTTATAACCCGTTACAATTTTGTTTAAAATGAGAACAATAGTAACTTAGATGTCTTATCAACAGCTCTCATATATGGACATTCCATCCGAAGCTCTATTGGTATGTCAAATATCCAGAAAATGATAGGTGTTTGCCCCCAGGTGACTACTTTCTTTTGACACTCTTTAGGAACCTTGTATATCAGCATTTTATTCAGGATTGGAACTTATGTTTTTGGCTACTGGTTGCAGTTTGATATTCTTTGGGATGCACTATCTGGACAAGAACACCTCTACCTATTTGCCAGTATCAAGGGGATGCCCCCTGCTTCACTTAAACTAGTGGGTCCTAAAACATTTTAATTTGGAAATTAACAAATTAGAGTGTATTGCTTTTGTGCTTATATATATATATAGTTTTTAAGATATATCCTCATTCCATTGTTTTTTTATAGGTTGTGCAAAAATCATTAGCAGAGGTGAGACTGACTGAGGCAGCCAGAGTGAGAGCTCGTAGCTACAGTGGAGGAATGAAACGCCGCCTCAGTATTGCTATATCTCTAATTGGCGACCCAAAGTTGGTTATCTTAGATGAACCGGTAATTAAAGAGAATTGAAATTTATGTTCTTTACAGTTATCTATCTATCTATCATTATATATCTATCTTGGCCTAAACTTTATATCTTTTAGACTACTGGTATGGACCCAATAACTCGAAGACATATTTGGGACATTATTGAGAATGCAAAGAAAGGACGGGCTGTTATTCTAACAACACATTCAATGGAAGAAGCTGATATTTTAAGTGATAGAATAGGAATCATGACAAAAGGTAGGCTTCGCTGCATCGGAAATTCAATCAGATTGAAGTCAAGATTTGGTACTGGTTACGTTGCTAATATAAGCTTCTTGGGGATTGCGAATGCAACTCATCATGAGGAAGTGAAGCTGTTCTTTAAAGAGGCATGTAGAACTAATACACAACTTGTCTGAGCTTTAATTGTGTTATGTACATATATATATGTATATATATACTATTTGACATGTGGATATATCATTTGTACAGCGTTTAGATGTGCTTGCAAAAGAGGAAAATAAGTTCTTCATGACATTTGTTATCCCACATGACAAGGAGGGCCTACTAAAGGTAATGCTACTAGATTTGTTATTCTGTTGGTATACTAGATTTGCTTCTATCTTTTTTTTCTTTACCATAGTAATGCTACTTGAAATTGATGTTTGGAACTTAGCTTACAGTTAGGCCCGTTTGTTAGCAGCTTAATGAGCTTACATGATTGTTTGGGGGTGACTTAATGATATAGAAAGTGGCTTATTCAGTAAGTTTTTACGAGGGAGCTTTATGCAGAAAGACAAGGTTTTCTTCTTCCAAACTTGCCCATCCCAATTAAAAAACATTCCCTTTCCATCTATGAAAAAAATCAGAGGTAAAATTAAACTTTTCCAATCTGTACAGACAAGTCAACCATCTGATTTTACTTTTGCTTTTGTTATTTTTCATTTTTGTTTGTGTCATGTGGGTGGGGTTGTGATTTGCTGGGAATCAGCATCCCGCGTTTCATGTGATGATTGGCTTTTGGTTATCCAACCAGCAACCACATAAATGGACATGCAACTGCTTTTGCATTTTTCTAGCGATCATTGGTCCAAAAAGCCTGAAGAATAACAACCCATGTGTTACATTAGGCAAAATGATAATCTGGAACTCTTAAAAAGCTTACAAGTTACAATTTGCATTGGAAATTTGATATTATTTCAGTACACAAAACCTAAGTTGTGAGGTTGGATTATCGGGTAAGATTATTGGTCCATGCTCATCCAATAAGGTAAGTGACATCCGGTAAGCGCTTACCCGATAAAGTGTTTGGTAAACGGCCTCCAAGACTCACGGTTGATTGTAGCAAGATGCACCAACAAATGCATTTTAGTGATTATATATGTTGTAACATGATATTTAATTAATTATGTGTATGGTTTCTTATTAGAAATTCTTTGAGGAGCTAGAAAATAGAGTAGAGGAATTTGGTATATCGAACATCCAATTGAGTCTTACATCTCTTGAAGAAGTCTTTCTCAACATTGCAAAGCAGGCAGAGTTTGAAATTGCTGCAGCAGCTGAAGGTAGATTCACCACATTGACTTTGTCATCTGGAACTTCTCTTCAAGTAAGTCTTAATTTCGCATCAAATTTCTATCATCTTTCTTCTAATTTTTTATTTATTATTATTGTTCAGATGGTTGAAAATATCTTCAATAATGACAAAAATTAGTGGATCTTAACCTTGAGGGGGTAGTTCAATAGGTAGGCCTTGGGATTGATCCGATTTCACGGGTTTTAGTAACGGTTTGTCTAAAAGTTGACTTTAGGGTTTATGGGATTAGTTGAGATGTGTGCAAGCTGGTCTGGACACCCAGTGGCGGACTTAAGTAGTAAGTAATGGGGGGATAGGATTGCAGTAAAAAAAGAAAAATTAAATTTTTCATGGGTTAAAAATAATCTTTTTATAACTTTTTACTTGTATCCCTCTACTAAATTTTGCAAGGGACACTACAAAACTAAAATTCGTTCAAAGAAACCAAAAAAAAACTTCTTGAAGTCAACCAAAAAACCATAAAAGTCTTTTGAAATCGATAAAAAAACCGAAAAAGTCCTTCGAAATTGACAAAAACACTAAAAAATCCCTCGAAATTAAATTAAAAAAGCTTTAAAAATCTCTCGAAATGGTGTAATTGGGATAAAAACATGTCGGACGACTTTGTGAGGCTTTAGTCTACCTTAAAGGTGCCCCCACCAGGTAAAAATCCTGGATCCACCATTGCGGACACCAATAGTGACGCAGTGGGAAACGCGGAAAGGCCGACAGACGTCTAAACCTCAAGGTGACAAGCCTTTACAACGGAAAATGCTCAAGTAATTTAAGAGAAACACTCAAAAGAGAATTTTATTAATTGAAAGATGATCCATAAAGAAAACTAAACAACTCCTTAAATAGGGACTAAAGTAAATATAACTAGACTAGGCAACAAAAGACTAATGTCTATCTAAAACGATAAAAAGGAAAGAAGTGTAAAATGGAAACAATCAGATCAAAGCCATCTGTTTATCTCAATTTTGGCCATCTCGACAACGATCGATCATTTCTTCAAAGCTGGTGGCTATCTCCTCTATATCAAATAGTTACCGAAAATAAAAAAAGAGGGGATCATATGGATCAAAATCAGTATATAAATTGGTAGGGATGGCAAGTGAAATAATATTAAAGATGCTCCAATGTTTGTACCTATATATAACTGATGGGATAAGATATGATTATTCGAAACTTTGCCAAAAAAGGAAATCTTGTATCTGTTTGAGAGATCTAAAACAGTTGTTGCATTTAAAGGAGTATGAGACATTTCTAAATGAAAAGGGTTTGTCTTATCGTTAATTGTAGGGCTTTTTGGGATTAGTTGAGATGGGTGCAAGCTGGTCCGAACGCCCCCACCCTAGGTTACACAATCTAATTTGATTTTCAAACTTGTGAAAAAATTATAGCATTAATCAAGTTTGAAAGAATCTTAAAAGACCCCATAATTCTATGCAGATACCAGTTGGAGCAAGATACATAGGAGTTCCAGGAACAGTTTCATCAGAAAATCCAAGAGGAGTTATGGTAGAAGTTTTGTGGGGGCAAGATGATGCTGGAACCCTCTGCATTTTAGGCCACTCAAACGAAACACCAATACCACCTACCGTCGAACTAGGAGACGTTCCATCACCCAACAACACCAGAAGAAACTTGTTAGATCGATCTAAGCCCACTCGTGGAATTGTTATTGATACAAATGGAATTGGAAATACAACAACATCTTGAGGAGGTGAAGCTTGAGTTGAATATAAAATCATCCTTCACGTTGTACAAATGTATACCATCGTCAATTAAGTTATAGTGAGGTCGTTTTTCTATAAAATAGTCATTTATGTCATTCTTATTGTTTATTTAGAACAACAATTTAGCCTAAATACATATAAAACAATTAAATAACTACAGGCAAGGTTAATTATATTATTGAAAAAACAACCCCAAACATGAAAGTATCGTGATTGCTAGGAACATGCTAATTACTAATTCATTCAAAAGTGTGAACAACATGAAAGTGTTTTCGTTCAATCAAGTACATTTGTGTTCCTGCATAAATGTAACAACCTAAAAATCAAAAATAGCAGAATTCATATTCATAAGCCAAACCGACACCAAAAGTAAACAAGTATAGGTTTCTCAAATACATATTAAATGTTTGTAGCGGGTAAAATACATCAACACCTGAGAATTATTATAAAGCTATAAAGTAAACAAGTTTTTTTTTGTCAGAAGCACTCTTTTGTTCGTCGAAACTTTGTTAGGACTAAAATGTCCTATTCATATTGAATGTTGTGTGAAGTCATCATGTTGAATTTGTTATGTTTGTTGTGTGAAGTCATCATGTTAAATTTATTATGTTTGACCTTGTATAAATAGCTTCTCATGTATTCATTTGTAAGAAGACTAGTCACAATGTAGATTGTAGAGAGAGAAAGCTAGAGAGAGAATTGAGAGAGTTTGTATGGTGCTAAAATGATAAATCTAATATGAGGATGGCGTTTATGCTCTCAGTTCTCCATTGTTATTGATATTATTGTTTGTTGAATCATAATCTAGGATTAACAACCTTAATATGGTATTTTGGTATTTTCTTCATCTAAAAATCTTACGTTCTTCCTATTTCTTTCTAACCCAGAAATGCTTGCTAAGAATGTCTACTTTGCTTTGGATGATTGTGTATTCAAAGCCAACAACCATCTTGCCCTACTCGAAACACCATATAACAAACCCTGGTTCAAGTATGTTTCACTCTTCCTCGAGCACTATGTTTTGAACTACAGAATGACCTTCCAACTCCAAGTATTAAGGGATTTTCTAAGGATGTTTTGGTACTTTGCCAAAAGAGGACTTTCTAAGGAAGTTTTGGTACTCTGCCAAAACTTTCCAAGAACTTGATGCTGAAGAAAGGGAAATCACACAAATATCCTTTCAGATCGATGAAGCCACTGCCAGCTTTGGCCCTACACCCCTCGATCCACTATGAAGCTACCTAATTGCAGATTATTTAAACCTTAGCCCACTACTGAATACATAGTGGAATTATTGGACGATATTAGATGTGCCTAGCCAAACAACAAACAAACTGTTAGGTCTGAAAATATTGTATCCGAGAATACAATTATTGAAGAATAAAGGGTTAAAGGGCAAAGTCTTGAAAGACAATATGGAATACATTTATTTGTAAATAAGGCAAGTGAATATTGCCTTATTCTCCAGTTTCCTTATTGTAAATTCTCTATACATATAAATAGAGGGTTATGGTTGTTCGTTAAAGAAACAAATTCATTAGAGAGCTTATTAGAAAGATCGTGAGTTAAGGTTTTCACTCCATTCATTGTAACAACGATTATCAAGTTAGATATATGACATAAGATTTTCCTCTTATTGTTCTTAATATTACACGGTTACCTGATTAATCTGGGATCTAGAATTGGTATCAGAGCCTACGATCTGAGTTTTGGCCGTTTTCTGAAGCAATCAACGTGAATAGAAGGTAAAATCTCGATTTCTACATCTTTGAGTTTTTTTGTCGACTCAAGCTTCCCTAGTTTGACCCGACAAAAAGTCTTATTTTTCAAACTCAGATCTGTTGTCTTTTCTTCGATTAGTGTTACTCGATTAAGATTCTTAAATCTTAATCGACTAATCAATATTTTTAAAATTAAAAAAAAACCAGATCTGAATATTTGTCTTGTCACCTTACTCGATAAAATTGCTTAAAAGCTTCTGTTTGAATTTTTGTCGATCGATATTAAATAATCTTGATTTTTATTCGGATAATTTAATATGTTTTGATTGAAATTATTCTAGTTTATTTTAGTTACTTTTGAAATTCTTTACATAAGAAAACTCAAGAACTATTGACTCTTGCAGCTTTTCTTACTAAAGAACTCTTAAGTAAAAATCATAAACTTTAGTAATTTTGGTTTTTGTTCTTTACTGAAAAATAAGAAACTCGAGAACTTAGCTATTCTTGTCAATAAAAAGACTTGTTCTTTTTAGTCAAGAACCCTTTGTTCTTGTTTTCGGGTTTATCAGTTAAGAAAACTCAGATTCGATATCCTTGAGTTTTTATCGAGTCCTTAGTAATCGACATCTTTGGTTGAATTTTAATTTTTTTTTATCGACATAAATTCTTGTCGATCCGGTTTCACTCGACAAATTTTTTATCGAGTCCTTTTGACCCTTTCGATCGACCAATTTTTTTTTCCGAGTCCTACCGACCCGACAAATTTTTTTATCGAGTCCTATATTGACCCGACAAGAAAACTTGTCGACCCAGTCTAACCCGATAAAAATTCTTGTCGGACCTTTTCTTATCGAGAGAAAAACATTCTGTTTTCCAAAGAAAACTCAAAACTTTTCCAAAACTCACCGATCGAGATCAATTCGTCAGGTAACCCGTGCTTTCACACTGTTTCAAAAATGAGTTCTCAAATACAAATCTCTGAGCTAAATGCAAAAATTTCTCAACTTGAATTCAGACACACGAACAACACGCAAGTGTTGGATGAACTTTTAAGAGAACATGTCACTCTAAAATCTAAGTTTCATAACTCAGAACAAAAAAGAAAAACCTTGACAAATGAAAAAGAGTTTTTGCACCCACAACTCACCGAGCTTTCTAGAAATACAAATCATATGAGGTATGAAGATTTTTGCAAAAAGAAAAATCTTGAGTTGATAGAAACAAATTTTGATTTGAAAACCAAAATTTCTGAGTTAGAAAAACTTATAGATTCTGAGATTTATAGCGTTGTTCTTTCAAGAAAATTATCTGAATTTTCGGAAAATGAGAATAAAAGGATTTTAACTTCTGATGACAAACACAAGTTTGAAACTGAGCGAAAAACCTTTGAAAACAAAATTAAAACTTGTGAGTTGACCATTAGAAAACTGTCGAAACAAGTGGAAGATTTTGAGCAAATTGTGATTTTAGAGAGAAAATCTTCTGAAACAGAAAGTGTGGAGTTTTCAAAACAAATTTCTGATCTTTAGAAACTTTTGAGAGATGAAAGAAATGCGTTTATAATTGAGAAAACGAATTTAATCAAGAAATGTAGTTTGATCATTGCTAAAAGCAAAAATCTGGAAAAAGATTTTGAAAAAGAGAAGCAAGTCTTTGAAAATAAAATTGACAAACTTTCAAACAAATTATCTGTTTTAGAAACAACTCTTGTAACTGAAAAGAATTTGAGATCTGAATTTAAAAATAAAAATGATTTGGTCACAAAAGAAAGAGATGCTTTATCCTGCAAAATCAAAGAACTTGAAAACGAGCTTTCAAAACAAAAACAAATGAATTTAGAATCAGTCAAACAACTTACTCCCGAACATTTAAATGCGGAGTTAGATGATCTTGAAAAATTGATTTTTCCTCATGATTCTGATTCTAATTCAAGTTCAAAGCAAACTCCTCTTTTTCCTATCTGTAAGAATAACTGTTCTTCAAGTGTTAAATCAAATAGTTATTCTAACATCTCCAAATCATATAGTTTTTCAAATTCACGAACTCATAATTCTAATTAGTTTCAAAATGATTTTGTTGCTAAATCCGGTAATTTCAAGAAGTTTAAAATGGTTTGAAGAACGAAATCAACTACAGATGATAGTGTTAAAAACATGCCACATACATCTCCTGTAGTTGATGCAAAATCATTTATGTCCAAGACTGATTTACCTCATTTTGTCAAAACCATCAATCAGTTAATCAGTCTAAGCGCCACAAATCTTTGTTGTTCTATCTGTGGAACAAATGATTTTTTCAGTCAAAGGTACACACATAAATGGTATGGTACTTATAATATCCATACTTCCGCATTTGTTACCTCCAAAGCTAACCTTCGAGGACCCAACAAAGTTTGGATACCAAAATCTTTTTAATCTTTTTTGTAGGTATGTCATGTATTTAGAATATTCACATCACATGACATGATCATTCAAAAGGTTATGCAGTTTTTGAAGGGGAGTATCATATAATAATATTCTTTATCATTTTAGCTTCATAGTACATCAGCTATGAACCTGCACTTAATATTGGCTTCTGAATATCTTAGTTCAGAACCCGTTTTACACTGCATTATGACTTCTGAACACATCAATTCAGAACTCGGACTTCCATGTTTCAAACTCTTTGTGTGTGTTAGGAATTAGACGTTTCAATGGTCAATCCAAAGCCGGAAGGACCTATCCATGAAACCCACCTCTAGGTTAGATATATTTTGAAAGGGTATGTTTAAAATTGAGTGCTTGTGAGATAAAAGAAAAATGTGAGAGTGTGACAAGACTTAAAGAAAATATTTGGTTTTTACCAAACCTAAACAGTTATCCGGGTAGCCACATAATCTATTCATTCTCGATTATTTGGAGATGAATATTGAACTAGACATGAACCCAAGGTCGATAACTCGTGTCACCCCACCCAGCTACTCAAGTATCTCACAAAAGATATTTGTTTCATATATCACGAAGAATGAGCATATCTGCTATCTTTTCTTCACTCGGAAGATTTAAGATATTGAAAAAGGAAGACACACCTCCGGTCTCCGAACTTCATATTCTGTGAATCTTTTGAGCCATAATATATATATACAATTTTTTTACACTTTACACGAGTCTTTGTGATTCCATTTGCATATCTTTGTGTTTATGCCGGAACAGTTTGAGAAGTTAGTTTTATAACTTACTTCTGTGATAACTGGAAGTCCTATCAGTGCCAAGCCGCTGCTAACACTGTATATAGGCCACTTAATTAAATTTAATTTTGATTTAATTGATAATAGTTGCTATTTGTGCTTCTATGTTAGCTCTTACCCACTATTCCACATTCGCGCTTCAATTTAATGTCTTTGATTATTCATAATGATTCAGATTCTTCTTATCATTCTGAGGGGGAGAAAAGCTATATCAAAGACACATACTATTATGAGGGAAGATAACTATTCTGCTTATCGATTCATCATAAACACTTAGAAAATTTCCAAATGTTTGAAGACTTGTCAACTCCCTTTGAATCAACATGTTTTCTTGTCGATCGACATCAAAGCCTAAGTGTTTATATCGCGAGCCCTCACACTCGATATGATTCTTATCGACTTGCCTGACCCGACAAAATCAAAGTTATCACATCATACTACAAGTTATATACGATGAAAGATACCCTACGACATCACGGCTCCTTCAACTTTCTTTTTGTGAACTTTATGCTAATGTTAAGGGGGAGCTACAAAACTTATCAAATGATCATTTTCGTAGGGGGAGCAAAAGGTTCAAGATAATGATTTGTTGACAAAGTTTCATCGTCTTAAAGAGAGTGCTGATTTGCTGAATTGTAATCTCGAACACAAAGGGGGAGATTGTTAGGTCTGAAAATATTGTATCCGAGAATACAATTATTGAAGAATAAAGGGTAAAAGTTCACAGTCTTGAAATACAATATGGAATAGATTTATTTGTAAATAAGGCAAGTGAATATTGCCTTATTCTCTAGTTTCCTTATTGTAAATTCTCTATACATATAAATAGAGGGTTAGGGCTATTCATTAAAGATACGAATTCATTAGAGAGCTTATTAGAAAGATCGTGAGTTAAGGTTTTCACTCCATTCATTATAACCACGATTATCAGATATATGACATAAGGTTTTCCTCATATTGTTCTTAATATTACATGGTTACCTGATTAATCTGGGATCTACACAAACTGAGGAACCCATCAAGACACTAATCGAAATTAAAAAGATTCGTATGTCACTAACATGTAACTATTTGTTCACTCATTTTATTCAAAGTATGGGCGTCAAGACTAGAGGACAAGACCAAGCGAACTGAGTGACAACGAACATCAACTATGGGGTGATCTACAATAGCAAAGTAGATTACACTCAACTAATCTTTGATGACCTGGTGGCAAAGGTTAACAAAAGATCAACGGGAAAATGTTATTCTTTACACTCACCTCCTCAACGGTGTATTTGCAAGGATCTTAAAAGGTGAATATTCCAAAGCTAGCGATCAATCACTGTACAAGATGGCTTTCGTATCCTTGATCATAAGTCTACCCCTGTTAACTGATCGTTTTCCCCAGGTATGCTCCTTATCACTCACTCTCCTCCACGTGCTTCTTCGAATTCTCAAATGACAACGACATAGATCGGGCCAATCTTGAGAGTTTGGATGCCCATGGTGAAAAGTCAAAAAATACCCCTAACATGCTTATATAAAATCAAAATGAACTATTTGAAAGGGTTTTGGAACCTAGACATCTAGGCGGCACATCCCCACGCCGAATTTATTTAAATATAACAAAAATGATGCAACCGGGGGGGGGGGGGGGAGACATAAACCAAAACCCCGTGTAACAAAATATAAAGTACATCACCTAAAACTATGCCTTCTTGCGTTTTTTGAAGCGAAAGTATCAATCATTTTATCATAGTTAATATTTGCTAAAAGCTTACTCTCAGTACTCAAAATTGCTAACCCATTCAATCTTTCTTGACATATGGTAGACCGTAGATATGACTTCAACAACTTTAATTTTGAAAAACTTCTTTCCGCAAATGCTACAGGGACTTGTACGATCAACAAAATCCTGTAAGCAATCAAGACATGTGGAAACATGTCCATCTTTATTGCAAACTCCATTATTTGTATGGATGTCTAAGGATTTCCACTCTTCGATGCCTCTTTTGGTAACATTCCCTGCAAAATTTGCAATTCCATATACAAATATACCCCATCAATATCAGAATCATGACCATTTGTTAAAACAAGTTCAAGATTCAAACAACTTTTTTTCAACTCATCATCATGTAAAGTAACCAACTTTCTTCCATCAAACAAGAAGCCAAACATAGTTTCAAATTCTTGCATTTGTTCAAATCTATTTTGTAATTGCAAAAGAGCCATTCAACTAAAACAAGAAAGTATTCGGCTCTAAATATCTCTTGAGCGGATTGTTGTGCTCTCTCCGTATTTGGAATTTCATCAAATTGTTTTTTTTTTCTGGAAAGAATGTTTTACAACAAACTCGGGCTCAACTCTAATATCATTTGCTATTTCTTTAGCTTCAGTAATAGCACATGCAAACCCATTTTCTCTATATTTTTCAAAATAGTCAACTAATCCTTTGAGATTTTGTAAGGCAATATCAAGAAACATATCTTTAGATTGTAATTTCTTACCAACTAAATTAATTCTATATAGAAGTTCATGCCAAAAAACCAAACTTACAAGAAACTCAAAACCTGAAAGTTCACCATTTACCAAAAACTCGGCCTCCCTAGACACACTTCCATCCTCACTTACTTGAGCCAATTCGATTAAAGCATCTATTATCGAATCAACTTGAGTTTTGATAGCTTTAACACTTTCAATGTGACTTTCGCATCGAGTAGTAGATAAGGATTTCATAGTCATTATCAATATGTTCTAACAAAACATTCCATCTCATTGTAGAATTAGAAAAAACTTTGTATATTTGCTCGACAGGTACCAAAAAAGGTTTTTTCTTTATGACAAGATTGCCATATCACATAAAACTAAATTAAAACTATGATAACCACATCGCATATAGAAGGCTCTAGGATTTATATCAAGTAATTGTTTTTGCACACCTTGATGCTTCCCTTTCATATTAGCCCCATTGTCATACCCTTGTCCCCGCACATAATTAAAATCTAAATCCAGTGATATGAAAACATTTTGTAACACATTAAAAAGTCCTAAACCTGATGTATCTTTTACCACCAAAAACTATAAAAAGAACTCTTCTACTTTTATAGGAGAAGTGGATACATCAACACATCTTATAATCAAAATCATTTGTTCTTGATGACTTACATCCGGAGTACAATAAAAAATAACTGAAATATATTTTAACTCTTTGATCTTTTTAATAATTGCACTCTTAACATTGGATGCCAACATTTCAAACAATTCATTTTGAGTTGTTGGCTAAGATAATGATAATGAGGTTTTTTTTCTTTGATATGCTCAAAATGCTCAAAATGTTGCTTCATAACGGGACCAAACTCAACAATCATTTCAGTTAAGCCTAAAATATTACCATTCGATTCTTCATAAATTTTTTCATTTATCCCACGAAAAGCGATGTTGTTCTTTGCTAGACATTTAACGACAGTTATTCTAACTAAAACTTCTTTCCATCGGTCAATATCCTTTTTTCATAAATCTTTTAAATCTTTATCAAGTGTTTCATTCTTACTAAATCTCAATATAGTAACTCGGAACAAATTCCAAAACTAGTCATATGCTCGGGACTATTTTCATGAGCATTTAGTCGTTGACCAAGATGTTTCCAATCATTTAATCCAACACTTGCTAATTGGATTTTTGACCGACCCTCTTTAAAAAGCTTGCAATAAAAACAAAAGACTTTATCTAGCTCTTTTGAATACACTAACCACTTTCTATCATGACAGTCACCATTGCGTAACTTACGAACATAAAATTCTTCAAAGAAGTGTCTATCTATATTATCTTTAGGGAAATTGATGTTAGTTCCCCTAATAGGTCCTTTTTCAACAAGCAAATCTTTCATTTTAGAACTTAAGGTATCCTAAATTCTTGGATCAAATATATTCAAACCAATATCATTAGAAGCATCATCAATATTTTCATCGTAAGCATCATCAACATTTTCATCACAAGCATTTTCATTCACATCACAAACATTTTCATCACTGGCATTTGCATTTTGATCACAAACATTTTTTATTTTTATCACAAGCATTTGTATCACAAGCATTTTCATTTTTATCACAAGCATTTTCAGAAACATTTGATTGTCTAACAATAAACTTATTTGAAGATCCTTGCAACTTTTGAGCAATTTCTTTTTGTCTTTTCTTTCTTAGGTTGTGATCGGGGAAACATACTTAATTCTTAAAAAACTAGTACAATATATCATAACAGAGAATAGGAAGATAACAACTGAGTTCGCGAAATTATGTCAAATAGGTTGAAACTCAGAAACTTTGTTTCTGCAATGATAGCAATGGACCAATGGTAAACAGTAAATCAATAATTGGAAAATAAACAAACCTAAACCAAACAAGGTAACCCTAATCTAAATTAAACTAAATAAGAAAATAAATAAACCTAAACTAACAAAATAACCCTAATCTAAACTAAATTAACAAAAAATCCTAATGTAAAGTCTAAACTAAACAAAACAATAATCTAAGCTAAACTAAATTAACAGTACACTACAAGTTGGAAACAAATTAACCAAAATTCAGAATTCTACCAAGGTAGACGTGAGGTGAGGTTGAGAGGCGAGAACGAGATGTCTAGTCTAGACGTCTGGTCCAGATGACAAACGTGGCCACTCTGTTACTGGTCTTTAGGTCACTGGTTAGAGAGACAAGAGCGAGAGCAAGGTCGAGAGATGCGATCAAGGTCGACAGTTCGTAAGTCACGACTTCGTATTTGTTCCAATCGTTCGTTGAGAGAGATTTAGCAGAACGACAGTAGATAGATCTTAGAGAAAGTTTTGATTTTTGATCCTGGACTATAGATGTGAGAGAAGGAGAGATACCCTTTACTCAGTTACCTTATTCCCTTTGGACCTTGGGTTGAATGCCGATACAATGGTAATATATTTTTGGCCCAACCTAACCTATATATGTATACAATTTTTTTGCTACCCATGGACCAAATGCTGTCCTGGGCTGTCGCCTCTCGGGCCTATGGCCAGGGCCATCCCTACATGTAGGATCAATCCTCAGTGTCTGCCGAAGTCAAAAAATCATTATCCTCGAAGAGGACACAATCTGAAGCCCTCTTAGCCCTCCAAAGTGAGTAAATCCCCATTTTTGATGGCATAAATGTTTCATCCCGCATGTTGCGTAAGTACACAAACTAGTATATATAATATTTAGATAAAGCAATGAATTACATTTTTAGTTCCTTATCTATGGATGCTTTTTTGTTTTCGTCACTTCAAATTCGTAAAATAAATTGGTGGTCAATTTTCAATCTTCGTAGCCCAATGTAGTCCCTCCCGCTAATGCCTTTAGAGAAGGCTATGTCAAATCCATCATGTAAAGGGCAATTTTGTTATTTCACTATCTTCTTCATTCTCACCTCTATATCCAAGACCATTCATACCCGTATTATTACCAACCCAACACCATTAGTGCCACCTGCCACTACCTACAATCACCGTAATCCAAACACGATCAATCCATTAAAATGAAATTGAAACACAATATTTTGATATAATATGTAAATCACATATCCAAAAACAAATTGAGATTATAAGCATGAACATCTCAATAACATTGATAAGTCTTTTGTATACCCTGAGATATGTGATAAATAAGACAAAAATCGAGTATACTTTTAACCCTACTATCGTCCTTTCAAGTAATAAGTGATACTAAATACCAAGTATCGTCCACAACGATCGGAGTAAAAGTTAAACATAAGTATTACAAAAGAAATGGTTTCAGATGGTGATTTGGAAGATTTCGATTGTTGTTTAAATTGTGAGTCACTTTAAACAGATTAATAACAGAACAAAACAAATAGCAAGGTCGTAAGATCCAAGGTGAGGTTTAAACACAAATTCCAGTGGGCAATGTTGTAGGAATGCTACAGCATCTTTGCCAGTTGCTGCGGCATTTCACAACCTGCACTAAGATCAAATAAGATACCTAAAGCGTAAAAGACAAGTGAAATCAAATACTTAGCTCCAAATCATACAAATAGAAAAATAAAACAATAAAATGACTCAAGTTGGGATCTAATAAGGAAAATATATTAGCTAAAACTATTAAATAGGTGCTCAATATAGTGAAATCTCACAACATATCAAACATCAACAAGAAATTTATATAATTTCATTGGAAAAATCCGATACATGTAATATCCCACATTGGTTGGGGAGGGGAACAAAGGTTCCTTATAAGGAACTTGATACCTCCTCTATCAGACGCATTTTAATACGGTAAGTCCAAGTGTGTGGACAAAGCAGACAATATATGATACAGTTGGTATGGGATGTTAGAAATGGTATTAGAGTCGGGAACCGGATTGATGTGCCAGTGAGGACGCTCGGCTCCCAAGAGGGGTGGATTATAATTTTCCACATTGATCGGGGAGGGGAACAAATGCTTCCTTATAAGGGACTTGATATCTCTTCTACAAGATGCGTTTTAAAATAAGGAGTCCAAGTGCGTAGACAAAATGGACAATCTCTGGTACATTTGGCTTGAAATGTTACAATTCATAACTGATGTAAATCAAAACTTTAAATTAAATCCGAAAAATCGAACCCCTAAATTAAAACCCTAAAACGAAATCCCATAATTAAATACCTTGACCTAAAAACCTTAAATTAATATATACATTATATATATAGAGGTGACTTCTTGTGTTAACCCAATAATTTTTGTTAACCGTGTTAACCCATCGTTCACTGGTGAACACCATGCTCGTTCACTGGTGAACACCATTCATCAGTCAACGAGCATCATGTTCGTCAGTATACGAGCATCGTGTTCACCAGTGAACGAACATGGTGTTCCCCAGTGAACGATGGATTAACACGGTTAACACAAATAATTGAGTTAACATTTGAAGGGGCCTCTATATATGCATATATATATGTATCTTATATCTTATATTTATGGTATAAAATTTAATTTTTAGTTTTTAAAACAAAATAAAAAAGATTAAATGACAAATTTGCCCCTCATGTTAGGGGCACGTGATGGAATTAACGGATCCCTTCTAATGGTGTTAGTGAGATAAATTACATTAGGCTATCGAACACAAATAATGGACTACCAATGTAGTTTACAAAGTGTAGGTATGAAACAAAAAATAGCCACATACAAGGGACCAAAAATGTAATTCACCCTAGATAGAAATGATGAATCTTCAAACGTGTTTTGATGAATAATTTACAATCTTATAAATATACTTGATAAAAATTAAAATTTTAGAGTATTGTTTGTTTGAATCTATCAATATTCATTTTCAAAACCACTTAGAAAATAATTAATATTAGGTATAACTACTAAAGGGAAATGATGAATGTTGTTCAAAGGTCCACAAACAATTTGTTAGTTAAACGTAAACAATGAAATATGGTCCCCTGTTAGCTTATGAACGTTCCTATTCATGGAACTAACTTTCTCCAATTTATATCAACTTTATGTCATATCAAAATTCTACTTTATTTTTGTTAGGTCTGAAAATATTGTATCTGAGATCACAACTATTGAAGACATGAAAGACCAAAACGTAAAGTCAACAAAGTCATCGAAATGGAAGGTTTAAATATAGTAATAGATTTATTATATTGAAGGTAGATATATTATTGTGAATAAGGCAAGTGTATAATGTCTTATTCCTTAGTTTCCTTATTTCGATAATATGCTACATATCAATAGAGGCTTAGGGATACAAAGAGAGATTGGTCATTCATTCGTATCATTCAAGAGAGAATAGCATAATATCGTGAGGATAGTCTTATTCGATAATTCATTGTAACCACAATTACTATTCAAGTGGGATTTATGACACAAGGTTTCCCTACTCTTATTCGTGTTCTTATTTATATTTATATGTTTATACTTGATAATCTGGGATACACAATTGGTACCAGAGCCGAAGATTTGATCGATTTGGATTAATTCGTGAAGATTTCTTGAAGAAAAAGATTCATACGACTTTTTGCAATTTCTGGCGATTAAAGGTATTCTCGTTTAGTTTTCTTGATCTTAAATATTCGACTTTGATGTAAGATTCTTATCTGTGTGTTTTCTTTTTTCTATCAAATCGATTTCATCAAAAGTTTAGATTTTTAAAGTATTTTTTATTGAAGTTATTTGATACTTTAACCATTCTCGTCCATAAAAAAACTCGAGAACTCTATTCCTCACAGCTGTTTTAGTCTAGAAAACTTTGTTATTGTTTTCCTTAAACTCTAGTTGGAATTTTTAAACAAGTTTTTTGAAAAATTGTTCCTCAAATCTTTTATGGTGTTTTTGGGAAAATTGACAGCTGAGCCAATCTCGTCCATAAAAAGACTCGTGAACTCTGTTCCTCGCAGCTATTTTTAGTCAAGAAAACTTCGTTATCATTTCTCTTAGAACATTAGTTAAAATTAGTTTTGATTTGATAACTTTGTTATCGCATCCAAATGACGCGACAAAACTCAAAAGTTCTCGCATTACCTTGACTCAAGTATCTCAACATCTCGCATCTCTTTTACCCGAGAACAATTCTTGTTCGCACTTCTTAGACCTGAAAAACTCGGTCATCGCATCGTTATAACCTGAGAAATATTGTTCTCGCATCCATGTAATTCGAGAACTTTGATCCTCAGATTAGACTTACCCGAGAAACCAACATGTTTTGTAACTGTTTTCTAGCACCTTGCTAGTTTTAATAAATTTGCTGCTGTTAAAAAAACAAAGAAGAAACCAAATTTGCTGTTGTTAAAAAAACAAAGAAGAAATCAACAACCCCACTAAAATAGAACCATTGGAGAGCAACACGAAGCTCATCCTAGATAGACTGGTAAGGAGAGGCTATCCAACAATCCCAAGTGTTAGCATATATAACAGGCTCGAAGGCCCATGGGCTCTATTGTATTGTTACCACAATTGTAGACTGTATATATTATCTCTTGTAACCTGTTAGGTTAGATAACTTATTCTTTCTCTTGTTTTTGTAGACGTACTCTCTAAATCAATACAATAAACGAAAGCTTTCAGCACCATCTCTTGTCTCATACAATCATCTGTGGTTCTCGATTTCTAGCATGGTATCAGAGTTGTAGGTTTAATCTCTATTATCTTGTTATTCATCTACTCTCCTCTGCATTATTGTGTCGTTCCCTAATCGCATTCGTAGTCTTATTAATTTATCTGTTGATTTATCTCGTCTGCCTTCTATTGATTTATCTGTTGATTTTTGTGTGATTCGAACCCTAATCGTGTCCATCGTGTTTATCGATTTTAATCCATCAGATCATTATCGATTTTAATCCATCAGATCATTATCGGATTTTAATTAATCCGATCATATATCAGATTCTTTAATTATCTATCTTTTTATTTATTTATCGGTTTATCGGATCAGATCAGTATCAAAATCCTGGAATCATCTATCGGATTTTAATTAATTCGATCATCTATTGGACTTCCTCATCAAAATCGATCATCTATCGGATTCTTCTAAAATCCGATCATCTCTATCGGATCACTTTATCGGATTTGCATATTTATCGGATTCTCACACAATCCGATCACTTATTAGATTTCATTGGTATCAGATTTTGCTCAAAATCTTATTTATGTTTTGTCTAAGCATCTACTATGACTATGGCTCATGTCTCAAGTCACTCCTATATCAGTTGTTTTTAATAGAAACAACTACATACTATGGCATCATCACATGACTATTGTTCTTAAGTCTCATGGACTGTGCACTTATGTCACCGGTGCCTCTATACTTTCTGTTCAAATCACTACGAAAGTGGAGTTGACTTTGAAAAGCGCATGAATGAATGGGATATCAATAATGATCGTATTCTGGGATTCATCAACGCCTCTACAATGCCTGAGAAAAATAAGCAATTTCTTGCCTACACTACTGCCAAGGGTCTCTAGGATTTTCTTGCCAAGAGATATACCTCTGCTGGCCTATCATACCATATCAGTTGTGGACTACCTTTAAGAACAAACACCAACTGCCTGATCAGTCTATCAAATATTATATCTCTGAAATGCAATCCCTACGAGATCATCTGAGCCTCGGAGCACCTCAGATTTTTGATGACACGACTCGACAGTTCACTGCCTATTTCAGTCAGCTTCATCTAATCACTATTCTGATGGGTCTCACTAATAAGTTTGAGAATGTATGTGCCTCTCTTCTTTACAGGCATCCCTTACCTACTCTTAAAGAAGCAATCACATAACTACTGAGTGAAGAAACTCGTCTTCAACTGTGCTCACCTATGCCTATTGATACTTTACTCTACACTCCTCACTCAGCAAAAGCGAAAGGCAAATGGAACACATAAGGTAAATGGAACAATAACGTACAGTTCAAACCCGCAAGAAAAACAAATAACAATGAATGTACGTTTTATCACTCTACCTCCCATCTTCTACTTGAGTGCTCTGTTTGCAAATGTCGTTGGTGTGGTGTTACTCATCCCTGACACTATGGATCTGACTATCCACAACATCCAAGGAACACCCATAACCAACGCCGGACTCAACCTGTTGTGGGATCAGTTTTTCCGGATGGATATGTTCCTGGAACTTCATCTCCTGATCTGATGGAGCTTATGCGTCGAAATCAAGAACTTATGGAACAACTCATGACAGGTTCTATGGGTATGAACTCTCAGCACTCGTCTACTTAAGGTAATTTGTGGTTTTTTGATTCGGGTTGCTGTAACCACATGACGCCTTATACTGATGGGTTTGTTTCTAATCAATCCCCTCAGCACTTTTCATTAGTCCGAACAGCCGACAATACTGGTTTACCGACATCTTTTAGTGGAAACTTCTCCACTCCTAATATACAATTGACTGATGTGTTACAAGTTCCTAAACTATCTATAAGTCTAATATCCATTACTCAGCTTATGGAATATGGTCTGATGATTTTGTTTCATCCTTCTAGTTGTATTTTGCAAGATCCAAAGATCAGGTAGATCCTTGGAATCGGCCGTAGAGTTGGTCGGATGGTTGAAGTCACTCACCTTCGTCTTCCCTTACAATCATCAAATTTTGTCGCTTTTGTCTCCAGCGCACCTTCTTTTGAACTATGGCATGCTCCACTAGGACATGTATCCTTAGCTAGAATAAAATTGTTAGCCAATTTAGGATTATTAGGAAACACCTCTTCTGAAAATGTTTCTTGTTTATCATGTAAACATGGAAAACATCATGCTTTGTCCTTTGAAATAAATGAATTTCAATCTACTTCTTCGTTTCATCTTATTCATTCTCATGTATGGGGACCAGCACCACATCCATCCATGGGTGGTGCTCGGTACTTTGTTATTTTTATTGATGTTCATACACGTTTCACATGGATATACCTCATGAAACATCGTTCTGAATTACCCCAAATCTACATCACTTTTGCCCAGATGATTCAAACTCAGTTCTCCAAATCTATAAAGGTTCTTCGAGCAGACAATGCCATGGAGTACAAAAGAGTCTTCTCTTCTCTCTTTCCTTAAGTCTGAGGGTACCCTTTCTCAATACTCTTGTCTATGTACATCATCCCAAAAAGGTCGTGTCGAACGCAAGCATCGTCACATTCTATATATTGTCCGTACCCTTCTTATCTCTACCAAATGTCCATAACGGTTTTATGGTGAGGCAACATTTACAGCTGTCTATATAATCAATCGACTCCCCACTCTAGTTTTGAAACAAAAATTCCCCTATGAAGCACTTTATAGGGTTTCCCCTGCATATGAACTCCTCAAAGTATGGGGTTGTGCTTGTTTGGTTCAATTGCAACCTCATGAACATACCAAATTCGAACCTCGTTCTCGGTTATACTGTTTCCTTGGGTATGGAATTGAACACACAGGTTATCGCTGTTTGGATCCCATTTCTAAACGTCTACGCATATCCCGCCATGTAACCTTCTGGGAACATGTTCCTTTCTCCACCATATCTAAATTTCAAGAATCATCCAACTCTACCGTTCCCTTTTTCACAAACTCTTCTATCTCATTGAACTCACCCCAACCAAATTCCATATCATCCCTTGTCTCAACTCAATATTCAGAATCTCCTGATTCATCCTTACCCATACCTCCTCCTTACACTACTAGAAAATTGAGTATTTTCAACGGAAAATGTCGTTGAAAATTTTCTATGAATTTTAAAGGGATTATTGACAAAACATAAAATTTCTACGAATTTTCAACGAATTTTCGTTGAAAATTTCTCACAAAAATGCATTTTCAACCAAAAACTTTTTGACGAGACATTCCGTTGAAATTTTTTTGGTTGAAAATGCATAATGTTTGTGAGAGATTTTCTAAGAAAATTCGTTGAAAATTTATGTTCTGTCAATAATCCTCTAAAATTCGTAGAAAATTTTCAACGACATTTTCCGTGGAAAATTAATTTCCGTTGAAAATACTCAATTTTTTACTAGTGTTAGACTCAATCATATGTACCACCTCTAGGGCCTACTCCTGAGCTATCTGATGAATCTACGGATCCTGGACCATCTCAATCACAGAATCTCCGACGTTCAGACTGGGTAAGACACGTTCCTTCTCATCTCCGTGATTATCACTGCTATGCTACTCTACTATCCAACCATGAACCAACTTCCTATAAGGATGCTTCTACTAACCCAGATTGGCAGAAAGCAATGCAAGAGGAACTTTTGGCTCTTAATAAAGCAAATACATGAGAATATGTTCCTCTTCCACTAGAGAAGTCACCCATTGGTTTTAAATGGGTCTTCAAAATCAAGACAAAGTCCGATGGTTCCATTGATAGGTATAAAACTCGTCTTGTGGCAAAAGGCTTCTATCAAGAATATGACATTGATTATGAGGAGACGTTTGCTCCTGTCGCTCGAATAACCTCAGTTCGTAGTCTCCTTGCCATAGCTGCCACAAAATAATGGCCTCTCTTCCAGATGGATGTTAAGAACGCCTTTCTAAATGGCGATTTGTCAGAAGAGATATATATGACACCTCCTCTAAGTGTTACACTCGACTAAATAGACCAGAATCATAGTTGCTTGGTGAAAATCCCAATGAGATCACCGTCGTGCTAAACTTCTCAAAGGTACAATGTTTCATGGACTTCATTTTGCATCCACATCGTCCTTAACTCTGTGTGAATTCTCTGATGCTAATTGGGATAGTGACTTAACTGATCGTCGATCTACTACCGGATATTGCTTCTTTCTCGGGGACTCGCTTATTTCTTGGCGCAGCAAGAAACAGTCTCTCACAGCTCGATCCAGTACTGAAGTTGAATATTGAGCTTTAGCTGACACGCCACAAGAGCTTGTCTGGCTATGGTGGTTGCTATCTGACATGGGAGCTCCTTAAACCTCTTCAACCTCGCTGTGGTGAGATAACAACAGCGCTATACAAATTGCTCACAATGACGTTTTCCATGAACGTACAAAACACATAGAGATTGACTGTCACTTTGTTCGTCAACATGTGGTTCGTCACACTATACAACTTCTTCTCCTTTCCACCCTTGATTACCGGTTGATATCTTCACTAAAGCTCATCTTCCCGGACGCTTTCGAAATGTTGTCCGAACTCAATCTGGCTCATTCTTCCGTCAATTGTGTTTGAGGGGGGTGTTAGCGTATATAATCTCTTGTAACTTGTTAGGTTATATAACTTATTCATTAACTTGTTTTTGTATACGTACTCTCCAAATCAATACAATAAAATGAAAACTTTCAGCACCATCTCTTGTCTCATACAATTCTGTGGTTCTCGATTTCTAACACCAAGGAATAAAATATTTATGAGATCTTCCCGAAATCGAATCGTAAATGCGAACCTATATGTCAGGAAACACCTCACAGGTAATGATTTGTTTCGAAAAAACATATTGTTTTAATGACCCCAATCAAGTAAGTTTTTGTCTAAATAGTTGCTTGCGAAATGCTTTTGAATGAACCTGAAAACGAAATACCACCAGGATGATTTAAGGCATACTTTTGGATTTATATTTTTATTTCTGAAATTATTATATTTCGTTATTATTTTAGCATATTGGTTAACCGACAAAGCAGTTCAGTTAGATTGCACCTTTATATACATACGGTATCCATAAGAGATAGCAAAAGTGTTTTCTTAAATCTCAAGACAATGTCTTCTCTCCTACACAACTACCTTCTTTGTTTCTTTGTATTCATTATTTTTATACTTTTTATGCATTTCAAATGGATTTCATTTCGTTGTAAGACCAAAAAAAACTTACCACCCTCCCCACAAAAGCTTCAATTAATCTTGAAAAACCTCTTCCAACCAGGCTTGAGCCCTCACCGATCTCTACAAACCTTGTCCCATAAACATGGTCCACTTATGTTGATGTACCTTGGCAATGGCACTATACCTGTTCTTGTAGCTTCTTCCGCCGAAGCAGCGAGAGCGATTATGAAAACCCATGATCGAAAATTCGCTAATCGACCCAAATTAACTATTGCCGACATTCTTTTGTATGGGTCAAAAGACATAACATTTTCTCGTTACGGAGGGTATTGGAGGCAGGTGAAGAGCCTCGCAATTGTCCACCTTCTAAATAACACACGAGTCCAATCATTCCAACAAATCAGGGAAAAAGAGGTGGGTTTTCTGATTGGAACGATTGAAAAAAATCGAGGTTCCGTGATTAATTTGAGCGAGCTGATTTTTTGGCTTGTAAATAACACGGTATGTGAGGTGGTCATAGGGAGAACATATCGCGGGTTACATTTCATGGACTTGTTGCAGCGGTTTGTGCACGCGCTTAGTCTTTTTAGCGTTAGAAGTTACGTTCCATGGATGTCATGGATAGATCGATTGAGTGGTTTAAATGATGAAGCATATAAAGTTGGAAAAGATATTGATGAGTTTCTTGAAGGTGTTATTGAAGAACATTTAAATAAGAGAAGAAGGAAGAATGATCAAAGTGACAAAAACAAAGATTTGGTTGACATCATATTGGATTTACAAAGAGATAATGCAACTGGTTTTACCCTTAAAACCGACACCATTAAAGCTGTCATCTTGGTAAGATTTCTTGAACTTCTGTTTGGAATTAAAAAGTTATTATTCAACCTTACATATATGCTTCGTATGAACTTTTTGGAATAAAACTTTGATTTCTTTAAAACTATGTCTAGCTAGCCAGCTAGCTAGGTGTCTTTGTGGTGAGGTTGGGGCAGCTTAACACCCACAAACCACAAACCTAACCACAAAGACGGTACGTGTCAAGTGATTTGGTAGCAAGTGATCAAATTGATGGAACCAGATGATAAGTTTAGGTGATTTGGATGTATTATGTGCTTATGTGCTTCAAATCAAAAAACATAACATTTATCTTCAAAATCAAATTTTTATCGATATACATCTATCTCCAAAATAAAAGAAAAAACCATTAAGCAAGTTGAAAAAGAGTTAAACAAATCCACCGAACAATAGTTAGAATTTTGAACAAACATTGAGCAAGTCAAACAATGATTTGTAATTGAGATTTCGATATTTTTAATGGATTTCGGAATTTGTGGATTTAGAAAACGCAAAAGATGTAGAAGTGAAAACTAAAAATTGGACGATTTTTTTTAAATTGGCTCATAAAAGTCGAGTCTATAACATGTACAATAAATATAATTAATACATGTGGAGGAAGATAATCAAATGAGAACCATATATATGTTACAAACCCGTGATAGCCGATATAAACATATTTTTTGACAAGATTTTTTTTCATCAAAACCAAATATTTAAGATATTGTTTCACATATATATATATATACTTATGTTCATCTTTTCAAAAGATTAAATGTGGAATTCTTTTTTTTGGTTCATCTAACGAATGAAAAATACAAGTAATAAGTATTCACGTGGTGAAACATATAGTATACATGTGAAACTATCATATTATAAAACAAATATATATGAAACAATATACTATTCTAACATTTGATGAAAAAAGTATTATGCAATAATTTTTTTCCCGGCTCACTTGTTTATAACATATTTATCGTGCTCATTTGATTTAACCCCTACATGTGTATTTTTAAATTATAAACTCAATTTTTAGTAAGCTGTGTAAATAATTAATTACTTCCTATGTCAATACATTTTAATTGATGTGCTCTTTAATTTATTTCAGATTATTAGTAAATCCACTATTTGGTTTGTGTAAATGTTTGAAAAATATCCACTAAACTAGAAAATTAGTTGGTGTTAACTTAAGAACAAGACGGCTATTAATGAAAACCAAGGGTAATTAATACATACGAGGTACCAAGTTACATATATTCATATTATGTAATCGGTTTCTTGTTCATATTTTGGTACTTAATATCACTACTAATATGTAAGGCTTCACATATGAACATTTCTCTACGAAATTCATCGCTAAAGGATGATTCGTCACAAAACCGTTACAAACGTTAATTGTTGGGTAAATTGTTGGTCGGTAAATCAAATAAGTGATAGATTACTCAGATAATTCCTCGGTAATTTCTTGAACACATTGGGTTTTATTGAAACCATTAATTAATATTTTCTGAGTGATCCGTGGTAATCACTCACTGAATTTTCCCTGCATGATTTTTTATAATTAAAAGTCATTTTTCTTGTAGTGTATATTAATTGGACCGTTTTGTTTGATTTTGAGAAATAAGCATTAGCAAAATGATGGAAACTTTGATAAATGGTTGACCGTTTCACCTTATATGTTGTTTTTGTGGTTCTTGAATGTTCATATTGTTAAATAAACAATAGAAAGTACTTGCTTCAAAATTCAACCTATAAAATGAACGCAATAACCTCAATCCAGGAGCGGACCTAGTATGATTGTCCATGAAACCATAAAAATATAGGATCTAAGTGTTAATTTTTTAAGGGATACAAATATAAAATCATAAGTTTTTATGTTGAAAACATAAATAAAAAAACTTGATGAAACCATAAACATTAAAATTCTTAGAAAGTTTAAATGAAAAAAATAAGAAATAAATTGTTCCATGATATCAAAGCGGAGGATAGTTGGAAATTAGTTTCGCTTTTAACGCTTCAAATACTTTAGTCGCTTTAATTAAATCCCTTCCTTTTTCCTTTTCGATTTTATACCATATCATATTAATTAGTTATATATTAGCTAAAATATATTAAATATATATATATATATCTTCTTTTATAAATTACATCGTTGGAAAATCTTGTTGATACATCTAAAACGACTGCAATATTGAATATTTTTAAAATTAATTAAATATTTGAATATTTTTAATATTACCCCAAGTAAAAATAACATATTTTTAATATGCGTGCATTATAAAAACGTGTTCTTAGCTAATTTTTATTTTATATATTATGATGGTTGGTTAATGGAACCACTTTGAAAATTTTCTAAATCTGTCTCTACCTCAATCTTGTGGTAGTTGTACATGTACTAATCACTAGAAGATATGCAAAACTTATACTGTTATTTTTAAATTTACAAGAACTTTCTTTGGAAAAGCACTTGATCACAATATGCAATTAGGCACCATTTTTATAAAATATTGTTTTTCTTGTAGGATATGATTGTTGGTGGAACTGATACAACATTCACTAGTTTAGTGTGGTCAGTCAGCGAGCTACTAAGACACCCAAGAGTAATGAAAAAACTACAACAAGAAGTATCTGAAATAGGACAAGGGAGACCCATGATTCTTGAGAAGGATTTAGAGAAAATGCAGTATCTTAAAGCCACCATTAAAGAGACCTTTCGGTTATATCCTCCACTACCACTGCTAATTCCTCGTGAATCAACACAAGACGTTAAACTAATGGGCTACGATATTCCAATAGGCACACAAACGATAGTCAATGTGTGGGCCATCGGAAGAGATCGTACGTTATGGGAAGAAGCAGACGAGTTTCAGCCCGAGAGGTTCTTGAATAGTTCAATGGACTATAAAGGGCTTCATTTTGAGCTACTTCCTTTCGGTTCTGGACGAAGACAATGCCCTGGAATTCAATTTGCTATATCTACATACGAACTTGCATTAGCAAATTTGATATATAGGTTTGAGTTGGCATTGCCAAATGGAGTCAAAGGTAAGGATTTGGACATGAGTGAGACAATTAGTAGCATTACACTACATAAGAAGTCTCCTTTACTTGTTATGGCAACTTCTCGTTTCTAGTTATTAATGTTCATGGTAATGGTACGTAAATTTTTAATGACGATGATTTCATGATAAGATGCAATATTGTTTATAGACTTGAGACCACGTGATGTTTCTGTGAAACCCGTGAGACCGTATTTTTATACTTGAAACTTCATAACAAAATAATGTGAATGTTCGGATTTTTTTTGCCTTCACAGCAGTGTCTCTGTGAAGTTTCAAATGTAAAAATTTGGTCTCATAGGTCTCACGAAAACATGTTGGTCTCACGTGAACCCAAACCATTATTTATATGTATGTATAGTAAATAAACGGTGGATTGATATTTGGAGATAGTCGTACGATATTTATTGATGATGAATATATATATATATATATATATAGAAGGAGGTTTAGGGGAAAATGCTAAAAAAGAAAAAAATAAAGAACACCCTGAGAGTCCGTCATCTGGACTGTATTATTTTTCTATGCATCAATGCATATATATGCATTAGTGCATATACGCAAATGCATACAAGCGATTGGATTTTTTTTAATGCATCAATGCATATATATGCATTAGTGCATATGCACAAATACATGTTAGGGCATACCGTCTAGATGGAGGTCTTCCAGGGTGTTCTTCAGTTTTTTTTTTTTTTGCGTTTTCGCTTTAACCGGACCCTATATATATATATATATATATATAGGGGTATAATCAAATGAAAACCTTATAAATGTTGATAACCATGAGATCCACTCCTAATTAACCATAAATAAAAAGGGGTAATTTGGTAAATTAACAAATTTAATAATTAATAATATTAATATTTATTTTTCTGTTACAAATCAGATAAAGATTAAAAAGATATATTTTCTAAATTATCTAACCGAATATTATCAAAACAAATCGGAAAACTATTCATTCAATCGATTCCCTTCATAGTCCGGATTAAAAATATTTGAAGATATGTGATACCTTTTATGAATGTGTATGGTACATATTCTTATGATATATATTTTGATCCGATATTTTGAATGTGTGATACCTTTTATGAATATATGTGTGTGCTATCTTTTATTCCTCTTAAAAGGTACCACCAGAGTTACAAAATATTTGAAGATATGTGTTACCTTTTATGAATGTATATGATACATATTCATATGAAGGGAGATGGTTTTTGATTATCATAATAGGCTTTTGATTATCATAATATGTATCATAATAAGGTGTTTGAATGTGTATGGTACATATTCATATGAATGTGTATGGTACATATTCTTGATTATTATAATAGATATTACAAAAGTTCTTGATCACCATGGTTTATGGAATAAGTTTGGGAAGAGGGAGGAGAGAAATATGATCACCATAATATAATGTGACACGTGTCGCGTTCTCATTTTTCCTCA